>JADWQK010000038.1:0-600000 GCA_017933935.1 Sesamia nonagrioides | reverse complement strand
CATTGTAAAAATGTATACATTGGCATCTGAAAGAGCCACCTATTTTCTTGAGCCTTGTTGTAGGTACAATAAATTTGTGCCTGTTCCTAGTATTTATATCATGGACATCACTGTATTTTTTAAACAATTTTATATTTTTATGAGCATACAAAAGATTTTCATAAATATATTGAGACGGCACGGTCAGTACATTAATCTCTTTAAATTTTTCTCTGAGAGAGTGTCTCGGACTTAATTTATAAATTGCACGAACAGCTCGTTTCTGCAAAACAAATATTGTTTGAATATCGGCGGCATTTCCCCACAACAGAATGCCGTACGACATTACGCTGTGGAAATAGCCAAAGTACACTAAACGGGCCGTCTCAACATCAGTCAAATTACGAATTGTTCTAACTGCGTATGCAGCAGAACTTAGCTTTTTTGACAATTTTTCTATATGTGAACCCCATTGAAGCTTAGCATCCAGAGTTATACCCAAGAACACTGTGCTGTCGTCAGATTTCAATTCTTCGCCCTTTATCAACACTTTAGTTTCCACCTGCCTCACGTGAGGTAGAGTAAACTTAATGCATTTGGTTTTTTTCTCGTTTAAGAGTAAATTATTAACATTAAACCAATGGACTACTTTGGAGATCGCGCTATTTACATCATCAGTAACCTGCTGCTGACGTTTCAGTTTAAATAAAAGTGAAGTGTCATCTGCAAACAACACTATATCGTGGTTATCCTTTATTAGGTACGGCAGGTCATTGATGTAAATAAGAAACAAAAAAGGACCAAGAATTGACCCCTGTGGGACTCCCATTGTTACTAAAGATCCAGAAGATCTTTTTCCATTAACGTCAACGCTTTGAATCCTACCACTCAAGTAAGATGTAATAAGATCCAGTGCAGAGTTCCGGATCCCGTAGTGGCGGAGTTTCCTGATTAACGTATCGTGAAGAACGCAATCGAATGCCTTGGACAAATCACAAAAGATGCCCAAGGCATCGCATTTATCCTCCCATGCATTATATATATGACCTAGAAGTTCAACACCGGCATCAGTAGTTGAACGACCCCTTGTAAAACCGAACTGTTTGCTATGTAATAATTTATGTTTATTAAAAAATTTAGCATTTGGTTTAAAATTAATTTCTCAAAAATTTTACTAAAGGTAGGTAGTACAGAAATAGGTCTATAATTTGTGGGGTCTGATGTACTACCAGATTTAAACAAAGGTATTATTTTACTATTTTTCATGAGATCAGGAAACTCTCCACAGTCAATACAAGCATTAAAGATAACAGCTAGAGTGGGTGCCACAATATCAATAATAGACTTAGCAACTTCCACAGAATGACCCCATAGGTCAGCAGTCTTTTTTACATTCAGAGTGTGAAAGATTTTAATTATATCTCTACTGATAACATGTTCAAAATGAAACTCCGAATCACAAACATTAACATTTTCTTTAAGCAAAGACTCTGCAACAGAAGGTGATGAGTTTAGGGATTTAGTAGTTGAAACAGGAATATCCGAAAAGAAATTTTCAAATGCCTCAGAGACTTGCGAGTCTGATTTAATTATGTTGTCATTAATAGACAGGCTATAGTCAGTATTTCTATCACTGGACCTTCCCGTTTCACTATTAATAATTTTCCAAGTCGTTTTAATTACATTGCCACTGTTCTTTATCTTTGAACTCAAGTAACGTGACTTGGCCATATAACAAACTTGTTTGAATAATTTTGAATATTTTCTAACATATAAATTGAATTCAACAGTGTTAATATAAATAATAATAATAATAATAATAATAAAACTTTATTTCGGGTGGCATAGACCCATATAGTTGGCTTATTGACAATTATAATTTACAACAACAGTCTTTAAAAGTATAATTCACAGCAAACAACGGCCAATAAAGCCGTTATTTGCTGTGACTTGCCACTCCCACACACGACTGTATCCAGTGTGTTTGAAGGGGACAGTCAAATCGCACAGCTATTGCGTTCAGAATGCCGTTGTTGCTATTCCGTATACGGGCCAGCAGGGAAGCTGCTTTTTTGCGCATGATGGCCTGGAAACCATCAGTGCGAGCATCAGCAAACATCCCGGATGCACTGCACCGCCACGGCAGACCCAACAACACTCTGAACGCATCATTGTACTGAGTGCGCAGTCTAAATCCTCTCATTGTACAATTCATAAAGCCGAGTTCTACTTTTATGAATACCGATGGTAGCCCAATCAGAGAAAGATGCTTTACTATTAACAGAGATAGTCTTGGGAACAAAGGTATATATTAATATTAAAGGTATATATTAAAAAAATTGTCATAGAGATGATTAGGATCAGCATTAACAGCACTGGATAAGACTGGCAATTTATTGATGAGATCAAATCTAAAAACCTCCAAGCGGCTTTCAGTTTTGGGGTTAACAGTGATATCCTTTTTGGCCACTTTTTTACTATGGTTTGGAATAGTAATCCTTTGTCCGCAGTGATCAGAATCAAGTAAATTTAAAACTTCTTTGTGGCTTGGTATTATGTTTGTAAAAATATTATTAGTGGTACAAGTAGGTGTTATTCTTGTGGGCTCCAAAAATAGGTTTACAAGATTGTAGGACTGAAATAGACTTATAATTTTATTACAATAACCAGAGTTCTCTAATAAATTAATATTAAAATCACCGCAAACGATAATGGCTTTGTTTGAAACACAAATCTTGTGTAAGACTTCATCCATTACCTTTTCAAAACAGTCATACAATCCTGAAGGGGGTCTGTACACACTTAACACAATGAAGCCCTCCAACTCTATACAGGCAATTTCAGCTGTTCGTTCAACAGACAGGCCCACAATGTCTTTACGATTTTTAAATTTCAACAGGTTACTAACTAAAATTAATGAGCCACCATGTATAGCATTAATTCTGCTAAACGAACTACCAACCTGGTGATTCTTAAAATTAAACAAGAACTGGTGACTTTTTAGCCAATGTTCGGTTATGCAAAGAATATCAATACCATAATGGTTCATGAATAAATCAACCTCTAAATCTTTGTTCATAAATCCTTGAATATTTTGATGCACCAAATTAATATTATCCATTGACTTTAAATTTCCTCCCGAGTTACCTTTATAATCCTGTATATTGTTATAGCTAGAGGTTGGCTCTATTGTCTTAATTTCTAATTTAAATTATTAATGATGTCAACTGATACCAAATTATTGGCAGAATTAATTAGAATGTCATTGCATTGCTCAAAAGAAGCAAGTTGTTTAGCCAAATTCTTGGCTGTAATAGAAAAAAAATATGATAGCGACACAGCTATCTGTCTTTTAAAGCAATTAGAAAGATAATACATAACATTGTTATGTCTATCTCTTGTCAAATAATAGTCTTTACCTGTATTCATGGGCTGGTTGCATATAATTCATATCTTTTCGTTCATAGCTTCTTTACTACTTATCAGAATAAGACCACTGAAAAACCATTAGAAAGGTCTTGATATTCTGTTAGTTATGAGCTATAAAGCTTGTCACCAAATTTAGTATTGCGTGCTCTAGCGGACAAAAAGTTCTATGTGAATATAAAATTAAAATAAATATACCGTGTTTGGACGTGAAAGAGCTTCACGAGTACTTTATGCTTGTACATAATTACAAGAATGCTTTAATGATGTTAAATATGAGCGATAAGAGTAAAGCGCGGATCACGGGAACTGTGAATCGCTTTATGCAATGTAGAGCAGTGTGAACATTAATAGAATATGTAATGTACTAATGAAAACTACATAAGCTGGGAGTAACTCCACGCGGTGAAGGCGGAAACAGTTTGATAACTGGCTAAAACTCCCATAAAAATGTCCTCTGCACTATATGCCTTCGGGCTTATGTTGTTATATGTGCGTGTAGATGTAATATGTCAAGTACCTAGTTTTTAGTTCATCAATTTAACTTTTGTTAATATATGCGCACAAATACACTTTAACACCAAAATAGTACAAATAATAAAAAGTAAAAAACTAAAACCCAACTACGACAAAAAACGTAGTCACACGTTGTCAAGGTGCTACGGTAGGTAGGTATATGTAACGTGTGACTACGCCTTTCCAAACATGAAAATTTATCTCTACATAGTGAATATTGCATACTTCAGAATAGTATTGTATGACATTATTGTCAATTTGCAACGAAGGCATCTTGGTAGAGTCTACTGTGTCCATTTACTTGCAACTACATTAGCAACTTTGTTCAGTTCAGTATTCTGAAAATCTTGTTTTATACTTTTTCAGCGTCGTTTTTTGTCGTAGTTGGGTTTTAGTTTTTACTTTTTATTATATATTTTTGTTATGAACAAATCTGATCAGCTCTGGAATTTGTGGATTTGAATTTCGAGCACAGTGATTGGTCAATTCGAGCACCGCTAAACGTGTGCGTTCGCGCAGCGGAATGTTGTTGAATTTAAAGATTTTAAATATGCAGATATTTAGTGTATGACGTCGTGTAATTGTGTATGGTAAAAAAATTTGTGCGTGCAGCCATTGTGGAGAAATTCACCAAAAACTGATTCCGCTGGGCGAACGTTGTCCTGGCGGAACTTTTTTTAATCCATTGACTTTAGAAAAAAGAGATGTGTCCAAAAATTAGTGTGTATTTGTGTGTAATTGTGTATGTATGAATAAAATTTGTGCATGCATAGACTTCGGAGAAATTCAAGTTTCCGCTGCGCGAACGTTTGGCCATTAGCTAGTTTTCATATAAAGCGCTTACATAGAGAGCTGTAGATTTTTACATACGTTGTTTTGAATTTGTGCATATTTGTGTACAAAACAGATTTAGAAAAAATCGTAGGGCTAAAAAGATAAAAATATAAACGTAAAACACGCTTTTTAGGTCATAGTTCTTAAAGTATGCACTTTGGGGTCTAGATTTTCACGTTTATACAAACCTTGTAAGTGTCTGCAACATATTGCCAAATATCAATGATGTTCCTTTAGTAATTAAAGAGATATAGGACAATTTACCATGACAAAATCACTGTTTACAAAGCAGTCAAATATCACGACATTCTAAAGGAATTGCATGGTAAAATGTATGCCAATAATTAGTGTATTCATTCAACTATTCACATGCAATATTTCATGTCATTAAATTCAGTAAATAAAGAAAAACAATTAAAATACTGACGAAGCATCGAAAACCTACATAACCCGACCAAGTTCGGATAGCTATAAAAAAGCGGCCGTGCAATATATTTAGGTAACATTCCAAAATTTACAGTATAATACCGGTATTGAATTGGTATAGGTGATAACACAATTGTTTCGATATAATATAAAGGTCATTTATTTTTGTACACCTACTTTTTTAAATGTATTTGGCTATGACAAAGTAGGTACTATTTACGTAGTTACTTTATTTAAGTATGCGCTTGAGACTTAAGATATAATCTAAATATATTAATTTAGGCAAATAAAATTCATACACCTAATTTCTATTGAATATTTCACGGATCCGGATTCTTACTATAGACCCCTCAGGGAAATTAAATAATTACCACAAGTAAGTACTACCTACTGTTTTTAAATGTTGATTTATTTTTATATTAGGCAGACTCTCAAACCTAAACAACTGAATAGTCTACTTTATTGATCTGTGATTGTTAATCTGTAATTTTATTATTGGAACTAGAAAATATTAGGTATACTTAGAAATGTTGAGGTTATTTACTGTATTTGCTACTCATTTAAAATATTTCTTGAAAATACCTTTTTTATACAAATGTTGCAACATTAAAAAAGTGCTTATAAACTAATATAAGCACTTTTTTAATGTTGATCAAATATAATACGACTGAATAGTCCAGTTGTCTGATGTGATTTTAATTTTTATTGAAGCTCGAAATATTATACGTCTTACCCTTATATTCATAATAGTTTATTAAACCTATTTTAGTAAAACACATTTAAGTCTATTGCTGCCGTTGCAAGCGTTTGTTAACGTTATTATAATTACATAATTAAGCATTATATGTAATTAAAAATATTTTTGTACACGGATATTTAAATAGAGACGTTGCAAGCGTTTGTTAACGTTATTATAATTACATAATTAAGCATTATATGTAATTAAAAATATTTTTGTACACGGATATTTAAATAGAGAAGTACTTGTTAATTGAAGATTTATTTTTGTCGTAGATAGTGGCGTTATTATAAAAAAAGCATTTTTCATTCAAGAAATGCAATTGTTTTATTTTTTCCTAACGCTTGTGTACGCAACTGTGCCATATTAATAAATATTATATTGGAAGGTTAAGAACGTTCTTAAGATATATGGCACGGCCGCTTTTTTATAGCTATCCGAACTTGGTCGGGTTATGTAGGTTTTCGATGCTTCGTCAGTGTTTTAATTGTTTTTCTTTAATTACTGAATTTAATGACATGAAATTTTGCATGTGAATAGTTGAATGAATACACTAATTATTGGCATACATTTTACCATGCAATTCCTTTAGAATGTCGTGATATTTGACTGCTTTGTAAACAGCGATCTATTCATGGTAAATTGTCCTATAACTCTTTAATTACTAAAGAAACATCATTGATACTTGGCAACATGTTGTAGACACTTACAATGTTTGTATAAACGTGTAAATCTAGACCCTAAAGTGCATACTTTAAGAACTAAGACCTAATAAGCGTGTTTTACGTTTATATTTTTATCTTTTTAGCCCTACGATTTTTTCTAAATCTGTTTTGTACACAAATATGCACAAATTCAAAACAACGTATGTAAAAATCTACAGCTCTCTATGTAAGCGCTTTATATGAAAACTAGCTAATGGCCAAACGTTCGCGCAGCGGAAACTTGAATTTCTCCGAAGTCTATACATGCACAAATTTTATTCATACATACACAATTACACACAAATACACACTAATTTTTGGACACATCTCTTTTTTCTAAAGTCAATGGATTAAAAAAAGTTCCGCCAGGACAACGTTCGCCCAGCGGAATCAGTTTTTGGTGAATTTCTCCATAATGGCTGCACGCACAAATTTTTTTTTACCATACACAATTACACGACGTCATACACTAAATATCTGCATATTTAAAATCTTTAAATTCAACAACATTCCGCTGCGCGAACGCACACCCGCTAAACTCCTCTCCGCTCCGCTCCGCGTCAGTGGAAACCCGGCCAGATGGTAATACGATAGGTACCCATTGTTAAGACTGGTTATCAGAGTTTTGAGCTAGCCCCAAAATAAGTTCGAGATTTGTGTTATGGGATACTAACTCAACGATACTATATTTATAATAGATACATATATAGATAAATATCCAAGACCCAGACCAATCAGGAAAAGATCGCTTACCATCATGATCTGGCCGGGGATCGAATCGACCGCTGCGCCACGGAGTATTAAGTTTTTTAAGTGAATAGGCTTAATAAATAGGCTTCGTGTTCTTGGGTTTGACACATTGCATCACCTCGCTCAACTGCCGTCTTCCTTCCTATTCACTCAGTTTTTTGAGTGAAAAGGCTTAATAAGCTAGTGCGCTTTATAATCAACGATTGCATCACTGCTTACCACCAGGCGGGATTGCAGTCAAGCACTAGTTTATAACTAACAAAAATAAAAAAATAAAAACTAGCGCGCATTACCATCAACGGTTGCATCACCGTTTACCATCAGGCGGGATTGCGGTCATGCACTAGTTTATAATTATAAAAAAAAGTTGTTCCAAAGAGTGCTCTAAACAAATACTGAGAAATATCCTCATCATCCTCATTTCAGTGGGTATCGCCTATTGCTGGGTCCTTTTCTTCTGCCATACTTCCCTGTTCTGTGATGTCTCTCGTCCAGGTTTTTCCTGCAACTTTAACGATATTGTCAACCTAAAGTGCTTTTGGTCGGTTCCATTGGCCAACCTTGGCCTTTTGGTCACAGATTCACTGCATCGGCTATTTCTTCTTTTAGCTATATGTTCTATGTAGGTCCTGCCCAACTCTGCTTGAAAGGCACCACGCTGTAGATCATAGCAAAGGATAATAATAAAAAGTAAAAAAAACTAAAACCCAACTACGACAAAAAACGACGCTGAAAAAGTATAAAACAAGATTTTCAGAATACTGAACTGAACAAAGTTGCTAATATAGTTGTAAGTAAACGGACACAGTAGACTCTACCAAGATGCCTTCGTTGTAAATTGACAATAATGTCTTACAATACTATTCTGAAGTATGCAATATTCACTACGTAGAGATAAATTTTCATGTTTGGAAAACCGCAGTCACACGTTATCAAAGTGCTACGGTAGGTAGGTATATGTAACGTGTGACTACGCCTTCCCAAACCGGGCAAAAGCCGTCAAATTCAGTGAGGCAAGGCTCGATTTTGATAAGTCCGTTAATATCTGCTATTATGGATGCGTCGTCAAATTGTATGAGAACAGCGCTTGGCTGATCTCCTGTTCCAACTGATCGCGCCGAAGAGCAGGCCATTCGAAGGCCTTCACCACTCCCATCGCTCCGTTTACCAAACCCCGGTTTACGTTCAAATTTTTACGAAGCATTACTAGGGATTATGTACAAACATAAAGTACTCGTGAAGCTCTTTCAGATGATACCAAATACGGTATATTTATTTTAATTTTATATTAACATAGAACCTTTTGTCCGCTAGAGGGCGTAATACTAAATTTGGTGACAAGCTTTATAGCTCATAACCAACAGAATATCAAGGCCCTTCTAATGGTTCTGCAGTGGTCTTATTCTGATAAGTAGTAAAGAAGCTATCTATGAACGAAAAGATGTGAATTATATGCAATCAGCCCATGAATACAGGTAAAGTCACAAGCAAATGCTAGTAATATAATATATATTCAAAATGTACAAGTAAAACCCTTTCAAATGATACCAAACACGGCATATTTATCTTAACTTTATTTTTTTACTCTGTATATTTTGTCCGCTAGAGGGCGCCGCATTAGATTTTGTGAAACTCCATATATATAACCAGCGGACAATTAAGACGCTTCTAATGATATGTTATTTATCGAATTCGAATAAGTAGTTTAGAAGTTACGAGGGAACAGATGAACATACATACATACATACATACATACATACATACATACATACATACATACATACATACATAGCCTGTCAAAATCATAACCCTCCTTTTGCTTTGCCGTAGTCGGGTAAAAAAGGAATTATGTCAATGAACGATTTGCTTTATTAAAAAACATACATTAAATAAATACTTTTAAACGAATATTTGGGAGTTTATGGAATCTTAGTCTTGCATTTAGAACAAAAAATATTTGAGTGCAGAAAAAAAACACAGTTTTTATAAAATAATTGTTTATTTTTTCTAAAAATGACATACAAAAGTAAAAGCTTATAAAACTAAAATTATATGTAAGTTTACAGTCTTGTAAGTTTTGGTTTTGTTTTTTTTGAGAACTCTATAAAATATAAACATTTTATAGACTTTTAAACAAATAATAAACGCTATAAAACTTCAACAAAAGTTAGTATATAGTATAAAAAAGAATGGTTGATATAAAAGTACTTATTGGTTCTTTACAATAACATAAAAACATTGAAATATGTATATCTTAAATAGTAAAACACTAACAAATAAAGCGTACGAACTTTAATTTATGCGAGCAACATCCACAAGCTGGTGTTGCGTTCTTATTCTTAATTATGAAAAAATGCTAAATTAGTCTTATATAACATCAATATGAAGTTCTATAGGAAAGGTTGCGACAGCTATTACCCACATAATGCTTCAAACGTATCGTATTCCACTTTACTGAATGAAGCCAGGATTCTCCTACTGCCATCATCAAAGAGCTTATTTACCTCTAATGGCGGGGCAGAAATTGAACAGCCCTGTTTTTTTTTTGTTAGTTAGTCATACAACAAAAAAGCAGGGCAGTTAAAACCTTCAGTTTCTCGACAATATCACTTTAACTTTGCAGTATTTGTACTACGTCATGGTCTCACAGAAGAAGTCATAGTCATGGTCTCGAAGTCGTGGTGGCCTAGTGGTTAAGACACCAGCCTCTCAAGTATGAGTGCGCGGGTTCGATTCCAGGTCAGGCAAGTACCAATGTAACTTTTCTAAAGTTATATGTACTTTCTAAGTATATCTTGGACACCAATGACTGAAGGTGAAGGAAAACATCTTGAGGAAACCTGGACTTTATAAGTCTGAAATCGCCAATCCGCATTGAGCAAGCGTGGTGATTACGCTCAATCCTTCTCTGTATGAGAGGAGACCTGTGCCCAGCAGTGGGACTATAAAAGGTTGCTGATGATGATGATGATGGTCTCACATGGTTTTCTTCCATTGTTGGAACCATCATTCAGATCAGGTTGTGTGGCTGGTAATAGCCAGTCGGTCCTATGGATTCTCACCCTCAATTCTGGTTAGAACCATCTCTGATCCATGGCCTGACGACGAAGATCTCTTGGAATGTCTCTGGGTGTGTGTACGGAGGATGTCGAGTCATTGTTAAAAGCAAACTTTTTATGCAGTGCTTCGGTATTCTTCTCAATATTTTCTTTTAATTGCGCCTTAATGGCATCTTAATTTGTTTCTTTCTGTCGCACAACTTTTAGATCCTTTTCAAATACTTCTTCGATCTTTACTAAAGAGTTTTGTAATGCTTCAGTCGCATTCTTTCAAGCAGTCTTTCAAGGCTCCTTGCAGATTTTTTTCATTTGTAGATAACATCATTATCATCAACCTTTTTATCGTCCCAATGCTGGGCATAGGTCTCCTCCATACAGAGAAGGATTCATCACGCCTGCTCAATGCGGGTTGGCGATTTCAGGCTGTGTTTGGTGTGTTTTCAGCCTTGTTTTCCTTTACCTTTTTATCAGTCATTGGTGTCCAAGATATACTTAGAAAGATAAGATAACATGGCTTAACTTAAAATGGATAAATGTTTTAATGCATCTCAATACTTCTCTCTATTTCTTCAATTTCCTTTTTCTACTCGGGTTCACGTTGTTGAATAGCTATATTTTTTCCAATGGGTCTTTGCGAATAGCAAATGACTTTTACATTTAAATATTTATATTTATATTGTGCTCCCTCTCATCCTTCTCTTGTAGTATTGCTATAATATTGTTTTGAGTACTGTCTGTCAGTTCAGTTTCCAAGTGTCCAATTTTGAATTTATGTTTCTAATTCAAATTTTTTGGAACTCTCGAATTCTTGCATTTACTGAATATTTTTCAGGTATTCAGTTTCATTTGTAATGTTTCGCAAACCTTTTCAATGTTGGTTTTTTTCTTAGTTTGTATTTCATTAATTTTTTGAATAGCACGTTCAATTTCAATTCTTTTCTCAGTTTCGAATTGTTGTATTCTGTCAATTTTTTTTGTTGACTTGGCTTTAGTAATGGCATGCGTGTTTTCCAATTCTTCGATATTCGTCGCAATACTGCATTTCTTTTGTTTCTCATTTCTTCTAATTCTTTGAATTTCATACTTCATTTCACTAATCTTCTCAGCTTCATTTTGTTCCTTTTCCCGAATATTCTTCTCAACTTCGAGTGTATACGTCGTTAACGTGGTTTTTAATGATTCAATATTATTGTCAATAGTTTTTTTCTTTCGAGCTTCAATGTTTTTCATATTTTCAATTTTAGCCTAAATTTCACTTTTCTTGTTTGCTTCATTTTGCTGCCTTAGCATAAAATTCCTTTCCATTTCTTTTTAAATGTCAAATAACTTATTTGTTTGCTCTTTGATTGCATTATTCATAGCTTTTTTCTTTTTATGTGCAGTATCCTCAATTTTTTCAACAACTTTTTCAAAGTTCTCTTCCAATGCTGCTATGTTTTTCTTAAATTCGTTCTTACTATTTTCATAAGTTTTTTGCAACTCTTCAATATCATCAACTATTTTGGTTTTGAACTGGGCCTCTTCTTCCTTCATGCTTCTAATTTTAGCTTTAATTTCATTATTTTTCTCATCCCTGAACTTTTCCATTTTCTTAATACATTCCTCGTGTTTAGCTTGTTCTTCAGCTAACTTGTTTTGCATTCTTTCCAGTTCTTTATCAAATTTGGCTTTTGTGAGAGCCTCCGATTCTTTCACATCTTTAACTTTAGCTTTAATTTCTTTGCACTTCTCAGCTTGGCATTGCTTCATTGCTTCAATATTCTTATTTACTTGCTCCTCATTGATAACTGACGAGTTTTGCAAGACTTTTAATTTCTTTTCCATCTCGATTGATGCCTGTTTTTCTCTTTCTGCCATTATTTGTAATTTTTTATTCTTTGCTTCAATATTCTTAATATTGATTTCTTTCTTAGCCTGTTCGTCTTTTATGTTTTTAATTTCGCGGTGAATTCTATCTTTTTCCTCAGTCACGGCTATCAAGCGTTTCACACTCTGTTCTATTTGCTCTTTAGTATTGTTGAATTCCTCATTACTTTTCTTCAAATCATTTAGCGCCTGCACTTCCTTATATTTCAATTTTTCAATTTCACGGTCTTTTGCATGTTTATTGTTTTTGATTTCAATTACGTCCTTATTAATTTTCTCAATTTCCCTTGAGAGGACCTCCACCCTCTCTTCAAAATTCTTGTCTATTTGAATGGGTAGTCCCTTCATAACTGCCAAATATTTTTCTAATATGATTTTATCTTTTTTAAGCTTTACCATTTTCTTATTTATATTTTCCTCCATTTTCTTGGCTTTTAACTTTTGATCTATTTCCAAGTATTCGTTTTTTTGTTGGTTTCGTTTTTTCCTCAAAGCTTCTGATTCCGAACTGTATGTTTTCGTCTCCTGGGGACAAACAAAAAATTTTTAAGGCTTATTACATTTTATTCGTTAATAGTTTGCAGCTGACAGCCTCCGTGTCGTAGTGGTAGGAAACGCGGCCGCTGCGCAAGAAGGCGCAGTGTTCGATCTCCGCACAGTGCAAATATTTGTATGCATGAATATATTTGCACTGGTCTGGTCATGCCTCGGAAAGCACGTTAAGCCGTTGGCCCCGGTTGCCATACGAACATCTATAGTTGAGCCAAATTCGATAAAGAATAGAGATAAATAAACTGTTGCTAGGCAACGAGTAGTTTACGCCTAAAAGACAGATGTTAACAACCTTCTCTATATAGATGATTTTCATAAAAGTAATAATCATACTTCCTACTAATGTAAACAGTTCATTTATGTTTAGATATTTATGAATTGCATAGAACGCTTAACCGATTTGAATGAAACATGACACTCATGTAAGCTAATTTCTTAATAGGTTATTTTTTTTGATACATATGTATATATTATAATTAGTCCACACTTGAAAGTATTACAATGCATGTGTTATGTAGTTGATTTGAAAGTAATTAAAATACGCAAAATTGTATTGATAAATGCCTCAACCTAATTAATTGGTTGAATTTCTCAAAATGTGTTTAATACCTGGATTTCATCCATCTTTCTTTTTTTGTAGGGCTAAAACGTAAAATTAATGTAGACTTTTTAATGGTTTTTCGAAATAAGTACCAAGTTATTATGAATGCTATTTTAGTGATTCTATTGAAATATGCTGCAATAGGAATTGTTAATAAATAGCTAGCATGTAAAAGTCGATAATCATGTTAATAACAGGAGATTTGTAAAACGTGAGTTGTGATAACCCTAAATTGGTTTGTTTACCTCTATTCTTTATGGAGGTAGGCGATGGTATAGTGGCAGTCGTTACAGGTTGTTGGAGCCCTCAAAGTCTAACAATTGGTCTAACTGTAATGCTTCGATGTCGCCTTCGGGTTGTGGTGGTCAGACGGCAGTCGCCTCACGGAAAATGTCGAAGTTTAGCCATATCAGCAGTTAGACTGGTAAAGCGGACCCCAGACTCCAAAGCTGAAAAAGCTTCGGATGCGACTGGGATTAACGCTGAGATGATGATGATGATAAGTTTGCAGCTATTCTTCTGCAGTTTCCTAGACACTGAATGATTAACTAAGACATACATTTTGATCCCTTTTCTGTTTTACTCTTCCTTTCTTGCTTTTCCTTATCTTGGTTTTTAACTTTTGCTCTGTTTCCGGGTATTCGGATTTTTGTTGGTTTCGAATTTTCCTCAAAGCTGTTTCCGAACTGTATCTTGGCTTATATTCCCTTTTCTTAACTGGTGTTTTCGTCTCCTGAGGACAAACAGAAAATCTTTATAATGAGGCTCATTATCATTTTAATCGTTAACATGTCTGCAGTTTCCTAGACACTGAATGATTAACGAATTAACTATGCTATATATTTTGATCGTGCGGTTATTTTTCACTTTTGTATGAAAAACTAGTTTTTTCTTGGTTTTATTTACGAGGTCTGTTCGAAAAGTACCCGGAATTTCTAAATTTCGCAGGTCTGGAAAGTCCGATTGTCAAATTATTTTTACATTGTGTTGGTAATACATGTCCCTAAAGTATGATGAAATTTTCAGCTATATTAACTGTTTACTTTATCTGTTGTAGTCGCTAAGGTTCGACGTGTATTTATGAGCTCAGCGATTTTTGCTTGAACTGCTGAATTTCGACTAAAAAACAATCGCATGAATATCGCTCAGGAGCTGTTAAATGACGTCAACGACTATCCAATTTTGCTTGAAAGGGTCTTAACTTGTGATGAAACATGGGTGTACGGTTATGGTATCGAAACCAAGCAAAAAGCATTTAACGTCACCAAGAGCGAAAACACGTCAAGTTCGATCAAATATCAAGGTTTTGCTTACTGTTTTCTTCGATTATAACGCTCCGATTTACGGAAAAGCAATTCATGACTTTTGCACCACAATAACGCACCTGCACACTCGTCGTTGCTTGTTGGTAAATTTTTGGCCAAAAACAATACCGTAATCATGCCCCAATCTCCATATTCACGAGATATGTCTCTATGTGACTTTTTCATGTTCCCAAAGTTGAAGAGACCCATGAAAAGAGGTAATTTTTTCTCGTTTGAAGAAATAAAGGCCAAATCGCTGAGAGTGCTCAAGGACATATCAAAAAGTGAATATGCAGAGTTTTTCGAAGATAAACGCTGGCATAAGTGTATTATATCTGGGGGAGACTACTTTGAAGGGGACATTGATGTAGACAAATAAATAAATATTTTTTGAAAAAACGAAAATTCCAAGTACTTTTTGAACAGACAATGTATAGTAACAGTTTTTCATGAGTACTGTTCTACAAATAATATTATATTCACACATACACTATTTTATATACACCATAGTACACGATTTTGGACATCCCTGCATTGAAATTGCACTTTTGTCGGAATCAGCTGATTTTTAGGGATTATAATCCAAAGAGTAAAAGTGAATGTGTATGTCTATCTGTCTGTCACTAGTCTATATTTCATGAAAAGTGAAACGAGGTGAAATTTTCTTAATGATGAAGGTCGCAGGAAATGTCCATGTCCAGCAGTGGACGTCTTTCGGCTAATTCAGCCGAAAGACGTCCACTGCTGGATAATGATGATGATGATCTACTTCTGTTGCCGAATATAATATGTAAATAAATAAGTGGAGTTTGCAATAGATAATGGTACAAAACCGACAATTTATTGTATCACAGTAGTTCAGAATCATTCTCTGTTTCCCTGTATCAATGAAAGCTACCTACTGAGAGATTGTATATTGTTAATAGGTCCTGAAGATCACAGGCCGGTCGATACACTTCCGGCTGGGTGAGGGGTGTTTTGCCACCATGAGCTTGAAGCGAATCCAAGTGGAAGAAGACCTTACGGACGAGGAGGTGGTTGCCAAGTCTTACCCCATAGGTGAGTTAGAAGTAAACCTGATGTCTGGGCCACGAGTACACCGCTTATCTGAGAGTCACACAATCTCGCTTGGGGGAGATTTTTCGCTACACGAGTTATTTAATGAAGGATTAATTCCATGGAATTAATAAACTTCGTAGTTTATTTTTTGCTGTTCCAACGCCCTAGACAAAAACTAAAACAAAGAAGAAGACAAAACACTTGAACGGAGAACCGGCAGAAGAATCCGACACAAAAGTAAAAGATGAAGAAGACAGTACAAAGAAAAATAAAGAACAGAAAAGTTGAACAAACTTACGAAGTTCCTGAAAACCCAGCTAGTAATAAAGATACAAAGAAGAATAAAAGGAAATCGAAAAAAATAGAAAAATCAAAATCAGAAGAAGATGAAAGTGTTGCTGTAGAAGCAAAAATTGATTCGGAAACAGTACTGGATCCATAAGACTGGATTATAATGGATATGAGTGAATGCACAACGCCGAAACATTACTGATTACAGGAAAAAATTCAAGTCCCTACTAAAATTTATAAACAATAGATCGAAACGCAAAGCTAAGATAGACAGAAAAATAGCCAAGATGGAAGAAAAATGTTTAACTTCAGAGACAAAACTGTTCCATACGGCGATGCAAACTGACAGGATTATAGTCAAAGAAAGATTTAGGTTGAAATTAGTAGGTTGATGCGAGCCGAGGCTGATGCAAAGAGAAGAAAACGGCAGAAGAAAAGAGAAGAGATAAATTAGAACTTAAGGTCATGGAGAGTTTAGAGCCGGCTTTGGAGGTGCCCAGTGTTCAGGAATCCTGGTTTGCGGGAGTTGAAAGTGTGAAGCCTGTGCAAGATAAGGAGGACAGCAGTAGTGAAGACGAGGTTAGTGTACTCTTCTGGTTTCTTAGTCTACTGTTTATGTCTTGCAAAGGTCTGATTTCGATCCTCAGCTCTTGTAAAATGTTAATTTAAAAGTTTTTATTAGCATCGCATATAACAATGCAATCTTAGAAGTCAGTTTGAACCTACTTTTAATGGTCTGCATCGATATGTTGTATGTATATGTAGTTCGGATCACTAAACTGTGGTTTGGTAACTTTAAACTGATCTGATGATGGAGTCACAAGGTGAACAAAGACCTCTTACCAGGTCTTTTGTCCAGGGCTAAAGTGGATTAATCTTATATATTATCATACAAATGAACTCAACAGGACAAAGACCAACCTAAGAAGAAACGCAAGAAGTTATCAGTAGCAGAGAAGTTAGCCTAAGTGCGGGAAGAGGAAAAGCGGGTGAGGAAGATGGAGCGACGTGGGACAAAGAGCGAGAACCAGCTGCGGTCCTGCGACCAGTTCGAACGACTGTTGCTGGCCAACCCTAACTCCAGCCAGCTCTGGATAGCTTACATGGCGTTCTACCTTCAGGTACTTTCAAAAGCAAAACATTTATTTCCAACAAACCATTGACACTGAATTGCCCGTCCCAAAACGTGGATCTCTGTGGAGAAGAACGGGCAAGAAAAAATAATTTTTTTTTTCTAATTATCTGACCGATGGCGAAATAAAATAATTTCACGCAAACGAAGTAATAATAATAATAACAAAGTTCAATTCACAACTGAGGGAGCTACTGAAAATTACTGAAACTTTCAGTAGCTCCATCAGGATGGAATTTGGTGTGGACAAATGTACGGTCATGCATGTAAAGCGAGGAGTGATTATGGAAACCGTGGGAACCCAACTCACGAGTTCCGAAAACCTTAGAGCCCTCTCCGCATCCGAAACTTATAAGTATTTGAGTATGTCGGAAGCGTTGGGTATCAATGTTACTGACATGAAGCAATCTTTGAAGGAACGCTTCTTTGGCCGCCTGAAAAAAGTACATAATAGTCTTCTATCAGGCGGAAACAAGGTGCGCGCTTTCAACGGTTGGGTCATGCCGGTATTGATGTACTCTTTCGGCATACTCAAATGGACTTAAACCAAACTTGACGCCCTGGATCAGAGGGTCCGTATGCTGCTGACTGCAAATCGATTGCATCACCCACTGTCATCGGTTATGAGGCTGTATATCCCGCGAAAATGTGGAGTTCGTGGCTTTTTAAACGCCAAGACCCTCCACAATCGCGAGATATGCAGTCTCAGGTTATATTTTCTAGAAACCGACGTGGGGATGCATCGAGATGTGGTCGCGGCTGACAACGGCCTCACTCCGATCTCCTTGGCTAAAGAGAACTGGCGTAAACCAGTAGTGCTTGACACAAATGATCGCATGGAGGTATGGAAGGGCAAAGAGCTTCACGAACGCTTTTTCCGAGCCCTACACGGGCCCGATGTAGATTTTCAAGCGTCTGTAGCCTGGCTACGTTTCGGTGACCTCTTTGGGGAAACCGAAGGTTTTGTCTTTGCAATTATGGACGAAGTTATGATGACGAACAATTACCGGAGATTTATTGTGAAAGACGGCACAGTTGACATCTGTCGGGCATGTCCCGGCCGGGAGAATCAATTAGACACATTCTTTTCGGGTGTTCTCTTAGAAGAGAACACCCGAAAAGAATGTTAGCTAGAGCTAACGGAGACTACTTGCATAGACACAACCTTGTAGCCAGGATAATTCATCAGCAACTTGCTCTTAAATACAACCTTGTGGAATCGGATGTGCCGTACTACAGGTATATGCCCGACCCAGTTCTCGAAAATGGCCCTATCACATTGTACTGGGATCGATCCATCATCACTGACAGGGCTATTGTTGCCAATAAGCCTGATATAGTGATGGTGGATCGATCAGAGCGGCGTGCAATGATTGTTGATATAACCATCCCGAATGATGAGAACCTCGTGAGAGCCGAGAAAGATAAACAAATCAAGTTTCTTGACTTGGCTCACAAGGTTGTCGACATATGGGAAGTGGATTCAGCAATCATTGTACCGATAGTCGTGACAGCCAATGGCTTACTAGCCAAGAGCCTCGACCAACACCTCAGGAGGCTCTCGTTAGGCAGCTGGATCAAGCTGTAATTCTGGACACGGCTCGCATTGTCAGGAAGTTCCTCTCTCTGGAGCCCTGACCGCCGGTAGCTTGGACCCTGTTCCCGATACCGGTGGGCTACTATTTTTTATATTTTTAAATGTTTTTTATGTATTTTTTATGTAAAAATATTTAAAAATGTACTTTATATGTGTTTAAAATGAAATAAAGGAAATAATAATAATGTTTATTGGTGCACAACTTTACAGAGAAGCTTAATATCTAGCTAAAATTAAAGGCGCACAAAAGTTGAAACCCTGTTTCCAAAACTAGGAATTACCTGTGACTTAGGAGTCAGTGTTTTGCCACTAGAATGAGATGCTGGTAAGCTGATATTGTTTAGGAAAATATATTATTATACTTATTGCATTTAAAAACATAGTAAAAGAAAAAGTGATAAACAAAAAGTAAAAATAGTAGAAAATAAAAAATAAAAAAGATACAAAAAGTAAGTATGAAATGACTATGAAGTCAAAGAGACAGCTCTGTTCCATCATCGGATGCCCCGTCGTACGGCGAGTTTCCACCCTTCAGCTGTTGTGACAGCGACATGGAGAGTGCGATTGTCGCAACCTAGAGCTGGGCACGCCACAATAGCCGCGGAAAGTCCCCTCTTTGACGAGTAGCTGGAAAGGCGCCACGGCCTCACATTCCGCCTGACGCAGTCCTCACCGGACACGTTTGTTTCGGGAGGTTCTTGTTACGGATAAGGTGTGAATAAACGCCAGGGTGTCACCTTTGTGTGGATCGCTCTGAGGACACGGTGGAGGTCTGCCCGGCTTGGGTAGAGCACCGCCGTGTCCTCGTGGCGGCGATCGGTAGCGATCTCTCGCGTCCGACCCTGCTCCAGGCCATGGTCTGGAGCGAGGGTGCATGGCAGGCCGTCACCTTCTGCGAAGCAGTGGTGCTGGCAAAGGAGAAGGCAGAGCGCGTGAGAAATCGGAATCCCAGCGCCCTCACGCCACTAGCCGCCGCAGGAGACGCCCTGGTCGGGAGAAAACAACAAGCTCCCGGCTACCGTAGGTGCGGGTTTGCGGGCGGTGAGCAGTGGGTAGCTCGCCGCCTGGTAAGAACCAGGCCCGAGATGACGGCGCGTTGTGTATTACGCGCGCCTCGAAGAGATGTCAGCACATCGTGACGGGGTCCACGAAGACCGATGCCACCTGGGTCAGGGTTGCGGGTTGGTTAAAATAGAAACCGTGGCCCTGGCCGTCGCGTAGGCAAGTAAAGAAACACGGGTGGGCTTTAGTCAGTAAAAGTCTGACACGCCCTTCCGCTCCGCCCAGAGCGGGAGAAGTCATTTTATGATTTCCAATCCTAACAAAAAAAAAGCCATTGACACTGCTACGATCCGAACGAAACGTTTCGCCTCGTCTTTTATACCGCGTATATCGAGGGACTGGAACAATTTGCCAGCGGCAGTGTTTCCGTTGGATTATAATTTAAGTGTCTTCAAGGCTAGAGTGAATAGGCTCTTAATAAACTAGCGCGCTTTACCATCAACGATTGCATCACTGCTTACCATCAGGCGGGATTGCGGTCAAGCGCTAGTTTATTACTATTTAAAAAAATATTGACACCTGTACATAGAGTATAATTATATAAGTATGAAATATTATAATATCTTACTTTCTTCTTTTCTGGTAGGCTGCCGAGATTGAAAACGCGCACAGGATCGGAAGGAGGGCTCTTGAGACCTTGAGTTTCCGCGAACCACTGAAGAAGTTTAACATAGGGATCGCCATGCTCAGCATTGAGTGCCGCTTCGGCACCAAGGTCAGTCATCTAGGGACAGGCAACATTTTATAATATAATAACTTCGTAAGTAAACAAAATATTCAAAGGGATGTGGCACCCGCCAACTTTAATGGCACGCGGGGTAGATTTGTAGCCCATTTCCTCTCGAAGAGACGCAAGTGGCCCAGCAGTGGGAAGCAAAATTTATAAACAAAGGGATTTGTCGACCTCCGTGGCGCAGCGGTCAATACGCCTGCCTGCGACGTGAAGGCCCCGGGTTCGGGGTCTCGGCCAAGTTATGATGGAAAACGATATTTTCCTGATTGGCCTGGGTCTTGGATGTTTATCTATATAGGTATGTATCTATTATAAATATAGTATCGGTGAGTTAGAATCCCATAACACAAGTCTCGAACTTACTTTGGGGCTAGCTCAAACTGTGTGATTTTCCCGTATACAACATGTAAAGAAAACCCTGTCCGATCCGTGAAGGTATTGTCAGGTATTGATAACTGATTCTACTAATGCCTACAAAGACAGGCAAAACTTAAAAAAAAATCCCCCTAAAAAATAAATATTATTTCGCAAAAAGAGGTAACTTAATACATGTGTGTAAACAACCCCTTCCGCGGGCGGCGGGGGGCAGGGCACGCGGCACCTGTGACGTGGTCGCATCGCTATTCGCTTATAATAATACCGGTGTTGTCACTTTTTAAAAATTACCAAATTTCGGGGAAATTGGAATTAATTCCCGGGAAAAAAGGATTATTTCAAAATTCATTAGTATTGTTACTATGACGATTATGTAAAATTTTATATTATATTTGGTCAAGTGTTTACCTAACCTTTATTATCCTTATGGGTCGGACAGGGTTTTCTTTACATATTGTATAATTATTACTAGCGGCCGCCAGCGACTTCGTTCGCGTGGTTTAGTTATGCTCAGCTCCTATTGGTCGCAGCGTGATGTTATATAGCCTAAAGCCTTCCTGCATTAATGGGCTATCCAACGCAAAAAGATTTTTTCAAATCGGACCAGTAGTTCCCGAGATTAGCGCGCACAAACAAACAAATAAACATACAAAAAAACTTTTCAGCTTTATATATTAGTATAGATTACACACGTGTTACATCATGACAAATTATAAAACACTGGCTGCCTCCCGCACTTTCACTCGCGTAAGTTTTGATAAACTATCTGTGTGCTAAATTTCTTTCAAATCTGTTCAGTAGTTTTGTGCGTGAAAGAGTAACAAACATACATACATAGATCCAATACAACTTTCGCATTGATAATAATAGTAGGATAGTTTTTAATACCTATTATAGTAGGAAATTAAGATCCTGGGGCTCTAGTAGATTATTACATTAGTGTAAGAATTATTAGAAAATAATTTCTATTAACGGGTTTTAAAATAATGGCAATACGGCAAGGACTCGATCGACGATATCGACCGCGTTTGACTCAACAACGAGACTGACCTGACTGAACTCTCAACCAAAGACAGCACCAAACACTGTCGATGTGTATGATCAAGTCAAGGATAACTCATGGTAGCCACACAGCTCTTATCAGTTGCGCCTGCGTCACTTATAATAAACAAGTTTCAATTCGCAAATAATGTTTATAATGATTAGTTATAAGGATGAACGCTTGATGTGAGTAATAGTCATACGTCATATCAAGTGTCCATCCGTTTATAACTATTGATTATAAACATTCGAACGCCCGACGACCTTCGAGCGACCACTCTCACTCTTCTTCCATTTCGAATCCTGTCTAGTCAAAATGTAAGTATAATGAGAGTCTTGATTAAATTATAAAGAGCAACAATAATTTGTAAGTATTTGTAATGTCTAAAATATCTCTAACAACTGATGGTGAACCCTAATTAAAATAATATATATTTAAAAAAATGAATAAATCCATCTTTGTAGTCTTATCGCTAATAGCGATCTTTTACGGACAGTCGACTCTCGTTACATCATCATCATCATCATTTCAGCCGAAAGACGTCCACTGCTGGACATAGGCCTCCCCCAAGGTTTTCCACGACGACCGGTCCTGCGCCTCCCGCATCCAGCGGTTTCCCGCGACCTTCACCAGGTCGTCGGTCCACCTTGTCGGGGCCTACCCACGCTACGTCTTCCGGTGCGTGGTCGCCACTCGAGAACCTTCTGCAGAATTCTTCTGCGGATCTCCTCATTCCTGATTTGATCAAGCAGTGAAACCCCAAGCATAGCCCTCTCCATTGCCCTTTGAGTGACTTTGAGCCTTTTTAGAAGGCCCATTGTTAGCGACCACCCATAATTCATCACTGGCAACACACACTGTTAGAAGACTTTTGTCTTGATACACTGCGGAAAACCGGAGAAATACCGTTATATCAAACTTGCGATAATTTATTTATTTAATTTTTCACATTAGACATGTACAGAGGCGGGCTTAATGCCTTAGGCATTTTCTAACAGTCAACCACAGGTGGTGAAGAGATAAGATGGTAGGTGCTTTAGTTTGAAAGAAAATTGTAAAGAAAAAAAAAGCTCTAAACACCATTTAAAAAAAAAGTAAAAAAACTAAAACCTAACTACGACAAAAAACGACGCTGAAAAAGTATAAAACAAGATTTTCAGAATACTGAACTGAACAAAGTTGCTAATGTAGTTGCAAGTAAATAGACACAGTAGACTCTACCAAGATGCCTTCGTTGTAAATTGACAATAATGTCATACAATACTATTCTGAAGTATGCAATATTCACCATGTAGAGATAAATTTTCATGTTTGGAAAGGCGTAGTCACACGTTGTCAAGGTGCTACGGTAGGTAGGTATATATTTAATTCTGATAAGTAGTAAAGAGGCTATGAACGAAAAGATGTGAATTATATGCAACCAGCCCATGAATACAAGTAAAGTCACAAGGAAATGCTAGCAATATATATATATATATTCAACATGTACAAGTAAAGCGCTTTCAAATGATACCAAACACGGCATATCTATCTTAACTTTATTTTTTTACTCTGTATGTTTTGTCCGCTAGAGGGCGTCACATTAGATTTTGTGAAACCCCATATAGCCTATAACCAGCGGACAATTAAGACGCTTCTAATGATATATCATTTGTCGAATTCTGATTAGTAGTTTAGAAGTTACGAGGGAACAGATGAACATACACACATACATACATACATACATAGATAGCCTGTCAAAATCATAACCCTCCTTTTGCTTTGCCGTAGTCGGGTAAAAATACTTAAATAAGCTAAATATACATACATACTATTACCAAAATATGTACTTATAATCCATACTAATATTATAAATGCGAAAGTAACTCTGTCTATCTGTCTGTTACGCTTTCCCGATTAAACCTCTCAACCGATTTTGATGAAATTTGGCTCAAACAATCTTTAGACCTTGAGAATGAACATAGGCTACCTTTTATCCCGGAAAAAATTGATATTCCCGACGGAAATCTAAAAAACGCGATATAACCGAACTTCACGTCGGCGAAGCCGCGGGCGGAAAGCTAGTATACCTATACATAAAAAAACTAAAATTTGGGAGAGAGGTGTAGCAATAACTCTACCCTAATTGTTGCGACAATAACTCTGCAATTTCCGCTTAAATGCAAACCGACTGGTGGCCATCCTGATATCAAGAGGAAGCGCATTCCACAGAAGAATGGATTGAATGTGAAGTGAAGAATGAACAAAGTCAGACGTATGGGAAAGACAGAGTAAGAGGAGATTGTTAGAAGAACGCAGATCCTTAGAGTGTGAAGAACATAAATATTGGAAGTGAGTCACAAGATAAGAAGGAGGAGTGGGTGATTTAAGAAGGGAATACGAACCTCTCTAAGTGTAGGTAAGGAGTGGGTGATTTTCTCTGTCGAGTGGTCGAGGCCTATCTGACGGACAGGGCCATAATCTACCCCGGTCACCAAGGAGTGTGGAACCGGCGAGAGATGTCGTGCGGTGTTCCACAGGGATCGGTCCTGGGACCGCATCTGTGGAACATCGGGTACGACTGGGTGCTGCGCGCCGACCTCCCTACCGGCGTCAGCGTAGTTTGTTACGCTGACGACACGCTAGTTCTGGCACAGGGGAGGTCGCACCAGGCGGCGGCTGACGCAGCGACCCTCGGGGTTGCGACAATCGTCAACAGGATCCGGCAATTGGGACTCGAGGTGGCCCTGCAGAAGTCCGAGGCCATGTGCTTTCATGGTCCTCGGAATGCGCCACCGTCGGGTTCCCACATAACGGTAGGAGGGGTTCACATCGGCGTTGGGTCGACGATGAAGTACCTGGGACTCGTCCTCGACAGCCGGTGGAACTTCGAGGAGCACTTCCGACGTTTGGCACCCAGACTGGAACGGGCCGGGGCTGCCCTAAGGCGGCTCCTCCCCAATCTAGGGGGACCAAACGCCTCCTGCCGGAGGCTCTATGCGGGGGCCGTGCGGTCCATGGCCCTTTACGGGGCACCGGTGTGGGCGCGGTCGCTAAGGAAGCGACCAGCCCGGTGCCTGACCGCGTCCCAGAGGGTCATGGCCGTTCGGCTGATACGGGGATACCGTACGGTCTCCGCTGAGGCGGCGAGCCTTCTTGCCGGATTGGCGCCATGGGATCTGGAGGCCAAAGTCCTCGCCCACATGTGGGAGTGGCGAGAGGAGGCAAAACGCCGGGGCATAACTCCGCTGCCGCGAGATATTGCGGTACGGCGGAAAGAGCTCCGGCGGGATCTCATGGCAACATGGAGAGTGCGATTGTCGCAACCCAGTGCTGGGCACGCCACAATAGCGGCGGTAAGTCCCCTCTTTGAGGAGTGGCTAGAGAGGCGCCACGGCGCCCTCACCTTCCGCCTGGCGCAGGTCCTGACCGGACACGGTTGTTTCGGGAGGTTCCTGTTCCGTATAAGGCGGGAGGAAACGCCAGGGTGTCACCATTGTGTGGATCGCCCTGAGGACACGGTGGAGCATACGGTGGAGGTCTGCCCGGCTTGGGTAGAGCACCGCCGTGTCCTCGTAGCGGCGATCGGCGGTGATCTCTCGCGTCCGACCCTGGTCCAGGCCATGGTCCGGAGCGAGAGTGCATGGCAGGCCGTCACCTCCTTCTGCGAAGCAGTAATGCTGGCAAAGGAGGAGGCGGAGCGCGTGAGGCAACGGGAATCCCAGCGCCCTCACGCCACTAGCCACCGCAGGAGACGCCCTGGTCGGGAGATGACACCAAACTCCCAGCCACCGTAGGCGCGGGCCTGCGGGCGGTGAGCAATGGGCAGCTCGCCGCCCGGTAAGGACCAGGCCCGAGTCGACGGCGCGTCGTGTTTCACGCGCGCCTCAAAGAGATGTCAGCACATCGTGACGGGGTCCACGAAGACCGATGCCTCCTGGGTCAGGGTTGCGGGTTGGTTAAACAAGAAACCGTGGCCCTGGCCGTCCCACAGGCAAGTGAAGAAACACGGGTGGGTTTTAGTCAGTAAAAGTCTGACACGCCCTTCCGCTCCGCCCAGAGCGGAAGAAGTCATTTGATGATTTCCCATCCTAACAAAAAAAAAAAAAAGGAGTGGGTGATTTAAGAAGGGAATTCGATCCTCTCTAAGTATAATTCAAAGTTATCACGAGTTCCCTACAAAATCCATACTAATATTATAAATGCGAAAGTAACTCTGTCTGTCTGTCTGTCTGTCTGTCTGTCTGTTACGCTTTCCCGCTTAAACCTCTCAACCGATTTTGATGAAATTTGGCACAAACAATCTTTAGACCCCGAGAAAGAACATAGGCTACTTTTTATCCCGGAAAAATTTGATGTTCCCGAGGGAAACCTAAAAAGCGCGATATAACCGACCTCCACGCGGGCGAAGCCGCGGGCGGAAAGCTAGTCTCTTTATATTTGGAACTAAATCCATACATTTTATGCACTTGGTAATTCGAACGAAAAAATCATTGCTATATAACAAAAGGACGCATTAATTCGATCTCATAGACGTCCACCACTCGACAATTGAAAATTGCAGACAAAAAGAGGAGGAAAGATTGTAAGTGCATGTTGCTACAAGTTCAAACTTGTATCAACGCACACGAGCCTTTGTTTTTGTTTTGCTTCTGTCTACAAAACCAAAGTGATGAAAAAGCATTTTAGGCACAGTTTTCTCTTCAAAAAAGTTATTGAGCAATCTGAGCAGCAGCAATGTGCTTTGAAGCAAACCAATACACAAACAGAGGTCTTTCCAAAGATTAATTAATAAATTTGTTTGCGCAACGACGTAAATAACACAATGAATGCTACTGTAATGTCAAAATGTGATTCCTACTGTTACTAAATGTTATATCGACATATGATCCCACTCTCTTATCAACGCGTGTTGATTCCGGACAAAAATATTCAACGATAGCAAATATAAATCATTAATTAGTATCTATATTGTTTTTACCTCGAATAATAATCTTAAAAATATAACAAAAAGCATCTTTTAGATAAACAATTGTAGGTCTTGTGTGACTGCTCTGTTCTTATTTTTCTTTTCGTTTTTTATGCACCAAACTGAATACCAAATTCTTGAAAGGGTATTTTTTACCTAAGACTGATTTAATTTGAATATTTAAAGTGTTAATGTAAACAAATAGAAAGAAATTGAATATACACCTTCATGAATTTTCAATAGAGTTTTGTCTCACCGTTTTGTTTACAAACCCCACCATCTCTATAAAATATTATTTTAAAATCTATAAACTAGTATTACAAGTAAAAACGAAATTATAATTCACTCAGAAACTAAATAAAATTATCGTACACTTTTACATGAATGCAAAAAAACACGCGCTTTGATAACACTGCAAAAATACAATGGTAGAAATTCTAAAAATAGTCGCGTAGGCCAGGTGGACTTAACTCACCTTTTAATATGCTGTTCTATATATCACCATAAGGTCGCACCAGAAAGCTGGTTATAAGCTTTAAGTGTCAATCACAACTCTTTAAATGTCAAAAATTCACAAATGCAGCTCAATTTTTTATCTCAATATACAGACGTCGCCTGTGTAGCGCGCAAGCTGAATACAGACTGACGACCTCTTCGGACGAGAACTGCAGAATTGTTATACCGAGCTGAAAGCTACGCGGTATCATTTCGGTACAGACCTACAGATCCCGCACCACTCCTGCACCGACACGTCAGAAAACTAAAAACATCACAATATAATATATAGGTTTTTCCTAAACAATGTTAGTAGCAAACGATAATACCTATATAGGTACCAAAATGAATAAATAATAGCGTTGCATGAAATTAAAACATTCTTGCAAAACCTTATACATGTGTTAAATTATTTAAATGGCGCTGTATAGTTTTTATCACTTCCTCTCTCTTTAAACATTTCATTATATTTTTACCGATTGCTCTTGCATGATAATAATAAATAAATACGGACAAATCACACAGATTGAGCTAGCTCCAAAGTAAGTTTGAAACTTGTGTTGTGAGATACTAACTCAACGATACTATATTTATAATAGATGCATATATAGATAAACATCCAAGACCCAGGCCAATCAGGAAATGATCGTTTTCCATCATGACCTGGCCGGGGATCGAACCCGGGGCCTCCACGTCGCAGGCAAGCATGTTAACCGCTGCGCCACGGAGGACGACAATGACGATGTTTATTAATTAGATGTATATATTTAATTAAACCAGTATGATACACTTTATGTTCATATTTATTGTATAAATAGATGCACTGTAGACTACCAACATTATTTCTCTCTCCATCCCTTAGTATTCCATCCAAAGGTTCTCTGTATAAGACCCCCCATTGTGTCCACCTTTTGTAAAAGCATGATGATGGTATTAATGATTATTAATTTATTATTATTCTTTTATTTTTGTTCTTTTATCTATTCTTTGCCATCACCGATTGCATCACTGCTTGCCATCAGGCGGGATTGCGGTCAGGCACTGGTTTATAATAATAATAAAAAGATAGTGCTAATTTTAGAGGCTATCCTATGTTTCCTTGTGTTATCTTATGACGTCATACCCTATATATTTCCTCCATGGTCATACCTAAGGTACAGGACTAATAAAAGTCATTTTGTGGCCGTAATACACAAAAATAAGACATTTTTTAAAAATATAGTATTTTGATACGTAATAAAACTGTCTACATTTTTGTTCTAAAAGTAATTCATTGTTTTTGTTTTCCAATACTTTGCTCCATAGACATGAGAGTCATTCTTGACTCACGCCACCCTCATTCTTCATCTATTTCACTCAGCATGGTCTTCTCCTTCGCCGACATTACGAGAAACTTATATAATAATATTGTAAAAAACAGTACAAAAGCAATAGGAAGTAGGTAATATAATATACTTATACAGAAGTACCCACTTACATTTCTTAAATAGCAAATGGATGTTTACAAGCTTAGAGGGCATGAAAATACACAGTTATTATCGGCTACTGTTTTAACATTAAATTCGCCAGTTTAGATTAGTAATTACATATAAATACAGAGATAAATATAAATATTACATCTGAACGGAACAGTAGTCAATATTCGTTGAAAATTAAAAGAGAACGTTAGTCTTTTCCTTGACCTGAATAAGCGGAAGGAAAAAATGTATGAAAATACATTTCTAACGTGTTTTGGCGGGAGAGGAAGTTGTATGAATTTTCATTAATTCTCGTGTGTTATCTTATATGTGACGCGCGCCTGTCCAACGAGTTTTTATATAATTTAAATATGGAATCTCCGTGCCACTGACAAACTTTTGTGAAGAAATAAAAAAAGAAGAAGGGCGAAATATCGGTCAAATTCTAAACTAAATTGTGTCTTACGTTTTGATTTTATTTTAATAAATATAGTATAAAAAACTAAAGAAACATGCTTTTAACTCTTTCAGTCACACTTTTACAATAGGAACATATTATCAATTTCTGTTTATTTAGGCAATTTTTACAACTAAAATATCACAGTAAATATTAGAAAAAGAAAATAGGTATTATGGCTTTCAAGGAATGAGGTGGTCACTAACGCTAACCACCATGACTATTGCTATAAATAAAACCAGGATGATTGTGAATGTTATTTATTAGATGAATCATTACAAAAGTACAAAACTAACAAAAAAAAAAAACTATGACTTTATGAAAATCTGCAAAACATGTTGTACCTTTGCGTAAACAAAGAGGCACTTTACATGTACGACACTGCCACACAGTACGCACTGGAGATATTTCATTGTTACAATTGCATCATCTTCTTGATGTGCTTCTTTCAGGTTGATGGCGACTGGATTCTAGACGAGATTCCTGAGGGACTGTAGGTTTGTGGCGTTTTATAAATGCAGGTCCTGGAGAAGAAGCCGCAGAACTACGGCTGCTGTTCACTGAATCCAGCCTGTGTTTGTTTCTGACATACGCTGGTGGCAGTAGGCCCCGATATACTTCTCGCGTGAAGAGGACTGCGGTTTATAAATCAAAAAGCATTGACAACACAACAATCAAGAAAGTGGAAAAAAATCCTATGCCATCACTTATGGGATTTTCTGTCAAAAGCATAGTTTCCTTTGATCTGTAGTTTGGAGACATAAAAGGTCTTGTAAATGCTCTGTCCCAAAAAGGCGAAATAGTAAAAGAAGTGTCACATTCTCCATGTTTAGAATTTGATCTGACAAACCCACTCTTTCAGGAAACTCACCAGGCATATTCATTATATAATTATTCTTCCATTTTGGAGCAATCATAAATAATATTTGAAACATTATTAGACTTTGCAGAATCAGGATTCCGTTGTAACTAGCTACACAAAGGGAGGTCATCATCAGAATCATAAATGTTGTCATATGCACTTTGAACTCCAATCAAATCAACTAACACCATCGGATTTGGCTGATTTTCTGCCCCTTCTTCGTCATCTTCTTAGCTACAAACGCTCTTGTTACTTGAAGGGATGTCTTCGAACAAGTATTATTCAATCTCTTTATCTCCTAAGTGGCTCGTGCGGCGCGATATACTTTAAAGAATGTGAGAAAAACAAATAAAGTGACATCCATAAGCTAACCAGCCACCGTCATGGTGGTTTGTAAGCTAACCGCCAAATTCCTTTTGTAAATACTCAATGAAAATACAAAAGTAACAGGACTTGCATGCAAAAACACATGAAATAGGTATATGAGAAAACGTTCAATAAAAAACATTACAAGAAAAATGTTACTTACTCGTTTTATAGATTTTGTTATCAGACACTCGGGAAAAAGTACGTTAGCGCCATATGTAATTCAACTAGTATGAACTGTCATTCATTCAATTGACCGGGAATCTGTCATTTGTTTTGAAGAACAGTCCAAACTTTCATAATAATTCAACCGTTTAACGTTACATGGCGTGGATTGGTTAGTAACACTAACCACCAAGACTGAAAGAGTTAAAGAATATCAAACTAAAAAGTTAAAAATAATTAAAAAAAAAAGCGTGAGGTGCTTTGTGACATACCTACCTAATTTTTTAATAGCGCCTCACGCTTTTTTAAAAATTATTTTCATCCCACCATCTCGGAAAGAGTATTTTTAATCTTCAATATCTGACTGGAAAAGCCGTTTTTATTCTCTAGAGGATAAAGTAAATTGAATTTAGAACATCGTGTGCACTAAGTTTGTAAATTAAAAAAAAACATTAAACCTATTTACTGTTACCTCTATGGTGCCGAATATATCATACAACTTTTTTTTAATTTGTTAAAAACTCAGACTCGGAACCTTCTTGGTGTTCTTTTTTCAATTTTCTTTGTACGCGGTTCTTTACGCGGCATTTTTTCACGTCATTGTTAAACCTTATATTAAAAAAAAGAAACTTGAAAACAAGTGAAAAACTAAAATGAGTGATTCTAGCGACGAGGAAGTTTGTTTGACGCTAACAGAATTGACTGAAACTGTTAATAATGCGCAAATGAGCTTTCTACCTCAACAATCACGCGAGAAGTATTTAAAACAGTACGATATTATGTTCAACACGTGGCGACTAGCAAAAGGAGCCAAAACTTTCTCAGAAAACGTTTTGCTGGCATATTTTATAGAATTATCCGAGAACAAGAAAGCAAGCACTCTATGGAGTACGTATTCGATGCTAAAAGCAACAATAAAGATGAAAAAAGACATACATATCGATACCTATCCTAAATTAGTAGCATTTTTAAAAAGAGCCTCATCTGGTCATCATCCAAAAAAATCGAAGGTTTTCACAGTATCTGATATTGAAAAGTTTCTTAACGAAGCACCCGATTCCGTATATTTGGCGGCAAAAGTAAGTCAGTTGCACATTCAGTATCTACTTAAGTACATATATTAATCTCAATTAAATAGTATACTTAGTAAATGTTGATAGGCATAATTATGCGTTCATATAAATTTAATTCATTTATCTACTACAATACTCTTTACATTGCAGGTTGTTCTTATTATTGGAATAAACGGAGCATGTCGAACTAATGAACTAACACAACTTAATGTCAAAAACATTGAGAAACATTCAGATGACTTACTATTAATTAATTTACCTAATACAAAGACAAAAAGAGACCGCAACTTTGTCATTCGCAAGGAATACGTAACGATTGTTGAGAAATATCAAGCCTTACGGCCGCCTAACACTCCAATCAATCGTTTTTTTCTACAGTATCGCAATGGAAAGTGTGTTAGACAGCCTATGGGTACTAATAAAATTGGCAGTATCCCACGAGAAATAGCAACATTTCTTGAACTTCCAGAACCCCTGTTGTACACGGGTCATTGTTTCCGACGAACTTCAGCCACACTTTTGGCTGATTCCGGAGCTGATCTCCTGTCCCTTAAGCGCCACGGAAGCTGGAAGACCAATGCAGTTGGAGAGGGATACATAGAGGATTCCATCCAAAATAAGTCTAAAATATGTGAAGGCATCGTAGGAGCCATTACACTGAAAGAGCCTCAATCGGAAACTTGGACTGGCCCTTCTACATCAAAAATAAGCCGTTATGAAACACCTAACCATCTCCCTCTCTCTCCAACATTCACGCCAAGGGAATCCGATGAATCGGTACAACTATTAAGTATGACAGACAGTTTACCGAAAAACAGTACACAAGTGACTAACACCAATATTACAGTACCAAACAAAAATATTACACTCAATTTAAATAACTGTTGCAACGTTACTTTAAAATTTTCTTAATTATACTTTAGTATTATTTTATTACAATTTAAAGATTATTCTGTAATACTTACCTGTCATAATGTAGTAATTAATACCTAAACTGAAATAAAAGTGTACCTATCTTGTGATTGTAAACATTTTTTTATTGCATTTAGTCATTTCCTCGCTGAGGTGGAATGAAAAGTTACGTGTTGCACTCGAGTGCAAAGATTTTTCACCTCGTGTCCTTTTGATTCCCTCGCTAACGCTCAGGATTCTAATTTTGAATCACTCGCTGCGCTCGTGATTCAATTTTAGAATGCTTCGCTTGCTCGGTCATCAAAATTGAACACGCGGTTAAAAAGCAACTTTGCACTCTTGTATAACAAATAACTATTTTAACTTTTTAGTTTGATATTCTTTAAAAGCATGTTTTTTTTAAACTATATTCATTTTCAACTTTTTAGTTCGATATTCTTTTTAAAACGAACGAACGTATTGAAAACGGTAAGCGTTTCGCCTCGTCTTTCATACCGCGTACATCGAGGGACTGGAACAATTTGTCAGCGGCGGTGTTTCCGTTGGACTAGACTAGAGTGAATGGGCTCTTAATAAACTAGTTCGCTTTACAATCATCGATTGCATCACTGCCATCATCATTCTTACCATCGGGAGGGATTGCGATCAAGCATTAGATTACAATTTATAAAAACAAAAGATACTCCTTGGTATTCAGTACACGTTCTGAAATGAAGTTTCCTTCGTATTCTATAAAGGTGTTAGTAATAATACTTCATAACTATTTTCGTAAACCTAATCTTACACACACGTATTATTAAATTAAAATGCATTGATATAATAAACGACAGCCTCCGTGGCGTAGCGGTAGCGGACGCAGCCGCTGCGCAAGGTGGCGCGGGTTCCATCCCCGCACAGTGCAAGTATTTGTATGCATGAATATGAATATTTGTACTGGTCTGGTCGTGCCTCGGAAAGCAAGTTAAGCCGTTGGTCCCGGTTGCCCTACGAACATCTAGTGGCAGTCGTTACGGGTTGTTGGAGCCCTCAAAAGTCCTACAATTGGTCTAACTGCAATGCTTCGATGTCGCCTTCGGGTTGTGGAGGTCAGACGGCAGTCGCTTCATGGAAAATGTCGAAGTTTAGCCATATCAGCAGTTGGACTGGTAAAGCGAACCCCAGACTCCAAAGCTGAAAAGGCTTCGGATGCGACTGGGATTAACACTGGGATGATGATGATGCATTGATATAATAATGGTTAATATAATTGATATCTGAAACAGAAGGGCATAAATGAATAAACTATTTCAATTATAATAATACTGATTTTATATACAATACAATCAATATACAATCGAACAGAGTTAACAGAAGAACAGAGCTTGGTCGTGTAATCGCAGCAATAATAATGGGCGGCAAGTGAGCTCGCAAGGCTTTTATGGCATTTCCCCACCGGAGGCGTCCGGTGGTTATGGCAGCGGTGGCTTCAAGCTTGGCTTGGCTGTTATTGGCTGGCTAGAGTGGCGCGCTTTGATCGGCTGTTATTGGCTGGCTAGGGTGGCGCGATGTGATCGGCTGAGGCGGTGTGGCGTTACATATCCATTGATGAATATATCATTTTTATTTTCGTTTAACATTGTATAACAATATGATAAGCTCGCAGCAGCGATTTATAGAGAAGCAATCCAGTCTGCTCGCGATATACCGCAGTAGTTGGTGCTAGCTATAAAGAACTATGAATTCATTAGTAGACATTGACTGAATTGATATATGAATACAAAATATAAGATTTTGCATGTCGCCTTGATAAAAATATCAGATGAATATGACGTATATGATAATTTCCTACCTGCTAAGCTAGAACCAGTAGGTAATTACGTAACACACTATCAGTAGCAATGGGTTTCATTTTGACAGTTCAACAACATTCATTGCGTTATTTACATTGTTGAGCAGAGATATTTTCCTAACATATGGAGCAATGGTTTAGCAATTGGTTTCGAAATGATTCCAATTGATAGTCGTAGTATGTTACGCAATTAGGGTGCTGTTTGAACTTCAATCATAGAGAATTGCGCAATCAATGTATCACTTTTATTTTTTAATATAATAATAAAATTATTTATAAGTACCTACCTAGGTTGTACATGCCATACACAGTTGCCTTATAAACTAGAATGTTATAAGGTAAAATCCGTACATAAACAACAGGGTTCATAGGTCACTCTTTTAAAATTCAATTCACAGATATAAGTAGAATAAATACTGCGCGATTGAATGTTATCGCACGTGATGCCTCGAAACTATCGACCGAACCCGATGACCTCTAAAATCTCTGTGTTTTCCCGACCATAGAGCATCATAAATATGATATCTCCATTCATTCGCAGCATCTGTTAAGTTCAAAGCGTTCCCGCGTTGCAAACAGAAACCCGACTCATTTGTCGATGGTTTTTGTATTATGATAATGTGTATAATTAAATGTTTAATTATTCAGTTACACAATCACAATATTTGTCACTGATCAGACTGAATGTTCAAAAGCTTATGTATGTACAAATTAAATATATTAAAGGAAAGGAAAATATTTATTAATTTGTGTAAATAAAAATAGGTGTTTAGGTATGAAAAACAACAATGTTTGGTTTGTTTATTCAATCGTTAACACTAATAACTTATGTACCTACCAGTTAGGGTTGGCAACTTTTTTTTTAGCAGAAATAAAGTATATCTGATTTTAAAGGAGGTAAATAAAGAATAGGTACGGACTTACAAAAAGGAGTAGCATATAATTTTTTACTTTTAAAAGGGTATTTTTTTTGTAATTTTTGCGGCACATAACATTTTTCCATTGTTTTTAAAGGAATTGTATGAGTCCAAACATTCCAACTCTAAATGTATATATATACAATATGTAAAGAAAACCCTGTCCGACCCATAAAGATTATAACGGTTAGGTAAACACTTGACCAAATATAATTTAAAATTTTACATAATCATCATCATTCTCCTGCCCTTATCCCAATTTATTTGGGGTCGGCGCAACATGTCTTTTTCTTCCATGCATCCCTATCAGAAACCATCTCGGCAGTCACCCCCTTCTTAGCCATATCATCCTTCACACATTCCATCCATCGTTTCTTTGGTCTTCCCCTACTCTTATAGCCATCAACATTCATAATTAAGACTCTCCTCACGACATTCTCCTCAGTTCTCCGTAACACATGCCCGTACCATGACAACCGATTTCCACACAACTTTTCAGCTACCGGTGCCACTTTCAGACTTCCTCTTATGTACTCATTTCTTATTCTATCCATTCGTGTAACACCACACATCCCTCTTAGCATTCTCATCTCGACTGCATGCAATTGCCTTTCATTCATCCCTTTCGTAGCCCAACATTCTGATCCATACAAGACAGCAGGTCGGATCATGGTTCTATATATTTTCCCCTTAAGTTTAAGAGGAATGCGGGAGTCGCAAATTGTTCCCGTGACCTGCCGCCATTTCATCCACCCAGTGTTAATTCTGTGCTTAACCGTCCGATCTATTTCGCCATCGCTTTGCACGAGTGAACCGAGATACCGAAAGACGGAGCAGATTGGTAGGAGTGCGCCATCAAGGGCTATGGCTCCAGAAGTGGAGAGACCGCCGAAATCGCAGAACATATATTCGGTTTTGGTTCTGCTGATTTTCAAGCCAACATTCTCCAGCTTCTGTTGCCATTTCTCCAATCTGCTCTGGATCTCAGGTCCATCTTCACCGACGAGAACAATGTCATCGGCGAACAGCATGCACCAGGGTGCCTCCTCCTGGATGTCCGACGTAAGAGCGTCCATAATCAACAGGAAGAGGTACGGACTTAAAGCCGATCCCTGGTGCAAGCCTACCGCCACACTGAACTCGTCGGTATTGCCAGCAGCCGACCGGACGTAGGTACGAGATCGACTGTACATAGCACGAATTAACTCTACATACTTCCCTGGCAAACCTTTCTCTTTCAGGGCCCACCACAGCACATCACGAGGTACCCTATCATACGCTTTCTCCAGATCAATGAACACCATGTGCAAGTTCTTGTGTGCACGTCTGTACTTCTCGCACACTTGGCGGAGTGCAAAAGTGGCGTCCATTGTTCCTCGACCTGGCATAAACCCAAACTGGTTTGGGGTAATCTCACTCTCCTCTCGCAATCTTTTCTCAATCACTTTCTCCCATACCTTCATACTATGTGACATGAGCTTTATCCCTCGATAGTTGTTACAGTCCTGTACATCACCTTTATTCTTAAAGATGGGCACTAGTGAACTATTGCACCATTCTTGTGGGATCTCTCCTTCATGCAACAACTTATTGAAGAATAAAGTCAGCCACATACATCCATCTCCTTTTAAACACTTCCATACTTCTACTGGTATATCATCTGGGCCCATAGCTTTTCCATTTTTCATACCTTGAACTGCTATTCTTACTTCATCCATGCTAATTTCTCTTACTAAACCCATATTCTCTTGTACCTCTTTGAGCACGCCACTCCATTTATTCTCTTCGTTCATTAGCTTTTCAAAATAAACCTTCCAACGCTCTTTTATTTCGTCATCCCTGGACAGAACCTTACCAGCATCGTCTTTCATACATTTGATATTACTTATATCTCTCGTTCTCCTTTATCTTGCTTTTGTAATCCGGTAGAGCTCCTTCTGGCCTCTAGGGCTGTCCAGTGAGTCATACAACTTCTCCTGCGCCTTAGCCCTCGAAACTGCTACCGCCTTTTTTGCCTTCCTCTTCCATTCATTATAAATCTTCATCTTGTCCTCTTTTAAACTATCATTCCCGTTTTCTACACCTTGCCATTCTTTAAAAGCTATTTTCTTTTCTTTGAGTATCTTTTGCACATCTTCATTCCACCACCATGTATCCTTTTCTATCACACCTTTCCCTTTGGATTCTCCAAACACATCTTTAGCTACTCTCCTTATATACTCCGCCATCTCTTTCCAACATTCATTCACAGATTTTCCTTCCATATCCCCCATTTCAATCATCTTATCTACCACTTGGCTCTTAAACACACTAGCATATTCCTCTTTTTCTATCTAACGCCATCTAGTTCTGGGCGAGGGCCGTTCCTTGTTCTTTCTGGATGAGACACTGACTTTTACGTCCATTATCAATAGTCTATGTTGTGAGACTAAGTCTTCACCTGGTAGCACTTTACAGTTTTTGACACTTTTAAGACTGTTTCGTCTTACTAAAAAGTAATCGATTTGTGTCGCGTGGCGGCCGCTTTTATAGCTTATGAGATGCTCATTTTGTTTTTTGAACCACGTATTTGTTATTGCCAGGTTAAAGGCCATAGCAGCTTGCAGTAGTGTCTCACCATCAGTGTTACGGTCTCCGTATCCCCAACCGCCATGCACTCTTTCATACCCATCCTTCTGCTTTCCCACATGCCCGTTAAAGTCACCCCCAACATACACTTCTTCACTATCTTGCACATCCATCATCACACAATCGAAGTTCTTCCAGAACTTCTCTTTTATACTTTCCTCACACCCTGACTGGGGTGCGTACACACTAACTATATTAACAACCATACTCTCCACAATCACTTTAACAGCTATCACTCTATCACTCACTCTTTTAACGTCCACTAAAATTAAAATAAAAAAAAAAAAATTAAAATTTTACATAATCATCATAGTAAAAATACTAATGAATTTTGAAATAATCCTTTTTTCCTGGGAATTAATTCCAATTTCCCCGTAATTTCGTAATTTTAAAAAAAGTGACAACACCGGTATTATTATAAGCGAATAGCGACGCGACCACGTCATAGGTGCCGCGTGCCCTGCCCCCCGCCGCCCGCGGAAGGGGTTGCTTACCGCACATGTATTAAGTTACCTCTTTTTGCGAAGTAATATTTATTTTTTAGCGGGACTTTTTTTTAAGTTTAGCCTGTCTTTGTGGGCATTAGTAGAATCAGTTATCGATACCTAACAATACCTTCACGGATCGGACAGGGTTTTCTTTACATATTGTATCTAAAGAGCTCTTTTTTGATCAAATTCAATAAAGTTCTGTTTCACTCTTCTCGCCACTTCACATTCATGACCGAAAAGACTCTTTCAGTAAATGCTGAAGTGGCGGGAACAGAGAATATACAGTATGTTAAATAACAGAGGGCGTTCCCTTAAATTCGTTAATATATATCATTAATAGATTAAAATAAAAATATCAGCATAGAAAAATAAGCATAAAAAAACCCGAATGAAAAAAAAATCTAATTGGAAATAAATTTGAAACCTCCTGTTTTAAATCAAAATAGTAGTCGTCATGTATAAATAAATTGCGACGTTGCCGTCTTTCATGTTCGCGTCTACAGTGTGTTTCTTTTACATGTCAATTTAAAATTTTTATTGAATATTTTGATATTGGAAAAAATTTTAAAACATTTTGTTTTCGAATGGAAATATTTTTTTTAGCATGTATGTATGCTATACTATTTCGGGTTAACGGGAACGCCCTCTGTTAGTTAACATACTGTATAGCTAATATTTTTTTTTAAACAATCAAATTCTTCAGGACATTTTTAAAAATAAATTGCTATTTTTCTGCAGTGAATATTTGCATAAAATCTGTATTATTAAACAATTTGACTTGGAGTTCTTTTAAAATTGTTACTTCCGAATATAAACTGTCCATGTGTATGTTTAGTGTTTGTAAATTAAGTTTTCCTTTGTTCTAAATGATTAAATTCAACATTAGTCTTTAAAGACATTGTATTTAGTGAATACAGCCAGTTATCACTACCAAACCATTTTTGTAAATAAGGCAAACATTTTTGTCTATACACAATGAAAAATTAGAGTTAATTTTATTATACAAGTCAGGTGATGATTCTTCAAGAGGTTTTAATTTCTGTTTTGTTGTATAGTCATAAAAAACTAAAACCCAACTACGACAAAAAACGACGCTGAAAAAGTATAAAACAAGATTTTCAGAATACTGAACTGAACAAAGTTGCTAATATAGTTGCAAGTAAATAGACACAGTAGACTCTACCAAGATGCCTTCGTTGTAAATTGACAATAATGTCTTACGATACTATTCTGAAGTATGCAATATTCACTATTTAGAGATAAATTTTCATGTTTGGAAAACCGCAGTCACACGTTATGAAAGTGCTACGGTAGGTATATGTAACGTGTGACTACGCCCTTCCAAACATGAAAATTTATCTCTAAATAGTGAATATTGCATACTTCAGAATAGTATCGTAAGACATTATTGTCAATTTACAACGAAGGCATCTTGGTAGAGTCTACTGTGTCCATTTACTTGCAACTATATTAGCAACTTTGTTCAGTTCAGTATTCTGAAAATCTTGTTTTATACTTTTTCAGCGTCGTTTTTTGTCGTAGTTGGGTTTTAGTTTTTTAACTTTTTATTATTTGTACTATTTTGGTGTTAAAGTGTATTTGTGGCGCATAATATTAATAAAAGTTAAATTGACGAACTAAAAACTAGGTAGTTAACATACGACATCTCTTTTGACTTATGTATCGGCGTATAGTAATATGTAGAGATGTCCTATTTTACTATTTTGTAGCGCTTGGAGCGTAGCGCATATAGCAACGGTTTTCCCGCATGAAGCTCCCGGTTTTTCGTAGTAGCGACGCACATTTGCGTCGATGGCACCGAATGGGTCATGAATTAGTGGATGAGGCCGTTAGTATAAATAGATTGGATGTTTTTCTAACGGTGGTAGGCCATAACATCGGCTGCCGGCAGAAGTTACCATCCACCAGACAAAGTCTTGCCGCCAAGCGATTCGTCGTGTTCCAGCATGATGTCTGGTGAAGCCGTACAGAGGACGCGTCTGAGCACTTTGTGTTGCGTTGTGTGGCGAGTACGATGCGCCAAATATTGTTGTGTCGGGAGTTTGGTTGTGGAGAGTCTCCAGATCAATCTCCCTCTGGCGCAGCATGGTTGGTCGTGTTGGTCTTGGATTTAACATTGCATCACCTGGCTCAACTGCCGTCATCCTTGCTATTCCTAAGTTTTTTAAGTGAATAGGCTTAATAAACTAGTGCGCAGGCATCAAGGATTGCGTCACTGCTTACCATCAGGCGGGATTGCAGTCAAGCGCTAGTTTATAATTATTAAAAAAAAAAAAACTTATATTAAGAGGACCTGGGAAGATTTCTTAATCTATCTAATTCTGCTAACGATCGCCTGTCATGTGGATTTTTAAGTAAATTATTATGATCCAAGGCACTTATAAATAATCCCTCTATGGTTTTAACTCTACTGAGAGCGACATAGGCCTGTCCTTTGGCAAACAATGACTTTCCTAGATCTGTAACTTTTTTATCTAGAGTACAACCTTGTAATTTATGTACAGTACAACCCCAAGAAAGAATCAGCGGGAGCATTTTACGCTGAATTTGCCCAGAACCCCTCAAGCAGTCAAATTCAGTGAGGCAAGGCTCGATTTTGATAAGTCCGTTAATATCTGCTTTTATGGATGCGTCGTCAAATTGTATGAGAACAGCGCTTGGCTGTTCTCCTGTTCCAACTGATCGCGCCGAAGAGCAGGCCATTCGAGGGCCTTCACCACTCCCATCGCTCCGTTTACCAAACCCTGGTTTACACTCAAATTTCTACGAAGCATTACTAGGGATTATGTCCAAACATAAAGTACTCGTGAAGCTCTTTTAGATGATACCAAATACGGTATATTTATTTTAATTTTGTATTAACATAGAACTTTTTGTCCGCTAGAGGGCGTAATACTAAATTTGGTGACAAGCTTTATAGCTCATAACCAACAGAATATCAAGGCCTTTCTAATGGTTCTGCAGTGGTCTTATTCTGATAAGTAGTAAAGAAGCTATCTATGAACGAAAAGATGTGAATTATATGCAATCAGCCGATGAATACAGGTAAAGTCACAAGCAAATGCTAGTATATATATATATATTCAAAATGTACAAGTTAAGCCCTTTCAAATGATACCAAACACGGCATATTTATCTTAACTTTTTTTTTTTACTCTGTATATTTTGTCCGCTAGAGGGCGCCACGTTAGATTTTGTGAAACTCCATATAGCCTATAACCAGCAGACAATTAAAACGCTTCTAATGATATGTCATTTATCGAATTCGAATAAGTAGTTTAGAAGTTACGAGGGAACAGATGAACATACATACATACATACATACATACATACATACATACATACATACATACATACATACATACATACATACATACATAGCCTGTCAAAATCATAACCCTCCTTTTGCTTTGCCGTAGTCGGGTAAAAATAGTCGTCTAAGTATAATCTAAATGAATAGACAATGGTGCCGGTGAGTGAAAGTTCTTGTGTTTATTCAACACATTTTTCTATGTTTTGAACTCAATTTGATGAATTTTGTCTCGTTTCAGCAAACGAAGGTGTTCGTCGGCAGCCTGCCGCAGGGCTCAAGACCGGAGGAGGTTCGGAAATTGTTCGAGCTCTTCGCCGCTGTAACAGAATGTGATATAATGAACCGGTGTGGATTTGTGCACATGCAAACTGAAGAACAGGCTTCGGCGGCTATTCGTGCGTTGAATAATACGTCGTTCAACGGCGGCGTCATCTCCGTAGAGCGCGGGTGAATCAACGACCGCGGCCAGCGAGGAGGACCAGGTGGAGGCCGCGGCGGCGGCATGAGGGGAGGCATGCGTGGAGGCATGTAGGTACCGGCGCGGCGGAGGACCCATGCGAGGTGGGCCTCCGCCCCGGGACTCTCCCTACGCGCGCGACCGGCCCTCCTCCGATGCCTTACGAGCGCGCCGAGAGGCCGCCGCCTCCCGCATATGATGACCGGTATAACGGCTACGGCGGGGAAGATCGCCGTGGTTTTGCTCTAATGGAGTGCGGCGCACGAGACCCATACGCGAGCGCAGCGCCCATGTACCCGGATGAGAGGCGCTACGACGAGATGCCCGCCATGTACCCCGACGACCGTCGCGCGCCCATGTACCCTGACGACCGCGACATGATGGACCGCCGCGCCCTTATGCGTGCGGCGCCACAACAGATACCGTACGAGCGTTCGCTGCCGCCGCGACCGCAGGCCATACCCAACGGCGACATGTTCAGCAGGCGCTCCCCTATGTGAGTTATGACAACTAAATAATGAATAAAAATTATGCTCAGCTCAAAAATAGATAGCACACATAAATTGTTATTGTTTACAGAGGGAGTGTTTCTTACTAAGTAGCAAGAAAACACTTCCTCTCCCTCAATACTGAAACAATGGTGTTTGAATTATGCACCTATTACTACATAGTACTATCTTGTATTAACACCATAATTTTAAACACCAATAGCTGTGGCTAGAAGATCATCATCATCATTTCAGTTAAAAGACGTCCACTGCTGGACATAGGCCTTCCCCAAGGATCTCCATGACAACCGGTCCTGCGTCTCTTGTGTCCAGTGGTTACTAGAACATATTTCACACTAATGTATCTTGCAAGTCAAGAAAAGCAAAGTATCTATCAGCATTCTTAAATATGAATCAATATGGACAGTTTTTCTCTAGTAGTCAATGGAACCGCTGCATTATGCACAATGCTCTTTCAACATTATGCTAACCTTCAGTAATGAGAGAAATCTTTGATCAAAAGGTCACATTCTAATCTCAATGAGAATCAATGTCAAATGTGCTGTTTATTATATTTTAAACTAAACTGAGACATTGGAAGCAATGTCTTAACCTTTTGAACGCCCATCTATATAATACGCGATGTGTCCTCCTGCGCCACACTACAAATGTATAACGTATGTATAGTAAAACGTAGGGATGGGATTAATGTCCTATCGACAAATAATATTATACATTTAAAATAATGTTTATTCACCAATTTACGAAGCTAAATAAAAACTGTAATCGTAATTTCATATTTTATTTTATTTCATAAAAAAAACAATATGAAAACCTGGATATATTCCCCACAATAAAGAAAAGAATTTTAAATTTATTAGACGTGTGTTCTACAAGGCACATCCCTATTTATCTCCAAATGTAAACCTTCTACTTCATATCAAGTAGTTGGCGCTCGAGGCACGTCATAATCCTTTCTGTTCTAGGGATGTCTAGATTTCTATGGTGTATATTTTATATTCACTGTGGTCGAGTTACACGTGCATAAACTCAACCGATTCCTGCATAATTTATTTCGTTTACTTACAACAAATACAATTAATAGAAGCTAAATACGTGGTATTCTACGTTTTAAAAAATAAAATAAAATGGAGGGTAAGTGTCCGTTTTACACAAGACCTTTTTTTTTAATGGTGTCGCTAAATACTCGCAATTATTTTTCTGGTTTGTAGAAACTAATAGAAAACTGAAGAAAATTCCTGAAACGGAAGTTGACGACTTAACGGAATGTCAAGACGACGAACTATTTCAAAATTCTGATTCAGACTTGAACAACTCGCAATAATTCGTCATATTTACAGTCACAATTTTTTTTATAAGGACACGTGCGCCAACTCAAGATGTAAACATTGCACTACACTAAAAATGTACGAATGATCTCTACAGTCACTGTTTTCCTGCCTTATCTCAATGATCTCTCTTCAATCTTACCTTCCACTATGTTCCTATCTATGGATTATTTTGATTTTTCACCTTGTTTTCTAATTTTTTTATTAATGAGAAATAAATTAAACATGACATCCCAATATTTTTATAAGGCTTCCTGCTTTATTTCTTTTATATAATATTTTCTTATACAACTCGGATTTCTTAAGAGGAAGAACCACCAGGGGTAGAAATAGGATAAGATACTATTGATGCTTCATGAACCGTCATTCAAAGGTTTTTAAGAACTATGATATAATTCTGTAAATACAGTTGCCAATCATATTTTGCTCAACTGAACGGAATCAAACTGATAAAATTCAACTGACAAGAGTCAACTGAGACTTGAGAGTGACAAGTAAGACTTTGACATAACAAAAGCAAGTTGCCATAAAAAGTATTTATATATTTTTCGAAAAGATCGATTTATAGATATACATATTTCTTTATTAATAGTAATTGGAATAATAATTATTATTAAAGGAGATTTTTGGGAATTAATAAATGTTTGCTTAGAAGAAAATGACCGGTTATTAATAATAAACGAAAACTGATTATTCGGATTAATACCTGCCAACATTTTTTTTGTAAAGGCAACATTTTGAGCTCAAGTTTTATTCAAGTCAGTTCAAGTTCCATTAGTTTAGTCGGTTTAATGCATATTATTTTTCAAAAAATGTTGCTGCATTGCTTAGACTAATGAGTACGTGGAAGATATTTGAAAAATATCAACATATTTTTTTTGTAAAACCAAATCCCTGTGCACGTCTGGGCCTAAACCTGGCATTCCCCTTTGTGGTTTTATTGCAGGATGCCTTAATGTCACGCGGTCGGCTCGTGCTAACCGACATCTGACTTGGGTTATTGCAAATGTATGAATGTTCGCAGGCAGTGATCCGTAGAGGGGTGCGTTCATTGACATAACGATCTCCTTAACATCTAGTCTCATATAGAAATTAAAAATATATCATAAAACTTAGAACTCGATACGATCCGTTTTAGGCTACTTAAACCCGCCTCTAAACCTACACTCTAAATAACCTAGAGAACTACTCTCAAATTGCGTCCACGTAACTCTATGCGAACGCACCCCAGGTTGACTGCTCTGTTTGGCAACCGATACGTGATCACAGCGAACCGACAAGTCCGGAGCGAGTGACGCGTAGGGCAACATAACCGGCTCTGCTAACAATATATAACGCTGTCGAACGGCGACAAAGTGCGTGCGAGTCCTTTCAGATTAGTTAGTAGCGGCATGATGATGACGAGAACTTATGGCGGCGATGCGTAGTCGATGCTAAACCGACGGCGTTACGCTGTATACGTTAGGCGACAACGGCAGAAGACACAGGAATACGAAAAATTACAAATCGTAAGTACGGCTGAGAAAAACAAGAGTAAACGGCGGGCGTCCTAGAGCCTCGAGCTCGCAAGTCGATCTATCAAACCAATGTGCACACAGTGCGTCCTATTATCATCCAACAACGTTGACCGATCTAAAATTCTAGTTTTATTAAGGAACAATAATTACACAATACACACAAATCTGCAGTTCACATAGTCCAGGCCGGCTATGACAATATAAAGAAATGCCAGGCCTAAGTAGTAGGCGTTTCAATCAATACGATCTTCTATATAGTTACGTAAACGCTCAACTGTCAACAGACAAGGCTACCATACATGTTCCATTCATCAGATCCGTCAGATCGGAATGAAAATTCGTACCGGGTATGGCAATAATAAAAAGTAAAAGAACTAAAACCCAACTACGACAAAAAAGACCCTATAAATTTTCATGTTTGGAAAGGCGTAGTCACACGTTACATATACCTACCTACCGTAGCAGCTTGACAACGTATGACTACGCCTTTCCAAACATAAAAATTTATCTCTACATAGTGAATATTGCATACTTCAGAATGGTATTGTATGACGTTATTGTTAATTTACAACGAAGGCATCTTCACTATGTCCATTTACTTGCAACTACATTAGCAACTTTGTTCAGTTAAGTATTCTGAAAATCTTGTTTTATACTTTTTCAGCGTCTTTTTTTGTCGTAGTTGGGTTTTAGTTCTTTTACTTTTTATTATTTGTACTATTTTGGTGTTAAAGTGTATTTGTGGCGCATAATATTACCAAAAGTTGAATTGATGAACTAAAAACTAGGTATTTGACATATTACATTTACACGGCACATATAACAACATAAGCCCTAAGGCATATGGTGCAGAGGACATTTTTATGGGGGTTTTAGCATGTTATCAAACTGTTTCCGCCTTCACCACGTGGAGTTACTCCCAGCTTATGTCGTTTTCATTAGTGCGTTACATATTCTATTAATGTTCACACTGCTCTACATTGCATAAAGCGATTCATAGTTCCCGTGATCCGCGATTTACTCTTATCGATCATATTTAACATCATTAAAGTATTCTTGTAACTATGTACAAGCATAAAGTACTTTTTTTTTTTTTACAATTTTCCTCCAACATAATCGGAGTCATTTTTGTGCTATTCTATTTCTACTCATTCATTCCAGTTCTCGCTCGTATGCCTCTCGTACTTTTATTCCTCATACTATCTCTTTTTTTCATTCATCATATCTTTTTTTTTCTCGAGGTCGGTATAGACCATCTAGCTTATATTATTTTTGGGTTTTTTTTTTTTGGGTAATAATTGGATAACACACGAAGATACTTTATATTTAATTAAGTACAGTACACAACAAATAGAGCACGTTTTTATATTAAGCAACCCTCACTGGGCGTGTATCTATAACTCGAGAGTTACTCTCTATACACGTAGTTTTCTTGGCTACTTATTTCTCTCAATGCACTTCTTTGCCGTTGCTTTGCAGTACTTTAAAAATGTTCTTCTCGTTTTGCTGTCAGCATAAAGTATAAGCATAAAGTACTCGTGAAGCTCTTTCATGAGATACCAAACACGGTATATTTATTTTAATTTTATATTAACAAAGAACTTTTTGTCCGCTAGAGGGCGCACTACTAAATTTGGTGACAAGCTTTATAGTTCATAGGTAACAGAATATCAAGGCCCTTCTAATGGTACTGCAGTGGTTTTATTCTGATAAGTAGTAAAGAAGCTATGAACGAAAAGATGTGAATTATAATTATGCAACCAGCCCATGAATACAGGTAAAGTCACAAGAAAATACTAGCAATATATATATATTCAAAATGTACAAGTAAAGCGCTTTCAAATGATACCAAACACGGCATATTTATCTTAACTTTATTTTTTTACTCTGTATGTTTTGTCCGCTAGAGGGCGCCACATTAGATTTTGTGAAACCCCATATAGCCTATAACCAGCGGACAATTAAGACGCTTCTAATGATATGTCATTTGTCGAATTCTGATAAGTAGTTTAGAAGTTACGAGGGAACAGATGAACATACATACATACATACATAGCCTGTCAAAATCATAACCCTCCTTTTGCTTTGCCGTAGTCGGGTAAAAACAATCGTCTTCGACGGCCGGAATTGTTAAAAGTAAATCACAACAACCATACAACCCGATCATTTCAATCACCATCACGAAAAAACGAAAAAAGAGTACCCACAGTCAAATCGACCAGATCAGATTCGTCTGTTCAGTTTATCTATTCTCTATATATTCTATATTGTTTATGTATGGTAACCTTAAAACGTCACTTCTGTGCTTGAAATTTGTGATTTGGTTCTCATACAATTTCTGTTCCACAGGGACTGGGCGCCTTGATGAGAATGCTCTCAAGACTCGGAAGTGACTCAACTGAAAGAATTTCTTGCCCTATAGTTTTGTTGTACGGACGACAGCAAGTCAAGCTACCCCAAACTGCCAAATATTCCCAATCAACCTTGAGCCTTAATGATTTAAGGATTAAGTTGAAAATTTAATAAAGAAATCTGACCGATTGTAGTAGCTTGATGTGCAGTCGTCTGTATAGGGATCATGCAAGAAGTGTTTTATGATGCAATAAATGTTTTTACCGTAAAAATTGTATTTCTTTACAATAGATCCCGGCAATTAAGTTGAATTAGCACCCGATCATACGTATCGCAGTTAAATCACATCGGGCATTATTTTTATTTTATTATCTTTAGGTGGCTTACAGCTATCAAGTACAAAAGCAGTAGTGAAGTACTTGACAACAAGCTATTTACAAGCCTCCACAGTTAGCAATAGACTTGTGTACACCAGTCGAGCGGTATTCGAACTAGATGTTTAGAATGCTCGCCAATAATCAAATAAGGCCTCAATAGCGAGCCCTGCGGTACACCCTGACCCCAAGTGGTTAGTCGACCGAGGATAGCAAGCCACAGAACTACTGCGTGTGTCCTATTTGGCATTTATGAATGAAACATCTATGTAGGTGGGAGACCTACACTAATGCCTAAGTCAAAAAGCTTTCTCAGTAAAATGTCATGGTGGATGCTATCGAAGGCCTTGCTATAATCATTATAAATAGCGTGGACCTGCCATGCATTATTTATGTGATTAGTAATATAACATGTTAGCAGAGCCGGGTTATAAAATAGACCTTCCTTTTAGAAACCCAGTACAGCCCAGGTCTCGGTCGAATCAAAGGCTTTTTCGTAGTCCACAAACGCCAAGCAAAGGGGTAGGTTATACTCCTCGGCCTTCTATATAAGCTGCCACAGCGTATGTATGTGGTCTACTGTGCTGAAGCCCTTTTGGAAACCGGCTTGTTCGGGAGGCTGGAAGTCGTTAAACCTGCAGGCGAGACGATTCGTGAGGACTCTGGAAAACAACTTATAGACAGGACTCAGAAATGATATGGGTCTGTAGTTTTTCAAAAGGGTGCTGTCAACCTTTTTGAAAAGTAGCGTAAGTCAACTCTTCAACTGTCGCCACTTAAAATAACGTCAATTCGCAGTTTTCATACGAAAATTCAATAAAATATATCCAATTGTTTCGTCACAATAGCTCGACAAAACAAATAGTCGGCGGGAATCTCTAACTACTGTTCAGTTTGGAAAAAAATACGTCACTGCTGCTATGCATTATTTTGTTGCTGTGATGCGGTGCGGTTTTGCTACTTGAGATCGGGATCTTACCTAGGTACTTGTTGCTCTTAGGCGATTCACACATGGCACCGCGTACCGCCGTGGAGGGCGGAATGAAGCGGATCTCATGTCGCATTGACCTCTATTAAATCCGTAGATGTCTAACACACAGACAGCGCAAAACCGCGCGGTCGAGCTGTACTGAGGTACGCGGCGCCGTGTATGAATCGCCTTATAGTTAGCATCATACACCTCGACCCGCTAACCATAACATTGTCGGGAAACGACAGATAATAACTTATAGTAAGCATCAAAATGCAATCAATACAAAAAAAGAAAACTTAGGCATACAAATATAAATACATTCATCATGCTGTCTATACCATTTTTACCCAAGAATTACTTCAGATCATCCGCAGCCATTGTGCCACCCTGGCGACCTATGGCAGGTCATTTTCCATTACAATGAACTGCGTAGGCCCCAGGGTGGTGCCCTGGCTTACACCACAGCACCTACGTCACACAGGGTTTTGCATAGGGTCGCAGCATAATGCTGAACGACAGCCGTTTTGCGAGGGATGTAACGCATGTTTCCCTCATGGCAGTGCGCAGACGACGGAGTTTTCTCCGCGGCGGAGAAAAAAGAACTCAACGCACGCGGTGTGCGGTCACTTGTTGCCCAGAAATGTGGAGAAGTGAGAGTTGCGTTGCTTCGTCCAGTCACACGAGTTATTTTCGGGGACTCCCCGTACTTTTGTCCGGTCCGCTCTCTGCATGTCCTCGGTTATTCGGGGGAATTTTTGTACGAGGTAGATACTCTTAATCCCTCGTTACTCGATACAGTTGTAAGCGATCTATTTTAGCGGAAAAAACTCCCTCGTCTGCGCAAGCTATTAACCATTTCTTCATTTTTTAAATGTTTTTTTTTGTAAACTTTGTGCGTCATGTATACCGCAAATAAATGTTTTTCTTTCATTCTTTCTTTTCTTAAACAACATGGACGATTTATGTCCAGAGATTTGAACATACTGAAGCCTGATACTAAAAAATCCCGAAAAGAGTTGAATGGATGTCGGGGTAAATCCTGTGGCCGATATTTTTTTAAGTACGACGTTATTTTGGAGACGATTGATCCCCTGTCCATTAACTCAGTGGCGGATTTACAAATTTGCCGCTAGTAGGCTATTAAATATTTGCCGCCCCTACTCACTTGAAATTAAATACGTTAGTTTAGTTCACAACCGTATTCATCATCATCATCATCAGCAACCTTTTATAGTCCCACTGCTGGGCACAGGTCTCCTCTCATACAGAGAAGGATTGAGCGTAATCACCACGCTTGCTCAATGCGGATTGGCGATTTCAGACTTATAAAGTCCAGGTTTCCTCAAGATGTTTTCCTTCACCTTCAGTCATTGGTGTCCAAGATATACTTAGAAAGTACATATAACAACCGTATTGATCACTTTTATTCTGAAAGTTTAGTGCAACTTAATGATTTGCCGCCCATCGGCTTTGTCTTAGAAATACTTAAAATTACCTCGTACCTACAGCTACAAAAAACTTACGGAGTGATTCGTAAAGATCGGCAACGGTAATCAAATCTACGGTGGAAGCCTGAATTTGAACACTCACTTAGTTTATTCTTTCCATAAAAATATTCCACACAACAACCATTACTTTCGTTCCAGTTTCTTCTAATTCAAAAGTACGTATTCCTACCTCTTCTTTTCGCGTACCGGCTTCTCGGTACAATCATCTTTGATTGATTTTAAAGTCTGAAGAACTTCGTGCTAAGAATCTCTTAAACTTTTACAAGCGTCCTCTCTTGCTGACCAACGTGTCAGATTCACTCTCTTCATGGTTTTGCCTTTCCCGATTTCACTCGTGTGCGTTCGCGCAGCGGAATGTTGTTGAATTTAAAGATTTTAATTATGCAGATATTTAGTATATGACGTCGTATAATTCTGCATTGTAAAAAAAAAATTGTGCACGCAGCCATTGTGGAGAAATTCACCAGAAACTGATTCCGCTGGGCGAACGTTGTCCTGGCGGAACTTTTTCTAATCCATAGACTTTAGAAGAGAGAGATGTGTCGGAAAATTAGTGTGTATTTGTGTGTAATTGTGTATGTATGAATAAAATTAGTGCATGCATAAACTTCGGAGAAATTCGAGTTTCCTCTACGCGAACGTTTCGTCATTAGCTAGTTTTCATATGAAGCGCTTACATAGAGAGCTGTAGATTTTTACATACGTTGTTTTGAATTTCCTATATTTGTTTAAAAAACAGATTTAGAAAAAATCGTAGGGCTTAAAAGATAAAAATGTAAACGTAAAATACGCTTATTAGGTCTTAGTTCTTAAAGTATGCACTTTGGGGTCTAGATTTTCACGTTTATACAAACCTTGTAAGTGTCTGCAATATATTGCCAAGTATCAATGATGTTGCTTTAGTAATTAAAGAGTTATAGGACAATTTACTATGAATAGATCACTGTTTACAAAGCAGTCAAATTACACGACATTCGAAAGGAATTGCATGGTAAAATGTATGCCAATAATTAGTGTATTCATTCAACTATTCACATGCAAAATTTCATGTCATTAAATTCAGTAATTAAAGAAAAACAATTATATTACTGACGAAGCATCGAAAACCTACATAACCCGGCCAAGTTCGGATAGCCATAAAAAAGCGGCGCTGCAATATATTTAGGTAACATCCCAAAATTTACAGTATAATACCGGTATTGAATTGGTATAGGTGATAACACAATTGTTTCGATATAATATATAGATCATTTATTTTTGTACACCTACTTTCGTTGGTATTTTGGTAAACTGAACGTGAACACTGTTTAAAAGAATATCTGAATAATTTCCAGATATTCTTTCAAAAATTATTCTTCAATTTATGAAGATGATCACGACGTCACGAGCAGCCGAGTTAAAGATTTTACCAGCATGTGTGAAGAGGTGTCATGAAACGCTTGTAACCAAACCATAGCGCGATTCAGAAAACCGTACAACGCCATCTATCGAGCAAGGAGGCAAACTTTTTTACGCTTTTTGCATGATGTGGTTCGTATTTCCTATTTCTTTTTTAAGATAGAATCTAGGAAATTCCACGGAATTCGTCTTTGTAAGTAACATTTCCTTTTTTATTATATAAATTTTCTCTACAAAACTTAAAATAAGAAATAGGTACGCAGTGACGGAGACGGTAGACACAAATTAACTCTTTAAAATTATTAAATGCTTTGAAAATCACTGAAACAAAACAGAGACAGTGGGAGAAAATGAGATAGGAGGCATTATGCAATATTTCTTTTTTTAAGGCCACTTTATCGCCTGGGAATTGCATTCACGCTCCTTCCATGCTTTTTTTTATAATGTTCCTGGCAGAATTTAGGGCCCACTAAATAATAAAGAAAATATTATTTATGTACGGACGACAGCAGGTCAAACTAACCGAAACTATCAAATATTTACAATCAACTTTGATCCTTAACGCTTTAGAAATAAGGTTGAAAATCTAAAAAAGTAATTGGACAGATTGTAGTAGCTGGATGTGCTGTCATCTGTACGTCTTTGAGGATTTAGGTCTAAATCTTTAAATAAAACACTAATAGAACATTTTTATTATAAGAATATGCGCATCTTGTAAAACTCGCAAATCAAATCAAATCAAAATCGTTTATTTCAAATTAACCATCACTTGGTACTTTTGAATAGTCAATGTCGGTCAGTTCAAGAAAAGTGAAGCTATATTGCACGTTCCAAAGCGTAGATCTCTATGGAGAAGAACGTGCAAGAAACTCCATGGACACTCTTTTAAAATCATATTATATGGGTTACAATTCTTCGTTACTTATTTATGTAACGAAGAAATGTAAAGTGCTTCTATCATGTGAGCACAATGTAAAATTAATTAAAATAATTCGCTATTAAAAATATTAGTTCCACGTGATGGTGAAAAACAAATGACTTCATTTTGTCAGTGACAGTTTGTTATAAGACTGTGGGTAGAACATAGCCCAGCAGTGGGGAAGAGTAAGATAAATACATACTTATATTAAAAGAACATACAACAATTATATACAGCGATATTTTTTCATTAGGTATACGAAACATGAATACAGTTTCTTCAGAATAAGCAACTGTATCGATTCCAATCACTGTTTACACCATGTTATATTTTTTCCATTTACACCTTTCAATAAATATTAATTTAAAATATAAAATACCTACTCCTTTCATTTACAGCATTCAAAGAATTTTGCCGAGACCACTAAAGTAACTAAATTGCAGAATAGAATCAAGACGAAAAAAAAATGTTTACAAGAACAAAACAGAAGAATTAAAAAGAAAGCGCTACAATTTTCTGATGTCATTTCAGAATTAAAGTAGAAACTTAATGAAGAACAAGTATCTGTATTATCCAGTATACCTGTCAGCAACAAAGATTTTATGGTCAGATATCTCAAAAAGGCACAAAGCTCAACTATCCAAAAATCGTTTCCACCTGAAGTCAGATCATTTGCTCTTCAGCTTAATTTCTATTCCGCACGAGCTTATAATTATGTACGTCAATATTTTAATACTGTTTTACCTCGCCCTGAAACTCTATCGCGGTGGTTTAAAAAAATTGAAGCACTACCTGGCTTTACTTCAGTCATTTAAAAGATTAGAAGCACTTTCTCGTAACACAAAGTAAAAGATATTTGTAAATATAAAAAAAAGCCATTTCGTCTATACATAAGTATAGACGAAATATTTCTTTTTTTTTTTGCTGGCATGCCTGTTGGATTTTACAAATTGCCTATTTTTTTATATCATCTATGATAGGTGAGCAAAGGGCAAATATTGTTAAAATAGCTATCATTTATTTATTCTTTTTTGCACATTATATGTACAGAGTCGGACTTAATGCCTTAGGCATTCTCTACCAGTCAACCACAGGTGGTAAAGAGATAAGATGGTAGGTGCTTTAGATTGAAAATTGTAAAGAAAAAAAAAGCCCTTCAAATTATTAAAAAATACTTAAATAAGCTAAATATACATACATACTATTACCAAAATATATACTTATAATATATACATAAAAAACTATAATTTGGGAGAGGGGTGTAGCAATAACTCTACGCTAGTTGTTGCGGAAATAACTCTGCAATTTCCGCTTAAATGCAAACCGACTGGCGGCCATCCTGATATCAAGAGGAAGCGCATTCCACAAAAGAATGGATTGAATGTGAAATGAAGAATGAACAAAGTCAGACGTATGTGAAGGACAGAGTAAGAGGAGATTGTTAGAAGATCGCAGATTCTTAGAGTGTGAAGAACATAAATATTGGAAGTGAGTCACAAGATACAGGAGGAGTGGGTGATTTAAGAAGGGAGAAAAGCGTGGTCAAGGCGCGCAAATTTGTTCTCTGACGAATGGGCATCCATTTCAGTTCAGACCTGTAGCTCGACACATGGTCATATTTCCTGAGATTGAATATGAACCTGATCCCATTGTTGAGCAATCTATCAAGCTTATCCAGCAAAGCCGCATTCAGATCAAAGTAGCACACGTCACCATAGTCGATTATAGGGAAGATCAAAGTCTGCACAAGCATGGTTTTCGTTTTAACGGGTAAAAAGTTCCTCAGACGATACAGAGAACGCAGGGTACCGTGGACCCTTTGACTAACGTAGGAAACCTGACGTTGCCAGCTAAGCGTTGAGTCAATATGCAAACCAAGATCTTTGACATTAGGGGTAATGGGTATGACGGTACCATTGAAGATAAGAGGAGGGAGAGAGCTAAGAGATAACCTACTCATCATACGTGAGCTTCCAATAATTATGACCTGACACTTTAAGGGGTTTACTGACACCCCAACCCTATCAGACCAGTCTTTGATAGCCTCCAAGTCTTGGTTTACCTCCGCTATAGCGTTCGACACACCTTCCACCCGCTCAGCTGCATATACTTGGAGATCATCAGCGTATAGATGATACGAACACCGAAGACAGTGAGTTATGAAATTAATAAAAATGGAGAATAATAATGGAGAAAGAATACCGCCCTGTGGAACACCAGCATCCAGGTCACGCCAACTCGATGAGCTCTCATCGACGCGAACCGACTGCCGACGCCCCCGAAGATAAGAAGAGAACCATAAGGTGAGAGAGAATAGCAAGGAGAATATCGTGGCTGACGGCGTTAAAGGCATTGGAGAAATCAATTAATACCAAAACGGTAACTTTGGTATCCTCCATAGCCTCTCTAATGTCACCAGTCACTTTAAGGAGAGCGGAAGCTGTGCTGTGCCCAGGTCTGAAACCAGACTGTAAGGGAATGATGAGGCTGTTCCGATAAATAAACCCAGAGAACTGCTTATGTACGCAGGCCTCAAGCACTTTAGATAGGAATGGGAGAATAGAAATGGGACGAAAGTGACTGGGTTGGGAAGGATTTGAAATTTTAGGGAGTGGGCGGACATAAGCCATGCGCCACAGGGATGGAAATTGACTGGAATCGAGGGAATAGTTAATGATGTGGGTGATCGGAGGGAGAAGGCAATCAAGGATCCAGACAACCATATTACGGCTGATGCCATCACTGCCCACGGCCCTAGATGTTATTGAAAAAGATGATTTTTTTAAATTTCGTCCACGGTCACTGGAGAGAAGTGAAATGGTTCTATGGGGGGACTCGATAGGCCAGCAATGAAATCAACCGTCTGAGCCAAAATTTGGGGATCCAATTGCATCTCTTATATTCCTGTCCATTTTTGTTGATTGGCTTGTTTGGCTAATTACGAGTGCGACTGCCGTCTGACCACTCAACCCCGAAGGGAATGCGTCAGCGCCCCGTCCGTAAGTCAGCAGGTGCACCGTCTGACAGGTGGGGTTGACTTGGGTCCCAAAAATGGTGGTGGCACCCCAGAGTACCCGAATCAGTCTATTATTATTACAAATATATAAATATTTATATATTTTTTTGATAACATTTCATGAAACAATAATTAGGTAAATTGTTTTTTTGTTTTAGATTTTTCCCAATAGTAATTAAATTTATTATAGCGTGACTCTTGAAAACGTTTCGTCGGCAGTCGGTTCGTGTCGATGAGAGCTCATCGAGTTGGCGTGACCTGGACCATTATTATTCTCCATTTTCAGAGAACCATAAGGTGAGAGAGAATAGCAAGGAGAATATCGTGGCTGACGGCGTTAAAGGCGTTGGAGAAATCAATTAATACCAAAACGGTAACTTTGGTATCCTCCATAGCAGTAGCTATTTATTGGGAATTCAACAACAGGGGTGCCAGCATAAGCTGAGCTGTGTGTATGGTGTGATCGGTTCGGGGCGGCGGTTCAGGTTATGGTGGTTTATGGCGTTTCTGCCCGTTTCAAAGATCGAGCGTAGATAAGGCGTAGTCATGATGTGTGCATGGTGGTGCCATCTAGTGACGTGGAGAGTGATGCTATAGTAGCTATTTATTGGGAATTCAACAACAGGGGTGCCAGCATAAGCTGAGCTGTGTGTATGGTGTGATCGGTTCGGGGCGGCGGTTCAGGTTATGGTGGTTTATGGCGTTTCTGCCCGTTTCAAAGATCGAGCGTAGATAAGGCGTAGTCATGATGTGTGCATGGTGGTGCCATCTAGTGACGTGGAGAGTGATGCTATAGTAGCTATTTATTGGGAATTCAACAACAGGGGGTGCCAGCATAAGCTGAGCTGCGTGTATGGTGTGATCGGTTCGGGGCGGCGGTTCAGGTTATGGTGGTTTCCGGCGTTTCTGCCCGTTTCAAAGATCGAGCGTAGTTAAGGCGTAGGTGCATCATGATGTGTGCCGTTGAAATTATATAGATTTTATTAGATGTACAAATACATGTAACATGGCATCCTGTTACCAATGATAAGTGTATTTTACAAGAATTGATGATAGGAAATCTGTATCATTCGCAATGTGTGCGACTCGGAGATAAATAATAGAACAAAACAAGTTATATTGAAACATTCACTGATACGATGACACACACATACAGTAGGTAAGGATAGGGTATAAAAGAGTTTATTTCACAATAATATTATGCATTTCGAGTCGAGTAGGTATTATAGTAGACGCTCATAATGCTTTTCTCAACTTTGTTACCGTGGGTGGTGATGTTACATTTACAAAGAGACAATGGTTCTAATAATAATAAAGTGGTGATAAGAAACATTACAAAATCCTTAAGAGACGATTTGTATGATTTGTGTAGTAATAATCAAGTGTGGAATCTGAAAAAGGTGCAGCTATTTAATGAAGAAGGCAATTTAATGAAAAATTGGTTAGCGAAACTTTTCTTTGAAAATGAAGAAGAAGAAGATAACACTTAAGATGTGTCTGTAACAAGCAGTATGCAAAAAAGAGGGTTAAATTTACGTTTATGTAGTGATGATAATATGTTGTTACTGTATAAAGTGGAAATCATAAAGTTTCTCAATCACCGTGTAAGACGAAGCCATGGTATGAATAATACTTTATATCAGTCTTGGTCATCTGATATGTTTAAGCAGACATACACAGACGAACTGGGTTTGGAAATTGTAGTATCATTACCTAGAAGTGGTGGTGATGGTGGTGCTCGTCGCAATCATCATCATAAATCTAAAAGCGAAGCAAATGAATCTAGAAGCGAAGCAGGTGAAAAGGTTACGAAGGAGATGAGTGTTGAAACAACAACATCAACAATAATTCCATTAACAACAACAACACAAACAGCAATGAGTGAAACGTCTTTGAGTGAAACATGTCAGAGATTTGAAGTTGTACTTAAAAGTGTGCAATATTGGTTAGATGATCAAATGAATAAGCTGAAAAATCATGAGGTTTCTGATGCTGAATGTTTAGCTAGTATACCAAAAAAGATAATTTTTTGTATTACTTTTTAACATGAAACTAATGAGTGTTTACGTTGCGTCCTGTTACCGATGATAAGTGTATTTACTATTGTAATCTGTAATTTGACCGGAAATTTGTGGTGAATGTTTTAAAGTGTTTACGTAGATAAGGGTTAGGTATGTGATTTATAATATTTTTTTCATAGGAAATTTGTGGTGAATTGTTTTTTATGTAGATAAAGGTTAGGTATATGTTTAAATATTATTACTATAATATTTTTCGTGGGAAACGAGTTTGCACTATGCAATAAGAATTTTATATATAAACCCTATTATTCCAGTTAAACATTACATTGCATTAGCATCGTCTAAAGTTGACACTCATGTCCCAATATCTAATAAAATTAAATAATCTTATTTATTGTAAGTATTACATTTTTTGTGATAAAATAATAAATTAAAATGTCTTCTTTATCAAATCAGGGAAATAATAATAATAATTCCTCACTAGCCCAATTAAATTCACGCGGTACTAGAACCTGGAAGAAAATTTGTGATTTAGAATTAAATAAATCATACAAAATCATGGAAGCCTCTAGAATGCCTTCCAAATGTAAAATACCAAATAGTTTTGCGTTTTGTATTTGAAATGCTAAATGCAAAATAGGTATTTTCACAATACTTTTTTCAAAATAAAATAGTTTCTTATCTATAGATATAATGAATGTTCGTCGTTTTGGTTGTTTTTTTTTGGTTCACTTTTTTCCGTACTTCTAAACGGAAAAGGCAAAGGCATGGTACGCCATACAGTCTGGACTTGAGGAAGTTTATCCTTTTCTATTTTTCCTTTTTTTTTGTAGTGTGGCACTAGTTATGACTTTGTGCCAATGTCAAGTAATTTTTTTTTTTCCTTTATATATCTTCTTATCCTGACTTAACTAACCTACCTCCTTTCGTTTCCGGCGTGAGCCGACTACATTATGATTTTTAATTCGAGTCAGATAAATGACAACTCCAGTGTTGCAGGTTTTTTGTCCCAAATAAATAGTGATGTGGTAAATCAAGATTTTACACTTAAAACTTAGTCTAGATTGCACTTTTTAATTCAAATTGCGTATATGTATATAAATAAAAATACAGGGTGGACCAAAAGTCAGTTTATATTTGAAATAATGATAAAATAAATAATTTCAGTAGGTAGATTAAAACTGTTTATTGTAACAAAAAACTAATTACGCACGCTATGTTGTGGAAGAATTGGCCGCTGAATCGCGGTGCCACAATCCTGAGTCTGCCCCCCTATCACTGTGAGCTCAACCTAATAGAGTTAGTTGCGTATTCCAGCAGGAAACTCAAGCATTGATCTCTGCTTAAACATTACTTAAAACTAGTTTTAACCAATCAAGTGGCTTGAATAGAGACTTAAGTAAAGCTTGAGTTTTGAGTGACGTTCTGTAATACGGACCTTAGTTTGGGCTCAAGCAAAGGAGTACGTCACCAGTAAAAACAAAACTTGACACCGGAAAATTGGAGAAGTGCACCAATCATGCCATAAAAATTGAAGATGAAATGTGTCAACTCGACCACATCATGGATGAATGTGCGGATTCATAATTTATAAATGTAACTGATTCCGATTCGAGTGGTAATCAATAAAAAAGTAACGAATAAAAACGAATAAAATTATTTGTATTGTTTCTTAATTGCTCTGAATCTCTTTAAACATTTTTTCTCCAGCTCTTGTGATAATGTTGTAGTGAGTTTAATATGCTAGTAAGGCCCATATTTCTAAAATCATATTGTTAAATACGGTATGTATTACATATTTACAATAAAAAACCGCTTTGATACCTATTGAAATAATGCATGACTAAATGTAAAAATGTCATGGTGGCTTAGTAGTTAAAACACCAGCCTCTCAAGTATGAGTGCGCGGGTTCGATTCCAGGTCAGGCAAGTACCAATGTAACTTTTCTAAAGTTATATGTACTTTCTAAGTATATCTTGGACACCAATGACTGAAGATGAAGGAAAACATCTTGAGGAAACCTGGACTTTAAGTCTGAAATCGCCAACACGCATTGAGCAAGCGTGGTGATTATGCTCAAACCTTCTCTGTATGAGAGGAGACCTGTGCCCAGCAGTGGGACGATAAAAGGTTGATGATGAAATGTCTAACAATAAGGTGGACTGATGACCTGGTGAAGGTCGCGGGAAGCCGATGGATGCGGGCAGCACAAGACCGGTCATAGTGGAAAGCCTTGGGGGAGGCCTTTGTTCAGCAGTGGACATCTATAGGCTGAAGAAGAAGAAATGTCCAAGTCTATTGATTGCCGAACATCACTATTGTAGGGGGTCACCCTTATTCATATCAGTGATACTTGCCCTTGTCATTTTTCTGACTCGAATTAAAAATCCCACTATAGGAGGGGGTAAAGTCATGATGTAGCCACTATGCTGCAATATTTCAATGTTCTTTATAAATTATTCACTGACTGCACTTTTTACTACATAAATCACGCGCTTTTATTTAGTAAACAACACTATAAACAATTTTAAAAGTCCAATGAAAAATGAGCGTGACACCCTACTTGACTTTCTCGCCAAAAAACCTGACCAAAGAAGTAAAAAACGTTTTTATTTCAACTGTCATTGGCGATATCCGCCATTATTGTGAAATCAAATTTTCAAGAAAATTTCTATAATTCGTTACACGTGTTATTGGCAAAATTGTGGTAACTATTCCACAGGGGCCATTGATCAAGAGTTGAAGTAGTATTCAATACTTGATCGTAAAGAAGAAGGAGAAGAAGTAAAAATATGGAATAGTGGCAATACAGACGTCATTCGCTCATAAATTTCATTCTGTTTTACTGGTAATATTGGCTAAACTTTATCACAAAGTATTTTGCATTTTGAAATGAATATTAAAAATACAAAATATATCTCGAAAGGTATTTCAAATAAAATACAAAATGCTTTTAACTAAAAAGCATTTAAATACAAAATAGCTATTTTGCATTTTGTATTTGCATTTTAAATAGAAGTATTTCAAATAAATCGCATCTCTGCTGATACGTACATATCTCATGCATATCTCGCTTTAGCTCGTACTTTGATATGGTTGTAAACAGTAGATAGCAGATCATTAGCATTTGTATGATTCACAGTTACTGGGGCAACTCTGATAGTGCGATGTACTTTATTATTATATTTATTAATAATGTTAGCGAGTTCTTTACCCACTCATTTGTAGGAACCATTGTATGTGAATCGTTGCCAAAGCCAATTTTTTATGGTTCTAATAAATCTCTCGACAATAGAAGCCTTCATTACACTATATGTTGAGTAATGATTTATATTAAACTTGCTCATTAAAGCTTGAAACTTTTCATTAAAAAACTCTCGTCCATCGTCAGATTGAATATTTTTCGGTCTACGACCTAGACTGCTGTTAGTTAACAGTTTGAGCATGCCTTGTGACACATCATGAGCCGATTTACTCTTTATCGGTTGAAGCCATGCATACTTTGAAAATGTATCGATGCATGTTAAAATATATTTGAATCCATTGTTATATCGTGAGTATTTTTGCATATCAATTAAATCTATTTGCCAAGTGTCATCAAGTCCCTTTTGAATGAAACGTTTCCGAGGAAAGTTTTTACGAGCGTTTTTATGAATTTCCCGAACGACTGTCCACTTGCTCATGTTGTTAATGTTGTTTTTTTTATTAACACCTAACTTTTTAGTGGCTGATGTTGCTGCTGTTGTTGTTGTTGTTGTAGCGTGTTTCGGCTCGGTGGCGATGGTGGTGGCGTAAGTAGTTGAAATCTTTCCAGAGATTACTTCTAGGTTTCGAGAGATTTTCTTTATTTTATCCAAACAATGAATCAAAACATCATCAAGCTGAGCTTTAATAACCACATCGTTTTTTAGAATACCTTTTCTAACATTTCGTAATAACCGATCTTCACAATCCACCTGATATTTCAAAACTTTGAGCAATCTTGATGCTTTTTGATTATTATTATTATTTTGTATGTAACGTCCAAACTTATCGACAGTCATCATTACAATGTCGCTATGTATTATGAGCTAATGTTCATATGATAACGACTCGATTCCATGTTATGATAATGGTTCGATTATATTAGCTTCTACTAATTCCTCCAATATTAAGATAATCTCATTATCATGACTATTATTACCTGCATTTTGTGGAGCAACAAGCATACGTAATCGGTCTACCAGTTCATTTGGATCGTCCCAATATATATAATCTGTATTAGGATAGAATTTTTTCATTAACAGACTTGTATCTGTACGCTTATCAGCAACAGAAGCTGGTGACGATGATGAATCCAAACCGCTAGCGGTTACTAATGGCAACTGCTGATCTGTTGCATTGAACACACCTGATGATGATGATGATGATGATGCATCCGATCTCTTTATACCTGTTACATATAACAGAGGTCCTGTTCTATCTGATCTGTTGTTAGCCGTTCTATCTGATCTGCTGTTAGCTGTTCTATCCGATCTGTTGTTAGCTGTTCTGTTGTTGTTTTTGACTGTTGTTGTTGTTGTATTAAAACATCCACCAGTTTTGGATGACGATGATGATGATGATGATTGCTTTATATATTGAGTATACTTGAGACTTTTATCACCCTGTATCTGACCTTCTGGTGAATAATTACGTCTGTGTGCATTTGTCATCACTATTATTTTATAGTAGACTTCACTGTCTATCGGTTGAAATAAAGAAGTATTGAGTTCTCGTTTGAATAACAATTCCATCAGACCTGGTGTATAGTTAAACCTTTGATTTTTTATAATGAAATTGTTTTTATTAAATTTTATAGCACTATCACCTATATAATATCCATTCGCTGTAATGTAAATACCATAGGGCACTCTTTTTATTTTATTAATGACAACATTATCGATATAGGATCGTGCCAATGGATGTAATTCAATATTATCCTCTTGAGGTTGAAAAATTGTTGTTGAATGAAATGAATCATCAGCATCTTCAAATTCTTCCTCCTCGTCCTCCTCCCTACTACCAATATCACTTTGATATTCTTCTTGTGCGGTAGCAGTAGCAGCATTTTTCTTTTCTTTTTTCACTTTTTTTTTCGATAGTATGGATTCTTTTCGACAATTTCATTTTTATTATCATTTTTGATGTTGGAAGAATTTATTTGATTCATAAAGTGTTCAAAGGCTGCGTGATTGGTTGAAATGTTTCTTGTAAGGTTGATGTCAATTCAGCTTTACCCTCGTTTAAGGCTTTAATTTTCTTTTTTACAGAATTCACTGAATGGATAAGTTCACGTTTAAGTCCCTTATCACCAAAGATCTGTACAGTTGAAGAGACCATGGTGAAATGTAAACTGCTTCATTAAAACATGTATTCTTATATGTTTATAAAACAATAAAGTCATCAAAACCCCTTCGATATCGACCCTTATTCATCACAACATCTTTATCAATCACTAAAAATCCATGCTTGCTGTTCTTCCAACATGCTCTGCATATTTCTAAAAAAGTGTCCCACGACATGTCCGTATTTACATGATCATCATACGCATGTTTCAGATTCATTTCATCCTGTTTAAAGAGCACAATAAAGGTGGCATTATCACGCACCAACTGTTTAGGTATTTTGCTGTATGTTTGACAAAGATAAAAACAATCTAATCCCTTGTGTCGAGCCATAGAAAAGTGTAAACGGATAGGTTCTTGATCTTCCATCGATACATCATCAAATATAACAATACTATTGTTTTGAGTGTCTTCCGGTGTAGCTACTTCGCTCTTATCTGAAGTTCGCTTCTGGCATTTTATTAAACACTTTTCCTAGGTACACATACTTTGGTTGATTTAATGATTTGGAATACAAGTAGATATTTTTAAATTTTAGACTTTTCGGATCCAGCAATAGAGTAAGTAATAAATTCGTTTTACCACAACCAGACGGACCACATACTAGACATCTGATACTGTTGGGTAGGAGGATACTATGTTTGTACTTGTTATGAGAATTATTATAATTATTATTCATATCCCAACCTTTGACAGGTAAACATGTGGTTTGCTTTTGAAACTTCATTTCAGAAGACTTTAAAAAAATCACGTACTCATGCTTTTATATCATCACAATACTAGAGAGCATAGCTTGTAATAAATAAAATGATTGTACAACAAAGAAACAAGTTTAGTCTTGCAGAACACTCTGTGAAAGGTGGTGACGGTTTTGTCAATACACTTATCAATAACCTACCATTCGAGTTACACGTGCCCGGTTACAATTATTGCGGACCCGGAACAAAAGTGACGTTGGTATTAATCCCTTGGATGAAGCCTGTAAATCACATGATATTGCATATGCTCAAAATTCATCTTTAGGCCATCGACATAGAGCTGATTTGGAACTAGCAGCGGCAAAGAAGAAACGCTGGCTTGAATCTAATAGTTTACCCGAACGATTGGTAGCGCTTGGTGTGAATAAAATTATGAAATATAAAGTTAAAAGAGGTCTCGGAATGTCTCTCACTAAGGTTATAACAGCCGCACGTAAAGCTGTAAAAAGTCATCAACAACAACATCATGTCAATGGTGATGGAAATAATGGGGTAGGTAAAGGACAACAACGACGACGACGACGAGCAAGAGTTAAAAAGATATCTACTAGAAAATTGATAAGCGCAGCCATCAAAGCTGCTAAAACAAGCATAAAGGGTAACAAAAAGTATGTGAAAAAGCCAAGAATTATTCCTTTACCGAAAAGAGGTGGTTTCATACCCTTGATCCCGATACTGGGAGCGTTGGCAGCTGCTGGATCTTTAGCAGGTGGTGTCACAACCGCTGCTAAGAATATTTACGAAATAGTTAATAAGAAAAATACCGCTTTACCGGTATCCGTGGGAAAAGGCATGTATATGGCTCCTTACAAACAAGGTATGGGTCTCTTTCTAACACCATATCAAAAAAACTAAATATACCCCTACCGAATCGTGCCCTCTTCGACTATGAGCTCGTGAAGTATGTAAAGCAGTTGAAAATTCCTCATTTTCGAGGTGTAATCATGCGAGATGCTCTGCTAAAGCGAAGAGGGAAATCATCATTATCACCACAACCGTGGAGGTTTGAAACGGGAATCATAAATCTAGACGATTCAATCGGGGCAGGAACACACTGGGTGGCGTATGTAAAGAAAGACCAATTTTGCGAATATTTTGACAGTTATGGGAATTTGAGACCACCACAGGAATTTTATAAATACATGTTAAATGATGCTGGTGGTGGTGACGTCAATATCAGCTACAACTATAACAATATACAGAAAGATGAGGAATTTAATTTTGGTCATTTATGTTTACGTTTTCTATCGAATGCTTGTAATGATATGTTTTCAAAATGATAAATTAATATAATATAAGGTGCATGTAAAAGATTTGTGTTTCATTTAACATTATCATGTTGCATTGTGATAATGTCTCTTACATTATCGCTTCACGGTACCGATCCTACATTGAACGTTGATTTTTTACCACCTATAGAACTGGGTGAAGGTGAATATGAATGTGCATTAATTTATTTTAAATCTTTCAACTCTATACCCAATGTGGATAGCAGCAACAACTGGTTTCATTATGGAAAGGACAATATTATCGTGGTACCTGAAGGTTCTTACGAGTTGGATAGTATCATTCGCTATCTGGAAGAAGAGCTAGAGAAAGCAGCAGGTGATAATCCTAATAAATTGATTGATATACTAGCTAACACTAACACGATGAAATGTATGTTTTATTCTCCCCATTATGACATACACTTTGAGAAGGAGAACAGTATTGCAAACGTTTTTGGTTTCTCTCCAAAAATGCTTCCCAAAAACAAAGTGCACCAATCCAATCAACCGATAAACATTCTAATCACAAACACTATAACAACATTACTTTAAAGAAAGACGAAGACTACGATAAAAAAAAATAATGCGTTAGTGTGCGTGGCCAGTTTAGCGCAGGCGACAGTAGTCTTTAAGGTGGGAATGGACTTCTACAGCTGATAGTACATAAATAATAAAATAAATAAATAAATAAAACACTTTTGAAACGAATATTTGGTCTTGCATTTACAGCAAAAAGTTTTTGAGTGCAGAAAAAAAAAACGCAGTTTTTATAAAATAAATGTTTATTTTTTCTAAAAGTGACATACAAAAGTAAAAGCTTATAATTCTAAAATTATAAGTAAGTTTACAGTCTTGTACGTTACGGTTTTGTTTTTTTGAGATCGGTATAAAATATAAACATTTTATAATTTTATTTATTTTTATTCTATGAAAAAACATACAAATAGTAAAATCTATAAAGTATAAAAAAGAATGGTTGATATAAAAGTACCTATTGGTTCTTTACAATTACATACAAACATTGAAATATGTATATCTTAATTAGTAAAACACTAACAAATAAAGCGTACTGTTAGACAGGAAAACGTCGGAGAGGTTTTAAAAAAACGTTTTGATTGTAACACTATATTTAGCACTTGAATACAGACAGGATGAACTGGTACGTCTACGAGATGTGCTCGCGATAGAGATTGAACGCAGACTGATTGAATGATGAACTAGAGCTGTACTCGTGACGAAATTGCTGCTGAGGCACTTTTGTGACGCAGAGAGCTTTATTGAAAATTTTTAAGTATTTTGGTTATTTAAGCATTTTAGGGTGCATTTGGCAATCGTAAAAGTTGGTGTTGCGTTCTTATTCTTAATTATGAAAAAATGCTAAATTAGTCTTATATAACATCAAAATGAAGTTTTATAGGAAAGGTTGCGATAGCTGTTACCCACAAGATGCTTAGAACGTATCGTATTCCACTTTACTGAATGAAGCCAGGATTCTCCTACTGCCATCCTCAAAGGGCTTATAAAAATAAATAAATAAAAATAAAAAAGCCTGTATTTCTCGCAACAGTTAAGTGTTACATAGTTTTTAAAAGTAGTTTATATTCAAAGTTTTGTAAGTATGTATGTAGTTAATATTTACAGTATTTATCTAATAAACATATATATACTATTTTATTTTATATTATTTAACAACGTATTATTTGTCTGAAAGAACCCTTTTGCAGGTAAAGGCCTCCTCCAAATTGTGCCAAACTTCTCTGGAGTGTGCAGTTAGCATCCACTTTGGTCCCGCTACATGTTTGATCTCGTCATCCCATCTTTTACGAGGTCTTCCTTTTTTTCTTTTGCCTGCCGGACCTTCTCACGCTGTGACACATTTTGTCCATCTCTGGTCTTGAAGACGCGCTACGTGTCCGGCCCACTTCCATTTCAGTGTTAGAGCTAGAGTCAGAACGTCTGTTGCTTTGGTAGTTTTCCTAATTTTTGTATGGCGTATTTTTTGTTTTCTTTTGACATTTAACATACTTCTCTCTATCGCACGTTGGAATGTTATAATTTTGTCTTTAACATTTTTGTTAAATTTCCATGTCTGGCAAGCATAGGTCAAGCACGGTATAAGGCACGAATTCAATACTTTGGTTTTTATTTTAACGGGCATTGTGCTCTTAAATATTTCTTTTAAGCTCCAGTATTTATTCCATGTTAGCTGTACCCTGCGCTGTATCTCCTGGTAGTTATTTGAGCCATCGAAGCTTATTTGTTTGCCGAGGTAGATGTACTGGTCGGTGTATTTAAGAAGTTCACAGTCTACATGTATTGGTACCATGGTACTGTTGGTCATTAACATGGTTTTCGCGAGGTTCATTTCTAACCCTGCCAGTTTGCTGGCGTTATTTAGGGTCTCTACCATGTACTGTAGCTCTACACCTTTTTCTGATATCAGAACCAAGTCATCTACGAAACGGGGGTGATTTAGGTATCTATTTTCGATTTTTATACCACATTCTTTCCAGTCAAGTCTGTTTATAATTGATTCTAGGACCGCTATAAAAGGTAGAGGCGAGAGCGGATCGCCCTGTTTTACCCTTCTTTTAACTGAGAACCATGGGCCGGTCGTTTCCAGCCTAACTCTACTTTTGCTATTGCTATATAAGCTTTTTATGACTTGAATATATTCGTTTTCCAAATTTTGTGATGTTAAAGTTTCCCAGATGTAGTTGTGCAAGACCTTAAAGGGCTTACTTACCTCTAATGGCGGGACAGAACTTGAACGGCCCTATTTTAGTCATACAACAAAAAAGCAGGACAGTAAAAACCTTCAGCTTTCCCGACAATATCACTTACAGTATTTGGACTACGTCATGGTCTCACACGTTTCACGTTTTTTTCTATTGTTGGAACCATCATTAGATCAGTTTTAGCGGGTGGTAATAACCAGCCGTTCCTATGGATTTTTACCCTCAAACCTGTCCAGCACGGGAACGGTGTCAGGAGTGGCGCCACCGGGAACTACCCGGTTATTGGCGAAAGGTCAGTTTCTTCGTCAGTCCAAGTCCAATGACACTGCTGGTCCATGACCTGGAGACGTGAAGATCTCTTGGAAGTTCTCGGGTGTACAGTACAGAGCATTTCCCGTCAGTTGATGCTCCCTCATTGTTAATATATTTTTTGCAGTACCTCAGTATTCTTCCCAATATTTTCTTCATAATGGCATATTAATTTGATCTTGTCGCAAAGGTTTTCTATCCTTTTCAAAATACACTTCTTCAATCTCTGCCAAACAGTTTTGTAATGTTTCTGTTCTCTGCCCAATATCATCTTTGGTAACGGACATCTTCTTTTTTGGTTCATATTTTCGCTGGACTTTCAAGGCTCTTAGCAGATTTCTGTGTGAGTGTTTGTCAATCTGTCTGTCACTAGTCTTTAGCTCATGAACCGTGATAGCGAGAAGAACTTTTCACAGATATGTAATAGCGGTGAAGGTCGTGGGAAAGGCCTATGTCCAGAAGTGGACGTCTTTCGGTTGAAATGATGATGATTATATTTGTGTTGCCCAATATAATAAATATTTAAGTGGAGTTTCCATGCAATAATGGTACAAAATCGACAAGTTATTGTATCGCAGTAGTTCAGAATCATTCCCTACTGCCCTGTATCAATGAAAGCTACCTACTGACAGATTGTATATTGTTAATAGGTCCTGAAGATCACGGGCCGGTCGATACACTTCCGGCTGGGTAAGGGGTGTTTTGGCACCATGAGCTTGAAGCGAATCCAATTGGAAGAACACCTTACGGATGAGGAGGTGGTGGCCAAGTCTTACCCCATAGGTGAGTTAGAAGTATCACTAAAATCTGGGCCATGAGTACTCCGCTTACTCGACAGTCACATAATCTTGTTTGGGGAGAATTTTCGTTACACAAGTGATTTAATTAAGAATTTATTCCATTTAAAGGAATTTCCCCTGGCATTTCCCCTAGTTTGACTGGATGGGTAAAAGACTTCCTGACTGGACAGTCCCTCCGAGTTGTTGTTGACGGTTGCTCATCTGAGCCCATGTCGACTAATGCCGGTGTTCCTCAGGGGTCTGTTCTCTCTGCAACTCTGTTCCTGCTGCACATTAACGATCTGCTGATGCCCGGTGTCTATGGGTATGCAGTTGACAGCACAGTTGTAGAGAGATACCAGCCGGAAGCTCGGGCTAGTAGGGAGTCAATCCGGTCCGAAAGAGAGGCTATGGTAGAGCGTACGAATGTTGCACTACAGGCAGTCTCCGAATGGGGTAATGCCAATCTTGTAGCATTCAATGCCGAAAAAAACACAGGCGTGTCTTTGCACCGCCAAAAGGAGCCCGTTCACCTTGGCCCCTACTTTTCGAAATGTATCCTTGGAATGTACCGACCACCTTCAGCTTTTGGGAGTTGAGATTTCCTCGAACCTTAACTTTGGGCGGTTCATTGAGTCTAAGGCCAAGGTGGCTGCCAGGAAGCTTGGCATTATCGCAAAGGTCCAGCGGTACTTCACACCAGGTCTTCTGTTCTCTGTCCAATATCATCTTTGGTAACGGACATATGTCTTTTTTGGTTCATATTTTCGCTGACTTTCAAGGCTCTTTGCGGGTTCTTTTTCATTTGTAGATAACATCATCATCATCATCAACCTTTTTATCGTCCCACTGCTGGCACAGGTCTCCTCCATACAGAGAAGGATTGAGCGTAATCACCATACTTGCTCAATGCGGGTTGGCGATTTCAAACGAAGTCCAAGTTTCCTCAAGATATTTTCCTTCACCTTTTTTTTAAATCTGTCATTGTTGTCTAAGATATACTTAGAAATACTTTTCTGCTCGGCGTCACGCTGCAGCATAGCTTAAATATTTTTCTCCAATGGGTCTTTTCGAATAGCAAATGACTTTTGCATTTAAATGTTTTTATTTGTATTGTGCTCCATCTCGTCCTTCTCTTGTTGTATTGCTATAATAATGGTCTGAGTACCGTCTGTTAGTTCAGCTTCCAATTGTTGCATGTTTTGGATTTGTGTTTCTAATTCACATCTTTTGGAACTCTCGAATTCTTGCATTTCCTGAATATTTTTCTGAAATTCAGTTTGTTTGATAGTCAACTGGGCTTTTAATGTTTCGATAACCCTTTCAAAGTTGGCTTTTTTCTTAGTTTGAATTTCATTCATTTTTTGTTCAATTTCAATCCTTTTCTCAGTTTCGAATTGTTGTATTCTGTCAATATTCTTTTTTGACTCGCCTTTAGTAATGGCAAGCGTGTTTTCCAATTCTGCGATATTCTTCGCTATGCTGTTTTTCTTTTGTTCCTCATTTCTTTTAATTCTTTGAATTTCATTTTTCATTTCACTAATCTTCTCAGCTTCATTTTGTTCCATTTCCCGAATGTTCTTCTCAAATTCGAGTGTATATGTAGTTAACGTGTTTTTTAATGATTCAATATTATTGTCAATAGTTTGTTTCTTGCGAGTTTCAATGTTTTTCATATTTTGAATTTCGGCCTCAATTTCACTTTTCTTGTTTGCTTCATTTTGCTGCATGAGCTTAAAGTTCTCTTCCATGTCTTTTTTAATGTCAAATAACTTATTTGCCATTGTTTTTATTGTTTCATTCATTGCTTTTTTCTTTTTATGCTCAAAATTCCTCATTTTTTCAACAACTTTTTCGATTTTAGCTTTTTTCACGGCCATGGTTTCTTCCAATGCTGCTATGTTTTTCTTAAAATCGTCATTATTATTTTCATAAGTTTTTTGCAACTCCTCAATATCATCAACTATTTTGGTTTTCAACTGGGCTTTCTCTTTCTTGATGCTTTTAATTGTGGCTTTAATTTCTTTCTTTTTCTCATGCCTGAATTTTTCCATTTCCCTAATACATTCCGCGTGTTTAGCTTGTTCTTCAGCTAACTTGTTTTGCAATTTTTCAAGTTTTTTATCAATTTTGGCTTTCTTGAGGGTCTCTGATTCTTTCATATTTTTAATTTTGGCTTCAATTTCTCTGTGCTTGCCTCAATATTCTTTTTTACTTGTTCTTCATTGATAACTGACGAGTTTTGCCAGACTTTTATTTTCTCCTCCAGATCGATTGATGCCTGGTTTTCTGTTTCTTTCCATGTTTGAATTTCGGTTTCAAATTGAATCTGTTTCTCAGCTTTAATACTTTGGATAATTTGAAGATTTTTCTCATGTTCTTGTTTACTTTTTAAATATTTGTTTTGCATTATTTTCAGATTTTTCACCATATTGAGTTCCTGCTGAGCCTCTTCTTCTTTCAAATGTTTAATTTTAGCTTTAATTTCTATCTCTGTTTTAGTCACGGTTAGTTTCATGTTTCGAATCCTTTTCTGGGATTCTTTATTTTCCATATGCAAGGTTTTTAACCTTCTGTTGTGGTCTTCTTCTATTTTTGTTTTCTCCGCCACTTCAAAATCTTTTATTTTTCGGATTTTTCTATCAAAATCAGCAACCCTCTCTTGTTCGGTTCTCTTAATTACTTTAAATTTGTTATCCTTTTGATTTTTTATTTCAGCAAGCTCTGTGCGCTTCACGTTGATGTTTCTGTTTATCTTTTCTATCTCAGTATCTTCATCTTTATTTTTTTGTAAATTCTTATTTTTTGCATTTTTATTGGAAATGAGCAATTTAGTACTTTTAGGAATATTCTTTTTAATTTTCTCAATTTCCTTTGATGCCGCCACCCTTTCTTCAGCATTCTCGTCTATTTTATTGTATTTTTTCTTTGTAAATGCCAAATGTTTTCCTGATATACTTTTATCTTTTTCATTCCTATCCATTTTCTTTTTTGCTCTTTCCACCCTTATCTTGGTTTTTAACTTTTGATCTGTTTCAAGGTATTCGGTTTTTTTTTGGTTAAGTTTTTTCCTCAAAGCTTCTGTTTCCGAACTGTATCTTGGCTTATATTCCCTTTTCTTAACGGGTGTTTTCGTCTCCTGAGGACAAACGAAAAATCTTATAATAAGGCTTATTATCATTTTCTTCGTTAACATGTATGCAGTTTCCTAGACACTGAATCCATACTTATTATCCATACTAATATTATAAACGCGAAAGTAACTCTGTCTGTCTATCTGTCTGTTACGCTTTCCCGCTTAAACCTCTCAAACGATTTTAATGAAATTTGGCACCGACAATCTTTAGACCCTGAGAAAGGACATAAGCTACGTTTTATTGAAAAAAATGATATTCCCGAGCGAAATCTAAAAAGCGCGATATAACCGAATTCTACGCGGGCGAAGTCGCGGGCAGAAAGCTAGTGATAATGTAATTAACTATGCCATACATTTTGATCATGTGGTCAGTTTTCACTTTTGTATGAAAAACTACTACTACTAAACCAAACTTTCTATGCCTGTGTTGATTTTATAGTAGATAACAGTTTTTCATGAGTACTTTTCTACAAATAATATTTTATTCTATATTGAGATACACTATTTTATATACACCATAAATTCAGTACATGATTTTTGACAACTACTTGTAGGACATTAAATATTTGTGGCAGCGACAATCGAACCCGCGACACGCAGCTCATCAGTCGACTCACTCAGTCACTGCGTTAACCGTGTCTCCATCGATTTATTGCACTGTAGCGGTACCTACAAACGCCACATGGAACAACGCTTCATAGTGACGTCACACGAATTCTACATCTCGCATGCAGAGTTTACCGTGCAATTAGCATACATACAACTTCCCAATTTCAAGCACTGGGCAAAGGCCCGTCAGACATAACACCCGTCTGGTCGTAGGATCCTCCCTTTTCATGTATGGAGGAGGAGTGAACTTTACTCCCTGTTCCTCATGCCTCCACGTGCACTTTTGTATGAACCACCAAATTTTTTTGCATGTTCTCATACATATTTATTACGATATTTGTATTGTTTTATAATAAAAATTGTCATATTTTGAAATAGAAGCTACGAAACAGTGTTTTAGCAACATTTTTGATGTTGCATATCACACCGTTTCAGAAATATTTAAAGTTTTTGTTTTTCTCGGTAGTAGGCAACAACATCAGCCGCCGGCATAAGTTACCACCCACCAGACAAAGTCTTGCCGCCAAGCGATTCGTCGTGTTCCGGCATGATGTCTGGTGAAGCCGTACGGAGAACGGGTCTGAGCAGTTGTGTTGCGATGTGTGCCGGGTACGATGTGCCTAATGTTGTTGTGTCGGGAGTTTGGTCGTGAAGGCTCTCCAGTTCATCCTCTGGCGCAGCATCGTTGGTCGTGTTGTTGGGTTAAACATTGCATCACCTCGCTCAACTGCCGTCTTCCTTCCTATTCACTCAGTTTTTTTGAGTTAATAGGCTTAATAAACTAGTGTGCTTTACCATCAACGATTGCATCACTGCTTACCATCAGGCGGGATTGCAGGCAAGCACTAGTTTATAACTATTAAAAAAAAAAAAAAAAGTTGCATGTAACAATGTTTCGAAACAGTTGGAATACGTTGTTCGCAATTAATACTGCATAATATATTTTGTTTACTTCTAAGAATAGGTCATCAAGATAACGAAACAGGATCAAATGGAATGTTAACACGTTTTTATCTTGCTAGGTTACGTGTCTCAAGCACATCTGTGTAGCTACCATGAGTTTACATTACGAGACTCGATCTTCGATATCGAGCGCGTTTGACTCATTGACACTCATGGTAGCTACAGCTATGTTAAAATTTGGTGACAACTCTTGTTTAAACTCCTTTCTTCTTGTGTTTTCTCTTAGCTTACGTTCCTCTTGTGATTCATAAGTATGAATATACTTCGCAAAGTAACAAAGAATAACCAATATATACAAACTTGGTACTGTCAAAATTTTCAACTTTATAAAATGCTGTTTACATGATTCTCTTTGCGAGATCCTTTCCAAAGTTCTTATAGCACGTTTCTGTAAGATGAAGGCTTTCTGACAATTATAATTGTAGCTATTACCCCAAAGCATGATGCTATACCTTAATCTAGATAGAATCGATTAGCGCATAATATATAGTCTTTAGTTGTTTTAGGTCTAAAACATCTCTAAGGCTCCTGAGTGCATAGCATGCTGATGAAATAGAAGAGTCAATAGCAGCTAGCTCATGTTTTCAATTTAAGTTCATATCAATGCCAATGCCTAAGAATTTGACTTTATTTACTAAGTCAATTTTGTCTCCGTTAATTTGTATGTCTAAGTTGTCATTGTTACGAGTTGTTGTCTTGAATAAAGTAATATTAGTTTTACATGTATTTAGCGAATCGTCGAAATCGGTCTTGGATGTTTATCTATATATGTATCTATTATAAATATAGTATCGTTGAGTTAGTATCCCATAACACAAGTATCGAGCTTACTTTTGGGCTAGCTCAATCTGTGTGATCTGTCCATATATATTTATTTATTTAGCTTGCTAATCCTCTCAGCTATGTCGGTGACCCTGGTTCTCTTTCGGATCACCTCATTTCTGGTGCGGTCCTTCAGAGAGACGCCCAACATAGCCCGCTCCATAGCTCGATGAGCGGCTCTAAACTTCTAGGACTAGTCTGACTGTTAGTGTCCACGTTGCGGCTCCGTAAGTCATGACGGGTAGGACGAGATTTTAGTCTTCAAACATTGGGGTATGGGCGACGAAAATACCCGACGAAGTTTTCCAAATGTTGCCCATCCCAGCTGGATCCTTCTATTTGCCTCCTTCTCGAAGTTGTTTTTCCCTAATTGCAACGTTTGCCCGAGGTATACGTATTCTGAAACAACTTCGAGCGGCATTCCGTTTACGGCAACCGGTCCCGGAGTGACCCCTTCATTGAACATAATTTTGATCTTGTCTAAGTTCATCCGGAGACCGATGCATTGGGAGGATTCAGCTAAGTTGGTCAGCATCTGTTTCAGCTCTTGCTGCGTTTCGGCCATGATAACGATATCGTCTGCAAATCGCAAGTGTGAGATGTACTCGCCATTGATGTTAATGCCCCGACCCTGCCAATCCAGCGTCTCAAACGTATCCTCGAGGGCATTGGAGAACAATTTGGGGGACATAACGTTCCCTTGTCGCACTCCTCGCTTAAGGAGAATATGTTTAGTCTGCTGGTTCTGGACTTGGACGGACATTGTGGCGGCATCGTAAAGACATCTCATCACTTGGATATATCGCCAATCGACTTGGCATCGCTGCAAAGATTCCAGAACAGATACTCTAGCTGCACGGCTGTACCCTTTGACTAGAGATGTAAAAGTATTCAAAATATTGATGGATCGATCGATACAATTACTCGTAATGATTTTTGGTATCGATTTAGTATTGTAGCACGATTGTAACACGCATCGATTCAACATATGGAATTATTTAGAACTTTTACTTAACTTCAATTAGGTAAACTTAAATGCTTTACATTGTTTATAATACTTTACTAAAATTGTATTTCATATGACCTTCTAGTTTCTGTTTACTAATACCTGTGTTATAATAATGTTATTAGTAATTAAACGGCAATCAAACGAAAGCACTTTTACCATTAGGTAATCTGTGTTTTTACAACAAATCATTCAACCAGGTATAAGTTTTGATTAATAGCGATAAAAAACGTTAAAGAATAGTGCATCTCTACTCACTCCTTTGACGTTACCGAAAATGCTCATCGTCTGGCGGTGATTGGTCCGCAGCTAGGCAGACTGACGTCGCCAAAGAATGAAAGGAAAGCCGACAGTTATACCTTTTTTTTATATTTAGTTTAATTCATGACCATGGATACAAGTCCTTCAGTCGAATACTTTAATAGATTTTAACTTCGTAACTTATCTTAACTTTGTTTTTTCCGGCGTGGAAATCCTCAATGGATGTTCACCGCCCTAGGGTGGGCGACGGGCCTGTCAGACTCTTACTGACAAAACCACCCCGGTGTCTCTTCTATCACGAGCGCGCATGGGACTGCGGGAGTCTAAATTCTTCCATGGCCCCACACCCTCGTGCTGACCCGGTCTATCCGGGCCTCGTCCCCTGCACGGGTTAGTGGGGTGTTAAACTACCCCGTGCATCGCCTCAGAGGTGCGCGCCGACACTCGCGCGCGCCTCCGCCTCGGGGTCCATCGAATAGGGGGCGGAGACTTCCCCATGTCCCACGCCCCTGAACCCATTCATGGGGGGCGGAAGAGGGCATTATCTGCTCTTCCTCGGCGCCCGCTGCATCTTCTGGGACCCGGGAAGGGAGTTAATATCTCCCTCTTCCGTTCCGCAGCTTCCTTCTGCGACATCACGTCCTCGCAGAAGGACACCACCGGGTCCCACGACTCTGCGCTCCGACCATCCTCCACACTACTGCCGGCAGCGTCAGGTCGCCTCCTACTTCATTTGTGAGGACACGGCGCTGCTCCTCCCAAGCTACACACTCGGAGAGTGTGTGCTGCGCCGTGTCCTCCCCGCATTGGACGCAGTGGTGGCACCGAGTGTCCGGCTCCCTGCCTAAGCGACGCAGGTACTAGGAAAGGGTGCTAGAAAAATAAATATGGATGCGCTACTAGTTGCATATCATGGCTTAGTAGCGCTCAATTTTGCGATATGGCATTATTTTTTGGGGAAACTCTACTGATAAAGATGTCATATATAAGGCACAAAAAAGGTGCATAAGATCGATGTGTGGTCTGAAAATTGACAATAGCTGTGTACCATTTTTTAAGTCGCTGAAAATTTTAACTTTACCATCATTGTACATTTATGAAATTAGTGTTTTTGTCAAGACAAACATAAGATTGTTTGAAACGGTGTCAACGTTACGAGATGTTACGATTCGTAGCCAATATGCCAATAGTTTAAAAAAATAGCGTTGCAATACTGCTTTAGTAAAAAAGAATGTTTTAGGAATGGCACCGCGCATCTACAACAAATTACCAGTTGGCATAAAAAAATTGAATGTTATACAATTCAAGACCAAATTAAAACATTTATTAATTGAGAAATGTTATTATACAACTGATGAATTCCTAAATGACAAATTAATGTAGACTTGTTTATTTTGACTAGCAAAATTACTCCGTATTGTGACATTTGTGACTTTGTTTTTATTCATTTATCATTATTTAGTTTAATTTTGACATTATATAATTAGTAATTTGTTTTTTGGCTCTAGCAGGATAAGCATGATTGACAAAAAAATTTAAAGTATGTATTATTTTCACGCTTCTTAGCATAAAATAGCGACCTATAAACATAAATTTAAGAACTGTATTAACTACCTATGTTATACAAATAAAATTGATTTTGATTTGATTTGAAACAGCCGTGCCCCGACAGTACCTGCGTCACCCTGAACGACAGGCAGCCGTGCCTTCTCCCGAGCCAGTCGTCGAGTACTGGCCAGATCGCCTCGACGGTAGCGAGGCCGGCGGTAGGGCGTATAAGCAGCGTTGATAGCGCGTCTGCTGCACCCATCAGCATGGGCGCCAGCCGCCGAAAGTGGGGCCCAAAACTTATCCTAACTTAACCTAACCTGTATCTTATCCTAACTAAACCTAACCTAAAAAACAACACTGGAACAACCTGCCGGCGGCGGTGTTTCCGTCGGACTACAATTTGAGTGTCTTCAAGGCTAGAGTGAATAGGCTCTTAATAAACTAGCACGCCTTACCATCAACGATCGCATCGCTGCTTATCATCAGGCGGGATTGCGGTCAAGCGCTGGTTTATAAATACGGACACAGACGGTCACTCTGTCGCAAAACGTATAGCATTGGACTTAATTGTTAGCTTTCTTTTTTTATGCCTGATTGAGATGAAAAAAATGTATTTGGTTTTTGAAATAAAGATTATTATTATTTCCTTTATTTCATTTTAAACAAATATAAATTACATTTTTAAATATTTTTACATAAAAAATAGATGAAAACCATTTAAAAATATAAAAAATAGTAGCCCACCGGTATCGGGAACAGGGTACAAGCTACCGGAGCCAGGGCTCCAGAGAGAGGAACTTCCTGACAATGCGAGCCGTGTCCAGAATTACAGCTTTCTGAATCAAGCCCTTGACGCAGCTGCCTAACGAGAGCCTCCTGAGGTGTTGGTCGAGGCTCTTGGCTAGTAAGCCATTGGCTGTCACGACTATCGGTACAATGATTGCTGAATCCACTTCCCACATGTCGACAACCTCGTGAGCCAAGTCAAGATACTTGATTTGTTTATCTTTCTCGGCTTTCACGAGGTTCTCATCATGCGGGATGGTTATGTCAACAATCATTGCACGCCACTCTGATCGATCCACCATCACTATATCAGGCTTATTGGCAACAATAGTCCTGTCAGTGATGATGGATCGATCCCAATACAATGTGATATGGTCATTTTCGAGAACTCAGTCGGGCATATTCCTGTATTACGGTACCTCCGATTCCACAAGGTTGTATTTAAGAGCAAGTTGCTGATGAATTATCCTGGCCACAAGGTTGTGTCTATGCAAGTACTCTCCGTTAGCTAGACGAGAACACCCGGAAATAATGTGTCTAATTGATTCTCCCTGCCGGTGACATGCCCGACAGATGTCAACTGTGTCGTCTTTCACAATGAATCTCCGGTAATTGTTCGTCATCATAACTTCGTCCATAACTGCAAAGACAAAACCTTCGGTTTCCCCAAAGAGGTCACCGGAACGTAGCCAGGCTACGGACGCTTGAAAATCTACATCGGGCCCGTGTAGGGATCGGAAAAAGCGTCCGTGAAGCTCGTTGCTCTTCCATACCTCCATGCGATCATTTGTGTCAAGCACTACTGGTTTAGGCCAGTTCTCTTTAGCCAAGGAGAGCGGAGTGAGGCCCTTGTCAGCGGTGACCACATCTCGACATCCTCACGTCGGTTTGTAGAAAATATTCCCATAATAATTAATGTTCTTATTGTTATTATAAACCTATCTCCTTTCGTCTCCCGCTCGAACCGACACTAGGAGCAAGATTTGTGACAAAGTCATAGTGTGGCCACTATTCTGCTATATTTCAATGTTTTTTATGAATTATTCACTGAACGCACTTTTTACTACATAAATCACACGTTTTTATTTAGTAAACGACACTATAAATAATTTAAAAGTTCAATGAAAAATGAGCCTGGCAGTCATCTTAGCTTTCCCGCCAAAACTTCACAGTTATACCGTCTAAAATGGTGTCGTCACTTTTTTAGAAATTTATCAAATTTTGGGGAAGTTAGAGTAAATTCGCGGAAAATAAAGATTGTTTCATGATTGATTAGTATTGTTACTATGATGATTATGCAAAATTTCAAATTTTATTTGGTCATGTGATTACCTAACTTTTATTATCCTTATGACACGGACGGGGTTTTATTTACATATTGTACACAACATTACTATTATTATCTTACTTTCTCCTTTTCTGGCAGGCTGCCAAGATTGAAAACGTACGTAGGACCGGGAGGAGGGCTCTTGCGACCTTGAGTTTCCGCGAACCACTGGAGAAGATCAACATAGGGATCGCCATGCTCAGCATCAGGTGCCGCTTCGGCACCAAGGTCAGTCATCTAGGGACAAACAACATTTTATATTATAACACTGCTTACGTCGTAATAACACCGTGAGGAAACAAGTTGCCCCATACTAGGAATTTCTCCAGTATCGTGAGTGCGTTAACAAACATATAAACTCAAATACACAGACAGCCAGACCCAGAACAATTACTTGTAGGTCATACAAATACTTGTCCCGTGCGGGAATCGATCCCGTGACGCACAGCGCAGCAGTCAATAGCTTAACCACTACCCTAACCGTGCAGTGAACACAAGCACAAGCACAGTAATGGGAAGCAAAGTTTATAAATGCACGTGTTACGTCATGACAAATTATAAAACACTAGCTGTTTCACACGCGTCACTTTTGATTTAAGGGGAATGTCGGAATCAAATAGGAAAAAATATGTATCCTATGCGTTATTTCTGATTATAAACTATCTGTGTGCCGAATCCCATCCAAATCTGTTCAGTAGTTTTTGCGTGAAAGGATAACAAACATACATCCATCAATCTATGCTCATGTATACTGATGATATCGCGCTGGCAGACGCGGACAGGGAACGGTTGGTGCGGCGGGTAAATGCGTGGAAGAACTCGCTTGAGAACAGAGGTCTTAAACTCCCTTGTCCGATGAAGGCCAGCCCGCGCCGCAGCTGAGCCAGTAATATCATAATGTCCCAACAATAACCTCTGAGTTTGTTTCGGGGTTTCTTCTCAGAGATAGTACTAGGAAACGCCACGATCATCAAACCATTAAGTATAACTTTCGATCCAGCCGTCCCCTGCTGTCCTCTCTAGCGACTCCCTAAGCCGAGGTTCGTGCCCCACAGGGGGTGCCCTTAGTGCGTAGTCGCCTAATTTTAAGTTAGTTTTAAGTGCCCCTGGCTGGAGGCTTTAATTTTTAATTAAGGCATCCACAGGAAAGTCCGGTTAAGTAGTTACGGCCTCTAATGGCCACCTACGAGATGCCATATCAAAAAAAAAAGGTCTTAAACTCTCAATGTGGCGAAGACGGTGTACATGGCCAGCAACACCACAGACCCTATGCCTGTGTGCATAGGTGGAGACTTGGTCGAGTGCACAGACCAATTTAAATACTTGGGGCCTGTGCTCCACGCGTCCGGCGACATTAATTGCGACGTTAAAGCACGCATTTCCGCAGCTTGGGCAAAATGGCGTGAGGTGACAGGTGTCATTTGTGACCCCAAAATGCCGGTTAAGCTTAAGGGACAGGTCTATAAGACCATCATTAGACCTGTCCTTCTGTATGGCAGTGAGGCGTGGCCTGTGCTTGAGCGAAACAAGCAGGAGCTGCGTGTCACGGAGATGAACATGCTGCGGTGGATGTGTGGAGTTACGCGGAAAGACCGCATTAGAAACTCCCGCATCCGTGGCAGTCTCCGTGTCCGTGACATAGCAGACAAACTGCAAGAGAGTCGAATGCGCTGGTACGGTCACGTCTTATGTAAACCGACAGGTTACGTGGGTAACAAATGTCTTGCCATGCCGCCTCCACCGGGCCGGAACAAGCGAGGTAGACCAAAGAAGTGCTGGCTTGACGTTGTAAGAGATGACATGCGTGCCAACAAGCTCTTACCACAGGATGCTAAAGATCATTCGAAATGGAGGAGAATGTGCAGGAAAGTGGATCCCGGGCTCCAACGCGAAAGCCGCGGATGCAACCGGGATAAACGCTGAGATGATGATGAGTAGGTATTCTTTTATGAAATTTAAAAAATAAGGCACAGCTATAACCCGCGCAGAGAAAGAAAAGATCTGAAAATGGCGGCGGATACTTATGGTACGATTGACAAAACATGCCGTTGTTCAATCACAAACCAAATGCTAAGATAGTAAAATGTCAAATTTACGTTGTAAATATTGTTAGTTACAACGTAAATTTGACATTTTGCTTGTTTGTTGTTGTGTTTGTTTTTATTGTTGTTTTTGTTGAGTTTGATTGTTCAAACTCAACAAAAACAACAATATCAACAAAAATAATAAAATAACAGAGACTTTAGCGGAACGAAATTAACGATAACTCGGAGTGCATCAAAGTAGCTTGGAAAGCGAATCCTGAATTCCTGATCGACGATTTTTTTTGCAGCGCTTACTTCACTGTGTGAGTATAGACAGCGATAGAGAGTGAGTGAGAACGCATGCGAGCGGACGCCATTTACAGATCTTTTCTTTATCTGCGCAGGTTATACAATAGCTTAAATAAGCGCTAGGAATTACTCTTGTATCGTGCGTGCGAATACAAACTTATAAACTCACATACACAAACAGCTAGCTAGACCCGGAACAACTACTTGTAGGACATTCAATATTTGTGGCGTGCAACAATCGAACCCGCGACACGCAGCTCATCAGTCGACTCACTCACTTACTGCGCTAACCGTGTCTCCAGCGATTTATTGCACTATGGTATGAACCACCAGACTTATATCCTTTTTGAAATACAGATTTGATACTCCCTTTCTAAAGTATATAAAAATTATTCAAAGATGTTAAAAAAGAAATATAAAGATCGTGTGAAATGGAGGAGAATGTGCAGGAAAGTGGACACCGGGCTCCAACGCGAAAGCCGCGGATGCAACCGGGATAAACGCTGAGATGATGATGGTGATCCACATATCTATGAATCCTCCTCCTTTAATTTCTGCGATATCTTTCAATAATGTAGCCATTAGGGTAGTCTGTTCAGCCAAGGTACACGATATATCTTAATTATTCTTGTCTGCATCTAGCGAGGTAAACTTAATCCCACCTTGTGGGGAATTCCCTTGGCGTGGCCGCTTGTTCCTGTTAACATTTACATAATAGCTAAACTTGACGGCCGAGTTAATATCAGGTTCGGATTGGGTCTGAGTCAGGCCCAGAGTACTGACTTGTGATTTAGGCGTACTTGGAGGTGAACGCTGTACTCCCGCCATAATAGATAGTTGCCAATAAAATTGGCCCACAATACAACCGGTAAACAATCCATCCAACAATCAACTTCAATCTTTGTAGCACGCACAGGGCAAGTATCGTAGACTTCGTAGCCGATGCAGCGTTCGTAGGTAAACTCGTAGGCTCGTAGCACCACTAACCGTCGTAGGCAGGCTATTAACGTCACGTTAATAGCCCGTAGCGCACCGATATTTGGGAGCCGACTGCGGCTTGCTCGGTGGCGCGTTGTTTACGCGCTGGTCTTGGTCGTCACTGCGCCGGGGAGTCGCCGGTTCAAACCAGCCAATTCACAGTCACTTTTGGGATTCTATTTCGAACAGCAATTTCAAAAAATAGTTGCGTCCCTTTCTAGGACCGCCCAGTGGGTGTAGTCGGCAGGTAAAAACACTTAAAGAGTAACACGGAATTGGATTTAACAAACTTTTCAACCAATGACAAAATTAAGACGGTAATGTTCTTAAGACACACACATGTCCACTCCGTACAAGGTTCACCGGTCGAATCTATATATAGATACAACCAAGTCGAGATCAGAAGCCAATTCAGTAGTAATATGTCTGTAACAACTGTTGGTGAACCTTAATTAAGTAAATAAATATATAAAAAAACATCTTTGTAGTCTTATCGCTGATAGCGATCTTTTACAGACAATCTAGACAAATACAGTCGACTCTCGTTAAATCAAACGTGCGATAATTCGAACCTCTCTATATCACGAGTTCCTTACAAAGCCTCTTTATATTTGGAACTAAATCCATACATTGTATGCACTTGGTAATTCGAACGAAAAAATCATTGCTATATAACAAAAGGACTCATTAATTCGAACTCATAGGCGTCCACCACTCGACAATTCAAAGTTACAGAGGAAAAGAGGAAAGTGTACAAGTTTAAACTTGTGTCAACTTGTGCCTTTGTCGATATCACTAGAAGTGCCTATTATGGAAATGTTTATCCCTTTTTAACTTATGGTGTTATTTACTGGGGGAACTCGACTAACGTACAATCCGCTTTCATTCTCCAGAAAAAATGTATCAAGACAATATATAACATGCATAGTACTGAATCGTTGAGAGATGTATTTAAAACTAAAGGTTTCCTAACGCTGACTGGAATTTATATACTGGAGTTATGTTTGTTTGTCAAAAATAATATGCAATTTTTTAATTTTAAATGTGACTCAAACAGAAATGTTCGTAGACAATATAAATATGATATTAATTTGCCTTGTGTAAATAATATGATTTATTATAAAAGTACGTACATTACTGCCATTCGTGTGTCATTACTGCCAATAGCAATTAGGCAATTAAATGGAAATATAAATAAAACAATGTTAAAGAAATTTTTAATTGATAATGTGTTTTATAATTTAAATGAATATTTTGGTAAAAATTAATAAAGTAATTTAATGTAATTTAGACTTATCGTATTCGTTTATAATCTTTTATTTATTTGATATTGCATGTCCGACTTGGATAAACTGTTGAGCCAAAGCATTGTATTTACAATTAAATAACATCAATATGTAGACAGTTATGCAATAAATGAATCTTTATCTTTATCTTTGTTTTTGTTATGACTATTTGACTCTTCCCACAAAGGCCATTAATCAAGAATTGAATTGAATTGACTATTTGACTCACACTTGTCACAAATGGGTTTTGGGTGCACGACTGAAAAAAGTAACGATGAAGACGAGGACGATACATCAGAACCTTTGGCAGAGGAGTCAGTTAAGGAAGTACGATCCTCATTCGATAGGTACCTTACAAAACTTCTGTCTACAAAACCAAAGTAATGAAAAAGCATTTCAGGCAATTTTTTCTCTTAAAAAAAAGTATTGAGCAATCTGAGCAGCAGCAATGTGCTTTGAAGCAAACCAGTATAACAGAGTTCTCTCGAAAGATTAATTAAGAAATTTGTTTGCGCAACGACGTAAATATCTCAATGAATGCTACTGTAATGTGAAAATGTGATTCCTACTGTTACTAAATGTTATATCGACACATGATCCCACTCTTATCAACGCGTGTTGATTCCGAACATCGTTGGTCGTGTTGTTGGGTTTAACATTGCACCTCACTCAACTGCCGTCTTCCATCTAGGGTTGCCAGATAGGAAGTTACAAAATCCGGGACAGTCGTCGACAGACACTCTCTCGGAAAAAGAACAGCTAAAAAAAAAAAAAAGCTCATTCGAAATCAAATCCGGGAAAAAAGGTCGTCAACACTCGTAAATTCTTACTATCATCTTTCTTGAAGATCCGGGACAATTACCGCTCATTCCGGGACAAGAGGTCATTCCGGGACAAGAGGCAAGATTCCGGGACAATCCCGGATTTCCCGGCGGTCTGGCAACCCTACTTCCATCCTATTCGATCAGTTTTTTTTTAGTGTTAAGTTCTTAATAAACTAGCGCGCTTAATCATCAACGATTGCATCACTGCTTACCCTCAGGCGGGATTGCGGTGAAGCACTAGTTTATAATCATTACAAAAGGAACTAAAATATCCAACGATAACAAATATACAGTACTTATTAGAGTCTATATTGTTTTACCACAAATAATAATCTTATAAAGATAACAAAAAGCATCTTTTAGATAAGAAAACTGTAGAGCTTGTGATTGCTCTGTAAATAATTAAATATACAACTTCATGTATTTTCAATAGAGTTTAGTTTTGTCTGACCGTTTTGTTTTGTTGTTTATATATTGTTTACAAACCCCACCACCTCTATAAAATATTATTTTAAAATTTATAAACTAGTATTACAACTAATAATGAAATAATTACCTTTGAATAATGTTGTTCTGAAATTCACAATAAAGCTGGTTAAAAACTTAAGTGTCGATCACAACTCTTTAAATGTCAAAAACTCACAAATGAAGCTCAACTTTTTATCTCAATATACACACGTCGCCTGCCTGTGTGGCGCGCAAGCTGAATACAGACTGACGACATCGACTGACGGCTAGGCGACAGATCCCGCACCTATCCTGCAACGACAAGTTACAGAATTGAAAACGGCATGAACAATGCGCGCTTATCAATGCCGCCGATTGGAATTTACTTCATAATATACCTATTGGCAATATACTTCACCTAACTTAACGCGTACTCTTAGCAAGCTATTCATTTATATTTTATTGATGCTATGTTATAATCTGTGACCGACAGATCAACCTTTTTATCGTCCCACTCCTGGGCACAAGTCTGCTCTCATACAGAGATGGATTTAGCGTAATCACCAACCTTTGTGTTATTGTTCTTTTAGTCGGGTTTTCCAAGTTTTTGACCTAGCAAATAATACTTATACCTAAATGAATAATAATAGCGTTTAATGAAATGAAGACATCCTCATAAAATTAAAACGCAAAACCTTATACATGTATTAAACTAATGTCGCTGTATAGTTTTTATCACAGTTGTATCGCAAGAAAGCACTTCCTCTCTCTTTATACATATCATTTTATTTTTATCCATTGCTCTTGAATGATGTTTATTAATTAGATGTATTTAAATCAGTATGATACACTTACGTAAGTACATATTTATTGTATAATCCCCCCCACCCCGCTGACTTAGGAGCGAAGATTAAAAGGACGCGTCTTTTAATCTCCGCAAAAAAAAAAATATATATTCTCAAAAAGTTAGTTAGATATTCTTATAAACCACACTTAGTTGAAGAATTACCGCTGTTCTAGGGTGCTTTCATAAAATCTCATCTAAAAACCTAGTGCAAGTGACTATCGTGATAGACTGAGACGAAGAAAAAGTGCAAAAATGACAATCATACTTGGTAATCTGTGTAGTACACATAATAATAATTATTATCAGTGTTACGTCATAACAAAATATCACCGAAACCGAAGTTCTACTACACGGATCAATTAATTGCCTCTGCTACTATGTACATAGATAGCCTCTTACGAGTTGTCACAACTGCCGCGACGAGTGGCTCGGGTTCGGATCCGAACATCGGGGAATTGTTTTTGTATGACAACAAATAGTCAAATACAAATTAAAATCAAATTAATATAGAGTGATTGCGCTGTGGGGACCAAGCATACTTCCTATAACATTATGGGTGAGCTACACCAACATACATACTTCGCTGCTACGAGTAAGTATTCGTATCCACTTACCATACGAGCAATCGTTTTCCAAGCCGTACGCGCACCGTTCACTAACAAAGTTAGATACTATGTCGATGCGGCGCTCTCCACCGAACAATCGGAATCATCTGAATTGTCCGACCTACCCCACACATCATAATTCGGACTCGGCTCTTAATGAAATGTCTAAACACTCTGATCAAACTGATAATACTTGCGTTAATGTATCAAAGTGGCGCTTTAAACGCACATTGGATGATCTCGAGACCAGCCCGGGGTAAAATATCTTCTCGAAGAAATTAAGGATCAACAAGAAAATAAGTTCAAATCATTAAACAATGCTCTCTTTAATATAACAAAACAAAACCAGGAAATCCAAAATTCGGTTGAGACCTTATCTGCTAAACATGGCGAGCTTTAGAGTAGGAGAATATCAAGTACAAGAAACGAATTTTGGAGTTGGAACGCTGTTTGAACGTAGCTAAAACCACTTTTTTTTAACGCTGTGGAAATGCATTTACGCACCATACCCCGAAGTGCGTGTATGGGACACGCTCAGCCGAAGCCGGGAATACCCGCTAAAACCACAGCGGCACAACGCCTGAGTGGCGGTGTCATGGGAAATAGCAGAGCCTTTCTACCACTCCTCCGCCAGTGATTCCCGCCTAAAAGGCGGGCCCAAAATGGTCCCCCCATACGGAGGGGCCGGGCTAAGTACGTCTTCTTGTGCGAGAAGATGCAGCAGCCAAGGGTTTTTTTAGCGAGGTGCCCTTCCTCTTAGCTCCACTCGTTTGCCCGGAGGCAAACGGGGCTCCCAGCTCCTCTCAGTGAGGAGACCGGGTTGCCCAACGGTGACCCGGAGTTCGGGTCACGTCAGCCACCTGGAGTGGTGGCCGACCCGCCGCACGTGTGACCGCCGAAGCGGTCCCCATTTCTAGTTTTGGTTCGCGCCGGTAAACCGGTAACCCCCATATCTGGGGGCCGTTCCCCTATCCGCCACCTGGAGACGCGTCGGATGGCAGGCCAGAAACTGCACACGGAAGCTTAAACTACCTGGAATCAAATGCGCGTTTGCGCAGTTCATTAACATACCGCGTGCACCTTGCAATCTGTAGGTATGTCTCAAAATATTTGACTTCTAAATCTAGACGACTTTCCTATCTTGCTCGCCTAAATGTAAAGAATAAACAGCTCTATGCGGCTTGGGCTTCATATGGGAAAATCTATGTTAAGAAGGAAGTAAACGATTCACCAGTCCGTATTGATGATCTGACTTCCGGGACCTGTTCTTGTGACTATTCTTAGGCAGTGTTTGTACCCTTTTCTCAATCATTTTAGCATGTTTTATGTATCTTTTTAATTAATGTTTAGTTAATGTTATATTCATGTTATATCTCAGTGCCTAAAAACCAAGAAACAACACTATTGACGAACATAACGACTGGTTAACTGAGAGAAACATAAGGCAAGAAATTAACATAGCTTTACAAGATACAATTATTAAAGGTATAATAAGTGAACAGTTTAGCAAATTTAACGACGTTATTTCAGAGATCAAGAAATCTATTGAGGACAGAACTGGGCTCTTCCCTATTGTAAAATAGGAATAAATACTGAATAGTAATGAAAAACAGGCGGATGCTACTACCAGATTTATTATCGGTATTTCCACAGGTTTTAAAGTATACAATCTCTAGATTCGGTCAAGTATAGACATGGTGTAGTCTTAAAATCTAAAACACGATTACATTTTACGAGACTAAACTAACACACCCGCACTCTACGGCGTCTCGGGGCAAAAAAGGGCCGTTACCACAGTATGTGGGCGGAAGAAGCCGATATTTTTAAACTTCCGGGTCTGAGAGTTTCTAGAACATTCGAAACGTGTTTATCTTACCGCCCCCAAGTGTCGAGAGGCGGGAAACTACAACTTTCATTGACAAATAATCGTGATTCATTCATAAACCCACCACCTCTGGCGTCCAATAGCGGTACTACAGTTCTCAAGGCCAATATGGCGACCGCCTTCATTCATAATACAGCGCCTTCAGTGTCGAAAAGCGGTACTACTAATATTGTGCGTAACTGGTTCATTGTTGCTGTCGCCTCCTTTCGACAACAGAGGTCGCTAGCTACCTATGTCAGCCACAATATATATATATATCAGTCACATTTCTCCCGCCGTGTACATGCAGTGTACATAAATATCACCAGTGACTGGTATATACTACACGACATTAACAATGAAATGAACAATTCAAGCAACTATATAACATAACAATTTAAGTTAAGGGTAGCCACCCCAGAATTCCTGCTCTGCTATAATCGTTTTAGTTCAGCTTTAACTAAAAACAAACTCCTGCTTGTAGCAGAATTCTGGAGCGACGCCATCAAGGAGACACATAATGTAAGAACTTATTCTACTCTACACTAGCGTCTACAAATACAAGACAAACAATTATTCATGACAATAACTTATTCTACTGGTATAACGACGAGACGTTTAACAGGACGACGCATCACACCGCTCTTGGTTTTGACGTCGACGACTCTTATGATACCATCTGCGCCTGGGTACGTGCGTTCGACTCTCCCCTTTGGCCATATGTTTCTTGGTAAGTTTGGGTCCACTATGACAACCAAATCGTCCACCTTAATCGAATCGCCGCGTCCATGCGGCTCCCGCCAGTTTTGAAGCGTAGGCAATACTTCGTGTACCCACCGTCGTCAGAACAAATCCGCTAGTCGTTGCGACGCTCTCCAATGCGAACGGCGTAGTTTATCTTGCCTCGTGAAAGTCCCTGGCAACGGGACTTTAGAAGGAGCTCCAAGCAGAAAGTGGTTAGGTGTCAAAGCTTCTTCGTCGTCAGGGTTAACCGACACATGGGTCAAGGGTCGGGAATTGACCGTGTGTTCTATCTCTGTCAAAAGTGTATGCAGTACGTCTTCATACGGATGCCGATCAACAAGTGTAGCATTCAATGCAGCCTTTACCGTGCGTACCAATCTTTCCCAAGCTCCGCCCATGAACGGCGCTCCTGGCGGAATGTAGCGCCAGTCTATGTGACGTACCTCTGCTTCGTGTTGAAGCGATTCTAGGGCGGCCTTACGGAGCTCAGCGTCTGCCCTATGGAAATTGGTGCCGTTATCACTCCAAATGACTTCAGGGCATCCACGACGAGCCATCATACGTCTCAATGCGAGTATAGCCGCATCCGTTGACAGCGAGGCGGCGACGTCTAAATGTACAGCACGCGTAGTGAGACATGTGAACAATGCCACGTAGCGCTTCTCATGATGTCTCGCCACTGTGACAGAGAGTGGCCCGAAGTAGTCTAGTCCTGTGTGCGTGAATGGACGTTGATGGTGTGCCAGTCGACAGGGTGGTAATTCACCTGTCAACGGCTCTGGTGGTACAGCTCGACGGAGCCTGCAGGGTTGACATAGCTTGATAACTGCACGGACGGATGGTCTCAAGCGTAGAATCCAGTAGTGTTGCCGTACCTTATTCACGACGCATTCCACGCCGCTATGGTGTAACTTTCGATGTATCCAGTCTATATACAAGCGGCAGTAACGGTGGTTACCGTCTATACTGCTGGTGACTGTGTTTCGCGTGATATATCGACTGCTGCCGCGATTCGCGAGCGTATTCTCATTATCTTGTGTTCGTCGATTGTCAGAGATAGTCGCTTCAACCGACTGTCAGTCGGTACCGTTCTCCCGCCGGTGACGTGACGTAACTCATTTGCGAAACTTTCTTCCTGTATAACGCGTGTCCAAAGAATCTCTGCCTGACGTGTGTACTGTGTAGCAAGGGATATGTAGACCGTTGGAGTAACGCGGGGGTTGCGGTTCTGCTCTCTGCACCGCTTTCTCGTACCTTCCCGTTGCTTCTCCATCCAGTTCGGGTCTTCAATGCTGATGTTTTTATTGCGTTTGCGGACAGCTGCTGCGGTATGAACTCGAAGTCTGTCGATAAATTGAAGAATGCGGGCCGTTGCCCGGATGAGTCGCAGCCAGGAAGAGAAACGCGTAACATCAGGTAACGCCTTCATTAAAATAGACTGACCATGAGCAGCAGTGACGGCAACACGCTCCTCGCCCGTGTCGATATAGAGGTGTGAGTCTGTTTCCTGTGGCCAATCGTTTTCGTTGTCATAGAGAAATGAAGGGCCAATGTACCAACGGTGGCTCGCCGTGAAGTCAGTCGGTGTATCGCGAGTTGAGTCGTCGGCGACATTGTGAGCGGTGGGCACCCAGCGCCACTCGTTCCTTTCGGTGATCTCTTCTAATTCCGCTACTCTGTGCGCGACGAACGGCTTGAAAGTGCGCGCGCCCGCGCGCCGCCACGCCAGCACAGTGCGCGAGTCGGACCAGAAGACTCGGCCGGCGGTCGGCGCGACGATCGTGCTCTCCTTCCACGCAGCGCGCCAGTCGCCCGCCGAGCACGGCAGCCTGTAATTCAAGTCTAGGTATAGATGTGACCTTAAGGGGCGCGGGAAGTTCCACAGTGAGGTATGTAGGCTGACTGGTACATCCTACTATGCAAAGGTGCCTTTAAGGTCTCTAGACGGTAGACACCTGTTGACTAGCAGGGAGGATGTGCTAAATCGCTGGGCGGAGCACTTCAATACACTGCTGAATGTGGATCCATCAATTGATCTTCAAGTCATCGCCTTAATGCCCCAACTCCCTCCTGTTCTTGAGTTGGACGAACCACTATTGCTTGATGAGGTTGTTGCTGCCATCAGGCAGCAGCAAAACCAGAAGGCGGTTGGCATTGACCTTATACCGGGAGAGCTGATCAAATACGGTGGAGAGGGGTTGAATGAATTGATATGGAAGCTGTTTGTTCGTATGTGGGAGGAAGAGCGCGTTCCTGATATGTTTAAAGTGTCGCGTATAAGAACGCTATATAAGAACAAAAGGGACCGATCCGTCTGCAACTCATACCGTGGTATCACACTTTTATCGACTCCTGGAAAGGTTTTTGCTAGAGTTCTCTTATACCGACTAAAGGTATTGTCTGAAAAGATCCTGCCTGAAACCCAGTTCGGCTTCCGACCCGGACCGAGGCACCTGTGAAGCAATATTTTCCGTGCGTCAGCTACAGGAAAAGAGTAGAGAGCAGGGTCGGAAGCTGTACCTCTGCTTTGTTGACTTGGAGAAGGCTTTCGACAGTGTGAAGCCTCGTGAAGCCTTATGGTTAGTGTTAGGTAAGCTGGGATGCACTGAAAAGTTTGTGGGACTTCTTAGACTCCTACATGACGGCATGCAGTGCTGCGTTGTTGTAGACGGTGCACAGACAGACTTCTTCCCCGTTACCTGTGAGGTGAAGCAAGGATGCGTTTTAGCACCAACTCTGTTCGCCTTATACTTTGCATTGGTAGTGGGAGAGGTCTTACAAATTGTTCCACAAGGAGTTCGCATCCGCTTCCGCACCGACGGCGGTCTTTTCAATCTGGCTAGACTTAAGGCTCCCACCAAAGTCTCACATGCACTAATTACTGAGATCATGTATGCTGATGATTTGTGCTTCTTAGCAGAATCCCCAGACGGCCTGCAACTATTGGTGATGTCCGCTTTTCATCAAGCCTGCTGTAAGTACGGCTTAAAAGTCAGCGTCAACACGACCCTAGATGTCTCTAGACGTTCACGGTCACGAGACACTGAATATAAAGCTTGGTGAGGATGTGTTGAAGCATGTAGACAAGTTTCGTTATTTGGGTAACACTATAAGTTCTAAGTGTGACCTTGATGCTGAGATCAACAGCAGAATCGGAGCTGCAGCTGCAGCGTTTGGCAAGTTGTGTTCCAAGGTCTTCTGCTCACATGACCTTAAGCTAGCTACGAAAATATTCGTATATATGGCAATTGTGCTGCCAAACCTTCTATATTCCGCTGAGACATGGTGTGTGTACCGCCACCGCATACGTACTCTAGATCGTTTTCACCTTAAATGTCTCCGATCCATTATGAAGATTAAATTGACAGAGTGCGAAATACCGAAGTCCTGCGACGAGCCAATGTTGGTGGCAGTGAGGCTTATTTAATGCGTCGACAGCTTCGGTGGTGCGGGCACGTATCACGTATGGTGGACGAAAGGGTGGCGAAGCGCATCTTCTTCTCTGAGCTGGAGGAGGGCAAGCGAAAGCATGGCGGACAACTCCTCCGGTTCAAGGATGTCTTAAAACGGCACATGAAGACATGCAATATAGTGTTAAAGTTTATGTATAGAAACTTTTTGTAGTACAATGTGTGTCACCATAGAAACAAAGCTGTTATCTTGTCTTGTCAGAAAATATAAAATATATTGAACATGAGATCGCGTTTTCTTGTATCTGATATTGTTTAAATCGAGAATAATCATCTCATAATATTTAGAACCCTCTGAATGGGAGCCATCATCATCATCATCATCATCTCAGCGTTTATCCCGGTTGCATCCGCGGCTTTCGCGTTGGAGCCCGGGGTCCGCTTTCTTAATTAATTTCCTCCATTTCGCGCGATCTTTAGCATCCTGTGGTGTGAGATTGTTGGCACGCATGTCATCTCTTACAACGTCAAGCCAGCACTTCTTTGGTCTACCCCGCTTGTTTCGGCCCGGCGGAGGCGCCATGGCAAGACATTTGTGACCCACGTAACATACCGTTTTTCGTAAGACGTGACCGTACCAACGTAGGCGACCCTCCTGCAGTTTGTCCGCTATGTCACGGACATGAAAACTGCCACGGATGCGGGAGTTCCTGATGCGGTCCTTCCGCGTAACTCCACACATCCACCGCAGCATATTCATCTCCGTGACACGCAGCTCCTGCTTGTGTCGCTTAAGCACAGGCTACGCCTCACTGCCATAGAGGAGAACAGGTCTAATGATGGTCTTATAGACCTGCCCCTTAAGCTTAACCGGCATTTTGTGGTCACAAATGACACCCGTCACCTCACGCCATTTTGCCCAAGCTGCGGAAATACGTGCCCTGACGTCGCAATCAATGTCGCCGGACGCGTGGAGTACAGACCCCAAGTATTTAAACTGGTCTGTGCACTCGACCTTGTCACCGCCTATGCGCACAGACATGGGGTCTGTCGTGTTGCTAGCCATATACACGGTCTTCGCCACATTGAGTTTCAGACCTCCGTTCTCGAGCGAGTCCTTCCACATATTCACACGCCGCACCAGCCGATTCCTGTCCGCGTCCGCCAGCGCGATATCGTCAGCATACATAAGCAACCAAGGAGGTTGCTCATGTGAATCCCTGATGCTATCCGACAAAACGTCTAATATCACGCTGAACAGAAACGGACTAAGGACGGAACCTTGGTGGACTCCGACGGTGACGGGGAAGGGTTTAGTGTCACCAACAGCGGTCCTAACAACGGAATCGGAATTGAGGTACATATCTCGAATTATGTCAACATAGGCTTCTGGTACCCCTTTGGACCTCAGTGCCCACCAGATCACCCCTCGAGGGACACAGTCGAAGGCCTTCTGCATATCAAGAAAGAGCATATGCAGAGGCGTGTTCTTCGATCTGTATCTCTCCATGGCGATCCTTAGTGCAAAGATAGGATCCATGGTTCCGTACCCTGGACGAAACCCATATTGACACTCCGAGATAGCACACTCCTGTCGGATCCGGGAGTCTATAATCCTCTCAAAGATCTTCATGGTGTGGGACATGACCTTTATACCGCGATAGTTGCCACACTCCTGAACCGAGCCCTTGCCTTTGAAGACTGGAGTAATAATACTCAGCCTCCATTGGCTCGGGATTTTGCCGGTCAGGAGCACGCGGTTCAGAAAGCTAGTTAGCATGCCCAAACCGCGAGGACCCATCGCCTTCCAGGCCTCAATGGGGACTCCATCAGTACCGACAGCTTTCCGATTCGCCATGCGACGAAGAGCCGTATGGACTTCCTCAGGCGTTATCGGGGGCACTAATCCAAGATTTGGAGGGAGTTCCGGTGTCTGCACCTCTTGGTGCTGCTTATTCAGCAGCTCGTGCCGCTTTGACCCTAAAACGTGCCAACTTGTAAATGAGCTTTTGCCCCTCAGACGATTCCAACTTCTCGTAGAGCGGTTGCAAGTGGTCTCGTCTGGCTCTGGCTACAGCTCTCTTAGTGGCACGCTTGGCAACTTTGTATGCGTCGCGATCTTCAGGGGATCCGGTCGCTTGCCACGTTTTGAAGAGGGCTTTCTTCACCTTAGTCTCCCTCTGGACTGTGTCGTTCCACCACCAGGTCTCCTTGTCACGTTTGCGGCCGCCCTTGGAGACGCCGAGCACCACCCGCGCCGCCCCAGCAATAGCTGCCTGGATCCTGTTCCAGTGTTCTTGAACAGGCTCCCTATCGGTACCGGCGCACTTTTCACCAATAACCGACGCGAAATCCTGGGACCTGTTTTTATCCAGCAGCCACCACCGGATCTGGCGCGGGCAGTGCTCAACAAGTCTGCGTTGAGCCTTTACGCAGAGATCCATGACAAGGAGACAGTGTTGTGCAGTGAGACTCTCACCGGGTATGATTTTGCAGTTGGCTACTTTGCCGATGTGGTGCCTCCTAGTTAGTAGAAAGTCGATCTGGGTAGCACTTCGTCCGCTCCGGTAGGTGACAAGGTGCTCCGGTTTCTTTTTGAAGTAGGTGTTCACGATTGCAAGGTCAGCGGCCGCACACATTCGGAGAATGTTGTCCCCTTCCGCGTTGCGGCTACCGTACCCATAGCCACCGTGAACACGCTCAAATCCGTCACACTTCTCTCCCACATGACCGTTCAAATCACCACCCAGAACGACTCCCTGGGATAACGGGATCCCGCGAAGCAATCCTTCAAGCTGGCTCCAGAACAACGTCCTTTCGGCGTCACCGCACCCGGCCTGCAGAGCGTAGGCACTTATCAAGTGGGTTATTACCCCATTGACAAGCACCCGCACCAAGATTAGCCGATCACTGATGCGATTCACCTCCAAGACGCCATCCTGGAGCTCGTCAGACAACACCACGGCGACCCCATTTCTCCCACTAGGTGCACCCGTATAGATCAGCTTGTAGCCATTCCCAATAAGCCGGGATCTGGTGCCTTTCCACCGAGTCTCCTGCAGGAACGCCACGGCCACCCTCCGCCTATGGAGAGTCTCGGCCAGTTCTCTCGCGCGTCCAGTTAGCGTGCCAACGTTCCACGATGCGAAACGGATTTTCTTGGTTTGGGCTCGCTTCTTCAGCCGTGTCCGCCTCTGACACGGTAGCCCTAGCCCACAGGTCACAGGAGTCGGGCGAGGCTCCTGCGCGCCGTTTTGCGGCGGCGCCCTAACCCTCTGAATGGGAGCGTTTGGCAGTAAAACGGCCAGAATGGCGCAGAATGGTGTACGGACAAGTGCGCGAGTTTGAGGAGCAGCGCAAAGCTGTCCTCGATGCCAAACGCGACCAATTAAAGGCCCGCCCACCTTCTGCCATCACATACAACTACGTCGACGGCGTGCTTACGTGCCCTCAGTGTGCACGAAGTTTCGCCGCCAAGATAGGTTACATAAGCCATCTTTGGGCGCATGAGCGCCAAATCATCGGCTAGGAGTCAAAGTGGTCGCCATGGCCGAAATCGGTCGGAACGTCATCATCATCATCATGCTTCCGTACCCTGGTCGAAACCCATATTGTTATTCCCGAGACAGCATACTCCTGCCGAATCTGAGAGTCTATAATCCTCTCAAAGATCTTCATGGTGTGTACCGAGCCCTTGCCTTTGAAGACTGGAGTAATAATACTCAGTCCCCATTGGGTTGAAATTTTGCCGATCAGGAACACGCGGTTATGAAGGTTAGTTAACATGCTCGCATCGTGAGGACCCATCGCCTTCCAGGCCTCAATGGGGACTCCGTCAGTTCCGACAGCTTTCCGATTTGCCATGCGACGGAGAGTCGTTTGAACTTCCTCGGGCGTTATTGGGGGCACTAATTCAAGATTTGGAATGAATTTCGGTATCTGTACCTCTTCGTGCTGCTTATTCAGCAGCTCGTGGAAGTACAAGCGCCATCTCTCCTTCACCGCGAAGTCTTTGCATAGCAGGTTGCCAGTAGGGTCTTTTACACAGCGGCACTTGGATATATCCGATGCCGCTTTGACCCTGAAACATGCCAATTTGGAAAAGATCTTTTGCCCCTAAGATGATTCCTACTTCTCGTAAAGCGCTTGCAAGTGGTCTGGCTCTGGCTCTGGCTACAACTCTTTTAGTGGCACGTTTAACAACCGTCGCGATCTTCAGGAGATCCGGTCGGATGCCACGTTTTAAAGAGGACTTTCTTCACCTTAGTCTCCCCCTGGACTGTGTCGTCTCACCACAAGGTCTCCTTTTCACGTTTGCGGCCGCCCTTAGAGACTCCGAGCACTACCCACGCGGCCCCATTAATAGCTGCCTGGATCCTGCCCCAATGGTCTTGGACATATTCTTCAACGGTCCAGCGCACTTGTCGCTAATAACCGATGCGAACTCCAGGGACTTATTTCATCAAGCAGCCACCACCAAATCTAGTGCCGGCAGTGCTCTACACGTCTACGTTGGGCCTTTAAGCAGACATCTATGAGAAGGAGGCGGTATTGTCCAATGAGACTCTCACCGACTATGACTTTGCATTTGGCTGCTTTGCCGATGTGGCGTCTCCTAGTCAGTAGAAAGTCTAGCTGGGTAGCGCTTCGCCCGCTGCGATAGGTGACAAGGTGCTCCTGCTTCTTTTTGAAGTTGATGTTCACGATTGCAAGGTTAGCGGCCGCACACGTTTGGAGAATGTTGTTTCCTTCTGCGGTGCGGCCGCCGTACCCAAAGCCGCCGTGAACACGCTTAAGCCCGTCACTTTTCTCACCCACATGACCCTTCAAATCACCACCCAGAACCACTTGCTGGGATAACGGGATCCCGTGAAACAGTCCTTCGAGCTGGCTCCAGAACAACATACTTTCGGCGTCACCACACCAGGAAAAGCGCAACGGATTTTCCTGGTTTGGGCTCGCTTCTTCAGCCGTATCCGCCTCTGACACGGTAGACCTAGCCCACAGATCACAGGATTCGGGCGCAGCTCCTATGCGCCGTTTTGCGGCGGCGCCCTAACTGTGCCACGTGCCTTCCTTTCTTATTCATAATAGTTTGGCTTGTTTTGTTTTTACGAGTGGGACTGCCGTCAGACCACACAGATCCGAAGGGAAAGCTGGCGTCAGCACCCCATCTGTAAGTCAGCGGGTGCACCGTCAAGCAGGTGGGGTTGACTTGGGTCCCAAAGATGGTGGTAGGACAATAACACACAATATAACAATAAGTGGCAAGGAGTAGCGAAGCAAGTAGCGTCACCCATCTCCAGATCCAGCACCAATTTGGCTCAAGGGCAACACCAGTTCGAGCTCCAGCTCCAGCTCCACTTCCAGTATCCAGAACTCCAGCTCCAGTTCCAGTTCCAGCACAAGCATGAAAAACGCATGTTTGGTGTTTCTGTGAGTTCTGTGATCATTTTTATAAATTATCATGTGCTTAAAAACAAAAGTTCCATCAAATTCACCTTCGACGGCTTATCGCTCATAGCCGCAAAATTATAACGTCACCGCAAATTGTACCGTCTAGACCCGACGCAGTTCCGGTGGGCAGCGATAAGAACAGTACGACGAAATTCGCCGTGTAGACTTACATATTATAAGCTATACTAATTTTATTCCAGGGTTTGCTCATTTCTATTGTATTATTTTAATATATAGGTATATAAAAAAAAATGTCTCAAAGTTCCAAGAACATCAAGGAAGAGTCTAGAGAAGGCTTAACCTTAAAAGTAATCCTAAAATTCATTAAACCTTTCGACGGTAACCGCGAAAAACTCAACGCTTTTATAAATAATTGCTACAACGCAATTTCCCTAGCTTCCTAAAGTCAACAAGATGTTATATTTAAATATATCATCAGCCAGTTAGACGGTAAAGCCGAAACAGCGTGTTTGATAAAAGAATTTGACACGTGGCCCTCACTCAGGGATTTCCTACAAACTCAATTCGGAGAGCGAAAACATTATGCTCATCTCTTGATAGAATTACAAGATTGTAGACAAGGTGCCCAGGAAAATGTCAGCCAATTCTCACTTAGAGTTGAAACCTGCCTATCACAGCTTCTCACAGAGATCGCAGTTAGCAACCACAAAAAGAGTGAAATTGCTGGTAGGGTAGCCGCTATGGAAGATCTAGCTCTACATACCTTTACTATGGGCTTCACCCCTCGTATCGCTAACATAGTCCGATGTAGGGACCCTAAGAACCTCAATGACGCAATTAATTTTGCTATATCTGAAGAAAAATTACAACAATTCTCCTACAGACAGAGTTTAGTCTCGAAAACGTTGCGTGGTAACGACACAAACGTTAGACCGAATAGATCCGGTAAATTCAATAATTACCAAAATCAGAGACCTCCAATAAATCAACAAGCTTCAAAAGACCTGTTCTGTCGATATTGCAAAAACACAGGACATCTTTTAGAAAATTGTAAACTCCGCGATTACAATAATAAAAACTTTAATAATAAAAAACCCTCTAATTCCGATATCCAACCGAGCAAGTCCTTTAAACCCCAAATAAATACCATAACCGAAATCGAAGGTTATGACACTGTCGATGAACCTAATTTAAACTAAATGAAGTCCCGATTAGGTGTCGCACGGGACAAGCAGTAACCTTAATAGACGACACCAATACCCACACAATGACCCATGGACATGGTAACAAAAAGCCCAAAACTCGAGGTCATTCAACTAGAATCAAGCAACAGGGTAACCAGCCCCAAATCGTAGATTCTAATATTTCCCTAAAACCGCATGTTGTCAAGCAGCAGGGTAATCAGCCCCAAATCGTAGACAACATAACTAGCATCAAGCAGCAGGATAACCAGTCCCAAACCGTAGATTCTAATGTTTCCTTAAAATCGAATGTTGTCAAGCAACAGGGTAGCCAGCCCCAAACCGTAGATTCTAATGTTTCCTTAAAATCGAATGTTGTCAAGCAACAGGGTAGCCAGCCCCAAACCGTAGACTGCATCGTAAATCCTGTAAATAAAGAAAACAATAATAAAACTATATACGAATTCACACAGAATATATCCAACAAATACTTACCTTACATACAAGTAAAATCTCCTGTGTCTTCTAAAGATCTTTTACTCCTCGTTGATACTGGTGCATCCTTAAGCATTATAAAACATCAGTTATCGACCATATGCCTACAATTAATACATTAATCAAATACCAAATCAAAGGTATAGACTCATCTATCGATAGTCCTTTAAGCACGTTAGGACAAATTCCTGTAACTATAAGTACCCACGATGAAACCCACAGTGACTGTAAACAGTTAACTCATATATTCAATCTAATAGATGGCATAACCATACCCTATGATGGCATTGTGGGCAACGATTTATTTAATTCCATGAACGGCAAAATCAATTATGAAGAAAGTACATTACGAATTATGTACAAGGTCGCCGACCTAGTCTATCTTAAAAATCATCTACGGCTTCGGAAAGCTCTTTCGCCAATATGGAAAGGCCCGTATAAAATAGTAAGAATACACGGTTATAACACCGCATCACTCATAATAAATAGACGTCACGTCAAACATCATTTCGACGAGATGAAACTACATACCAGCAATAGCACATAATGTACTATGTAGGTATAGTCCAGTAACTTACAACCACTTTCCATTCCATAATTGGTTACATTTATCCGTCCTTGGCATTAAAATATATCTTTTATCCAACCGCATCTAGATCACAGACATTCTAGGAACTTCGAAATATTTATGTAAACAAGTAATGCATATTACGAAAATGAATGTAATTATATGTTTAAACCATGCCATTGATATCCTGAACCAAGACGTAATTTAACATTACCTTAGTAATTTAACATTATTTTAGAAAACATATCCGGTATTTGTGTTACAAATACACTTAGTAAACACAAAGGAATTTGATTTATATAATACTATACCTTATCCTATTGAACCTAACAATATGAATAGTACACTATATTCCACAATTATACCATCCACTAAATATATAGGTATAACTAAAGATAACACTTAGCTCCTGTAAAGTTATAAATGTACAATATTATATTTGTGAAACACCTAGTGTGTATTCAACATCTGCCATTGCCATATATGAAAGTGAGATTATTTCTAAAGCTCTAACTTCTGTTCCAAGTATTTGTAATACTAAATTTATAAACGGTAATTTTGAAACCTTTCACAAATTACATGCAGACCAATGGATATATATAATAAGTCAAAATTCTAAACTCACAATAGAATGTAATAACCAAGATTTATCTGAGTTTTCCATCCATGGTACTGGAATACTAACTTTGCCAGAACATTGCATTGCTTATTGTAGAGACAATAAATTGATACCCAGACATAGTAATGTAATTAAAATAAAACCAATAAAATTACACTTTGAAATAATAAATGATACTTGTTGTAGTCCGATTACTTACCTAAAAGACAATATAAAAGTTCCATATGTTAACTTAAAAAACATTGATAATCTAGATTCACTTTTAACAAATTATAATAAAATAACTGACCAAATTAAAACAAATCTCAACAAAGTTATTGAGAAACCCCATATTGTCCTTTATGGTAACCTCTACTCTTATATTACTATTATAATAAGTTTAGTTTTAGTTATTGCTGTATCCTATAAATTGTATCCTTTCTTTTCTAAGAATTCTAGATGTAAATCCAAACCAGATAATTCCATAGAAATGTCATCTCCTGATCCCGAAGACATACCTGTTCCTAGACTCCGAATGTCCTGAAAATCTGAAAATCCTTTCCAGACCTGATTCCTTCTTTCCATCGTCAACTTACCCTTTCACCCGTAAGTTTCCTCTTAATCGGGGGGCTGTTATACATATCCAATGCACCCTTTCTGGCTTACCTGGTAGCTTATGCTGCATTCCCGTCAGAGTGCTGACACACCATTCCTCATCACCTCATACATCCATCCCACACTCATAGTCAGTCGTCTTCCATCCTTCATCCCGTGCACTTGTGTACTGCACTCGCGATCCTAATTGTAAAAGTAATTGTGAAATTTAAAATAAAGTGTTATAATTCATTCTAGCTGAAAGTGTTTGCTTTTTTAAAAAGAGTGTCCTAGTCCGGTTTATAACAGAACGGTTACTTTGCAACGAGACGCGGACCAAGGCACTTCTCAAACCGAAACTGTCGGTTTGCCTACTTAAATTGTTATTATCAAGATTGAAGGGTATAACTACACGTCGTGCTTTAATTCAAAACTCACCTACGAAATGTAACCCTTACCACCATACCAAGATACGGACGACCCTACCGCTCTGCCGTCGCTGTCTCCGACAAATATATATGACGGCGCGCTGATTATTAAGACTAATAAGAAAGATCATAACTCGATTTAATCAATATTGTTTTTGTCGACTCGATTCGAGTAAATTTAAAATATGAGCTGGTGCCCGCTATTTATGGGTATGCAGATGACAGCACAGTTATAGAGAAATACCTGCCGGATGCTCGGGCTAGTAGGGAATCAATCCGGTCCGAAAGAGAGGCCGTGGTTGAGCGAACGAGTGTTGCACTACAGGCAGTCTCCGAATGGGGCAATGCCAATCTTGTAGCATTCAATGCCGCCAAAACACAGGCGTGTCTTTTCACCGCCAAAAGGAGCCCGTTCACCTTGGCTCCTACTTTTCGAAATGTGTCCTTGGAGTGTACCGACCGCCTTCAGCTTTTGGGAGTTGAAATTTCGTTGAACCTTAACTTTGGGCGGTTCATTGAGACCACGGCCAGGGTGGCTGCCAGGAAACTTGGCGTTATCGCAAAGGTCCGGCAGTACTTCACACCTGGGCAGCTTCTAATGTTGTACAAAGCACAGGTCCGTTCGTGTGTGGAGTACTGCAGCCACATTTGGGCTGGTGCTGCTAAGTGTCACCTGGCCACTCTGGATTCAGTGGAGAGGCGTGCGAAGAGGCTGATTGGTGACCCTGATTTAACTCGAGATGGTCTCCAAAGCCTAGAGCATAGGCGTAGAGTAGCCAGCCTTTCGGTGTTCTATAGGATGCATTTTGGGGAGTGTGCGAGGGAATTGCATGATTTAATTCCCCCATCTCCGTTCCACCATCGGACGACCCGTCGTACGGCTAGTTTCCACCCTTACGTTGTTTGCACTACTACGATCCGGATGAAGCGTTTCGCCTCTTCCTTTATACCGCGTACATCGCGGGACTGGAACAATTTGCCAGCGGCGGTGTTTCCGTCGGACTACAATTTGAGTGTCTTCAAGGCTATAGTGAATAGGCTCTTAATAACCTAGTGTGTAATCACCTAATTAAAACATACCTTTTTTGCTAGTTTAAGTCCTTTTAAACTAATAATGGCATATGTTTCAGTAAAGTCATGTTTTTTCTTTTTTTTTTTTTACATATTATAAACTAGCGCTTGACCGCAATCCTGCCTGATGGTAAGCAGTGACGCAATCGTTGATGGTAAAGCGCACTAGTTTATTAAGAGCTTATTCACTCTAGCCTTGAAGACACTCAAATTGTAGTCCGACGGAAACACCGCCGCTGGCAAATTGTTCCAGTCCCTCGATGTACGCGGTATAAAGGAGGGGCGAAACGCCCCGTCCGGATCGTAGTGGTGTTAACAACGTAAGGGTGGAAACCAGCCGTACGACGGGTCGTCCGCTGGTGGAACGGAGATGGGGAAATTAAATCATGCAATTCCCTCGCACACTCCCCGAAATGCATCCTATAGAATACCGAAAGGCTGGCTACTCTACGCCTGTGCTCTAGGCTTTGGAGACCGTTGTCTTTCCTTATAAGAAGTTTTGCATTATTTTAACAATTATGTAACATTGTCGGCACTATAGGTCTATTATAAGAAACCAACTGTATTATTATTGTTTGTATATGACTGATTGATGCCAAAATAAAAATAAAAGAAAGATTTACTGTATAATGTTAATCGACAGATGATTTCCACCAAATGTCTCGCATTGCATCGGTTCGGGAAGGATACGAACGGATTCGACGACCGCTAATCGCTTCCGGAAGGAAGTGATCGCATGTGATCGGCTCGGACCTTGGGCTCAGACCGTCCCTTGCGAACCGATCTAATTCTGCCTAATCGTATAGTAATATAGACTTTAAATGCTGTTGACACGATTTAATATCATTTAAAGATTGTAACATCCGTGCTAGGGTTCGCTCTCGATGTATGAATTGTATCAGGAAAAAACATTTAACCATGATGAAGCTTTTCAAGAATTTGTTAAAAATTATTCAAAAACTTTTAAAAGAGCCTGTTCCTCAGCAAAAGCCATATACATTAAAAATAAAATAAAATCTTCTGGCAATAAAATCAAAACAACTTGGGGAATTATAAATTCTGTAACTGGAAGAACCAAATTACAAAATCGCGATTTCCATCTTAAAATTAACGATGAAGATATAAAGGCGGACTTGGAGGTAGCAACTGAATTTGAGAATTTTTTTACTAATATTCCAATAATGACAACAAAAACTTTGTCTTCTTCCTCCACTTCTGCTTATGCCATACTAAAAGAATGTGTTCCAGAATGTGACAATCACTTTAAATTTACATTTGTGACTGCTAAAGACATTATAGAATCTTTTAAGGATCTTGATGTAAAAAAACTGCCGATCATTGGGGTTTGTCAGTATACACTGTAGCTTCAATAATAGATGTTATCGCACCTTTCTTAGCAATTGTTTTTAATTCTTATGTCACATCTGGTGTATTTCCTGATTTGATGAAACTAAGCAAAGCACTGTTCAAATCTGGTAGTACAACTGATCCCACGAATTTAAGGCCAATATCGATATTACCAACTTTGAGCAAAATTTTTGAAAAATTAATTTTGAAACAGTTGTTAAGGCACTTTAACTTACACAATTTATTGCATGTGAAACAATTTGGTTTTACAAAGGGTCGTTCAACTACAGATGCGGGCGTGGCGTTGCTAAAGAACATATTTGGGGCCTGGGAGAAACCGCAAGATGCTCTTGGTATTTTTTGTGATTTGTCCAAGGCCTTTGATTGCGTATATCATTATACTCTTATTAGGAATTTATACCATTATGGTTTGAGGGACAGAGCTCTCGACCTTCTGACTTCTTATCTGAATAATCGAATTCAGAAAGTTGATGTTAATGGCAAGAGATCTGCAGGATCTGTGGTCACCATGGGCGTTCCGCAGGGCTCAATTCTAGGTCCATTCTTGTTTTTAATTTATATTAATGACTTACCTCATCACGTGAGGGATAATCACAACATAGTATTGTTCGCGGATGACACTTCTCTTATTTTTAAAATCAAGCGTCAGCTAACAAATTTTGACGAAGTTAACAATGCACTCTCTAAAGTTGTCCTTTGGTTTAATGTAAATAACCTCCTTTTAAATGAAAACAAAAAAAAAAAAAACTAAAGTCATTAAATTTTCTACGCCAAATGTCAGGCAGCTAAGTACCAATGTTCAATTGAATGAGAGAGAGTGAGAGTAGAGTTGATCCCTGTCGAGTCGAAAGTGTTTCTTGGATTAACTATTGACGCCAAGTTACAATGGGGTCCTCACATTGAGAAGCTGTCGGGTAGACTCAGTAGTGCCGCCTTTGCTGTTAAGAAAATTAGACAGATAACTGATATGGATACAGCCAGAATTGTTTATTTTAGTTATTTTCATAGTCTTATGACTTATGTGTCACGTAGCAAAATATAGCAGCAGGCGACATCTCGTGGACTCGGGCTAAACTCAGGTCACATATTTTGCATCGAGCCGAGAGATGGCGTTGCGCGAAAGGACGGTCGTTAATAAAATAAATAAATTCAAATAAAGAACGACCGGGTTAAATAATATAAAAAAGGACTTAGGATAAAGATATTAAAACATAAGAACCAACTCATGAGTCTGAAACTAAAATACAAGTCGCGGAACGCACTAGTCTATGGTTCAGGAAAAGACAATTGGGAGCGGTCGATCGGAAGGCTAGAGAAACTTCCAGAAGAACGACCGAAGCTTGCTTGGTGTCGCGGGTTTTTTCTGACATGGCTGGTACGCAAGGTTGGCGTGTGGCGAAATAAACCCCATGGGGTTGTGCGTCTAACGTTTGGCTCATCTCTCTGTGAGTATTCATTTCTGTACCCGGAATATTTTCTCCACGTGTTTTCTTGTTCTATAGTGCTGACTTAGGTTAAATGTTGTTCTAGATTTGGCTCTTTTGGCGGGCCTAGGGTGGGAACCCGTGTGGAGGCGTCGCGTCATGACTTATCTCAGGTGGCCTTGATTCCGATTGGATCAGGCTTGTTTGGAGTGGAAGTGGCTGAACCCTGATGGAAATGGATGGTACGGCACATCCAATTCTTTTTCGACGACGACTAGACAGGTATAAGCTGTCATGATTATTTTGCTCCGGGTGTTCCCGAAATACCTAATCCCGCAGGCCGCGTTCAACCGTGCATTAATCTGACACCCGTCAGTTAGTGAAGCCAAGGGTCTTTGTACCGTAATCCAGAAGCGTTAGTCAGGAGAGCTAATCCGAAACGTAGACTCCCTGTCCTTGTTTCTTTGTTTTGATGTATCTAGTGAGTGAGAGTGGGTTTCCGACAGGTTGCATGTAGGTAGGCTATTGGCTTGATATTGTGTGCATAACCTGAGATACTTTTGTAACGACTGAGCCGTGATCACAACGGTTCACCTCACGAATCCTCATCAAGCGACCCTGAGCTTGCTGAATTGTCTCATGTGGATTCCCTGTCCCACTCCGACCCGAGACGGAGTGAGTCAGGAAATCGGCTAGGTAAGTTAGGAGATTGTTTTGTCATATATTTATGACACAGGGTAATTATAAAATAAATTTGTAATTGTATCCATTTATTGTTTTATTTAATGCTCCTAGCTACCAAGTATTTACATAATTAAATTTACTGTAACTGCCGGGTAAGGGTGGAGTTAGCCACCCTGAGTTAATTTAAAAACCAAGAAAAGCGTTATATATGGGATTCTTCTCTGGGGAACTTGTGCGGACATCAATACTATCTTTGTTTTACAGAAGAGGGCTGTTCGAGCCATTTACAACCTTGGTCCTAGAGATTCTCTTAGAGAAAAGTTCAAAGAGGTGAACATTCTGACTGTAGCTTCACAATATATATTTGAAAATCTTATGTATGTTCATAAAAATATCTCGAATTTTAAGAAAATAAGCGATATTCATAATATAAATACCAGGAACAAACACAATCTTGCTGTACATCACACTCGTCTCCACAGAGTAGGCAACTCGTTCATGGGTCAATGTATACACTTTTACAACAAGCTTCCCATGGACATTCGAAACTTACCCATTAAACGATTTAAGAACCACATAAAGGCCAAACTTTGCAAAAATGGGTATTATAAAATCACAGATTATTTAGAAGACAAAAAAGCTTGGGACTGAGCTGCTCGATCTATTAAGCAATATGCGTAATAGTGCTTTTTTCTCCGCCGCGGAGAAAAAAGCACTCAACGCACGCGGTGTTCGGTCACTTGTTGCTCAGAAATGTAGAGAAGTGAGAGGTGCGTTGCTTCGTCCAGTCACACGAGTTATTTTCGGGGACTCCCCGTACTTTTGTCCGGTCCGCTCTCTGCATGTCCTCGGTTATTCGGGGGAATTTTTGTACGAGGTAGATACTTTTAATCCCTCGTTACTCGATACAGTTGTGAGCGATCTATTTTAGCGGAAAAAACTCCCTCGTCTGCGCAAGCTATTAACCATTTCTTCATTTTTTAAATGTTTTTTTTGTAAACTTTGTGCGTCATGTATACCGCAAATAAATGTTTTTCTTTCATTCTTTCTTTTCTTAAACAACAGGACGATTTATGTCCAGAGATTTGAACATACTGAAGCCTGATACTAAAAAATCCCGAAAAGAGTTGAATGGATGTCGGGGTAAATCCTGTGGCCGATATTTTTTTAAGTACGACGTTATTTTGGAGACGATTGATCCCCTGTCCATCAACTCAGTGGCGGATTTACAAATTTGCCGCTAGTAGGCTATTAAATATTTGCCGCCCCTACTCACTTGAAATTAAATACGTTAGTTTAGTTCACAACCGTATTCATCATCATCATCATCAGCAACCTGTTATAGTCCCACTGCTGGGCACAGGTCTCCTCTCATACAGAGAAGGATTGAGCGTAATCACCACGCTTGCTCAATGCGGATTGGCGATTTCAGACTTATAAAGTCCAGGTTTCCTCAAGATGTTTTCCTTCACCTTCAGTCATTGGTGTCCAAGATATACTTAGAAAGTACATATAACAACCGTATTGATCACTTTTATTCTGAAAGTTTAGTGCAACTTAATGATTTGCCGCCCATCGGCTTTGTCTTAGAAATACTTAAAATTACCTCGTACCTACAGCTACAAAAAACTTACGGAGTGATTCGTAAAGATCGGCAACGGTAATCAAATCTACGGTGGAAGCCTGAATTTGAACACTCACTTTGTTTATTCTTTCCAAAAAAATATTCCATACAACAACCATTTCTTTCGTTTCCAGTTTCTTCTAATTCAAAAGTACGTATTCCTACCTCTTCTTTTCGCGTACCGGCTTCTCGGTACAATCATCTTTGATTGATTTTAAAGTCTGAAGAACTTCGTGATAAGAATCTCTTAAACTTTTACAAGCGTCCTCTCTTGCTGACCAACGTGTCAGAATCACTCTCTTCATGGTTTTGCTTTTCCCGATTTCACTCGTGTGCGTTCGCGCAGCGGAATGTTGTTGAATTTAAAGATTTTAATTATGCAGATATTTAGTATATGACGTCGTATAATTCTGCATTGTAAAAAAAAAAAATTGTGCACGCAGCCATTGTGGAGAAATTCACCAGAAACTGATTCCGCTGGGCGAACGTTGTCCTGGCGGAACTTTTTTTAATCCATAGACTTTAGAAGAGAGAGATGTGTCGGAAAATTAGTGTGTATTTGTGTGTAATTGTGTATGTATGAATAAAATTAGTGCATGCATAAACTTCGGAGAAATTCGAGTTTCCTCTATGAGAACGTTTCGTCATTAGCTGGTTTTCATATGAAGCGCTTACATAGAGAGCTGTAGATTTTTACTTACGTTGTTTTGAATTTCCTATATTTGTTTAAAAAACAGATTTAGAAAAAATCGTAGAGCTTAAAAGATAAAAATGTAAACGTAAAATACGCTTATTAGGTCTTAGTTCTTAAAGTATGCACTTTGGGGTCTAGATTTTCACGTTTATACAAACCTTGTAAGTGTCTGCAATATATTGCCAAGTATCAATGATGTTGCTTTAGTAATTAAAGAGTTATAGGACAATTTACTATGAATAGATCACTGTTTACAAAGCAGTCAAATTACACGACATTCGAAAGGAATTGCATGGTAAAATGTATGCCAATAATTAGTGTATTCATTCAACTATTCACATGCAAAATTTCATGTCATTAAATTCAGTAATTAAAGAAAACCTTTCTATCGGCAGACATTGTGTCGGCCATAAAATCACTTAAAAATACAAGTACTGTAGGATTTGACGGTGTGTCAACAAAGGTTATAAAATCGGTGAAAGAAATTATAGCACCTGTACTAGCGCATATTATGAATCTTTGCATTATTGGCGGAGTTTATCCGGAAGACTTGAAGAAAGTCATTATTAAACCCCTTCATAAAAAAGATAAAAAAAACCGATATGAAGAATTATAGGCCAATTGCAAAAATTTCAGTTTTTTCCAAAATATTCGAAAAAATTATTTATAAGTCTCTGTACTGTTATCTCCATAAATTTAATTTATTATGCAAGGAACAAAATGGCTTTAGGAAGAATACCACTATCAACATGGCTATTTTTGATTTTTTGCGTAGCATTATGTTAGCAGTGGATCAAAGAGCTCCTATCTGTGCTATTTTTACAGATATGACCAAAGCCTTTGATTACGTAAAGCACGACGTATTATTAGCGAAACTGCAGAGCTACGGCATCAGAAGTAATATTTTAAAACTACTCACGTCATATCTCTCTAATAGAATGCAATGTACAGAGATTGCAAGAGTATGTAAAAAAACGAAAATTGAAAAGAGTTTCTTTTCTCATCCTAGACTGGTAAAGTTTGGTGTCCCACAGGGTAGCGTCCTTGGGCCACTGCTTTTCTTAGTCTACATAAATGATCTCCCAAATGTGACTCGACATCAAATGGTGATGTTTGCGGATGACTCTACTGCCATAGTCAAATGTATTAATCGCAATATGTATCAAGATGACATAAATAGTACCTTATCAGACATAATTACTTGGCTTAATGAAAATAATTTAGTTATAAACTTACAAAAAACGAAAATAATGCACTATCATCAAAGAACTGTAGCACCAAAAGTAAATATCAGATATAGTAACTGCGAAATTGAAGAAGTTAAAGTAGCAAAATTCTTAGGTTTATTACTAGATAACCAACTGAACTGGAAGGCACATGTAGATGACCTAAGTAAAAAAGTAAATAGATCATCGTACGCACTTTTCCAAATTGCTAGAAAAATAAATATGGATGCGCTGCTAGTTGCATATCATGGCTTAGTAGCCTCCATTTTGCGATATGGCATTATTTTTTGGGGAAACTCTACTGATAAAGATGTCATATTTAAGGCACAAAAAAGGTGCATAAGATCGATGTGTGGTCTGAAAATTGACGATAGCTGTGTACCATTTTTTAAGTCGCTGAAAATTTTAACCTTACCATCATTGTACATTTATGAAGTTAGTGTTTTTGTCAAGACAAACATAAGATTGTTTGAAACGGTGTCAACGTTACGAGATGTTACGATTCGTAGCCAATATGCAAATACTTTGAAAAATGAGCGTTGTAATACAGCTTTAGTAAAAAAGAGTGTTTTAGGAATGGCACCGCGCATCTACAACAAATTACCAGTTGGCATAAAAAATTTGAATGTTATGCAATTCAAAACCAAATTAAAACACTTATTAATTGAGAAGTGTTATTATACAACTGATGAATTCCTAAATGACAAATTAATGTAGACTTATTTATTTTGACTAGCGAAATTACTCCCTATTGTGACACTTGTGACTTTGTTTTTATTCATTTATTATTATTTAGTTTCATTTCGACATAATATAATTAATAATTTGTTTTTTGCCTCTAGCATGATTGACTAAAATTTTTTTAATGTTTTGCATGCATTTATTTATATTTGTACGCTTCTTAGCATAACATAGCGACCTATAAACATAAATTTAAGAACTGTATTCACTACCTATGTTATACAAATAAAATTGATTTTGATTTTGAAAAACAATTATATTACTGACGAAGCATCGAAAACCTACATAACCCGGCCAAGTTCGGATAGCCATAAAAAAGCGGCCCTGCAATATATTTAGGTAACATCCCAAAATTTACAGTATAATACCGGTATTGAATTGGTATAGGTGATAACACAATTGTTTCGATATAATATATAGATCATTTATTTTTGTACACCTACTTTCGTTGGTATTTTGGTAAACTGAGCGTGAACACTGTTTAAAAGAATATCTGAATAATTTCCAGATATTCTTTCAAAAATTATTCTTCAATTTATGAAGATAATCACGACGACACGAGCAGCCGAGTTAAAGATTTTTACCAGCATGTGTGAAGAGGTGTCATGAAACGCTTGTTACCAAACCATAGCGCGATTCAGAAAACCGTACAACGCCATCTATCGAGCAAGGAGGCAAACTTTTTACGCTTTTTGCATGATGTGGTTCGAATTTCCTATTTCTTTTTTAAGATAGAATCTAGGAAATTCCACGGAATTCGTCTTTGTAAGTAACATTTCCTTTTTTATTATATAAATTTTCTCTACAAAACTTAAAATAAGAAATAGGTACGCAGTGACGGAGACGGTAGACACAAATTAACTCTTTAAAATTATTAAATGCTTTGAAAATCACTGAAACAAAACAGAGACAGTGGGAGAAAATGAGATAGGAGGCATTATGCAGTATTTCTTTTTTTAAGGCCACTTTATCGCCTAGGAATTGCATTCACGTTCCTTCCATGCTTTTTTTTATAATGTTCCTGGCAGAATTTAGGGCCCACTAAATAATAAAGAAAATATTATTTATGTACGGACGACAGCAGTTCAAACTAACCGGAACTATCAAATATTTACAATCAACTTTGATCCTTAACGCTTTAGAAATAAGGTTGAAAATCTAAAAAAGTAATTGGACAGATTGTAGTAGCTGGATGTGCTGTCATCTGTACGTCTTTGAGGATTTAGGTCTAAATCTTTAAATAAAACACTAATAGAACATTTTTATTATAAGAATATGCGCATCTTGTAAAACTCGCAAATCAAATCAAATCAAAATCGTTTATTTCAAATTAACCATCACTTGGTACTTTTGAATAGTCAATGTCGGTCAGTTCAAGAAAAGTGAAGCTATATTGCACGTTCCAAAGCGTAGATCTCTATGGAGAAGAACGTGCAAGAAACTCCATGGACACTCTTTTAAAATCATATTATATGGGTTACAATTCTTCGTTACTTATTTATGTAACGAAGAAATGTAAAGTGCTTCTATCATGTGAGCACAATGTAAAATTAATTAAAATAATTCGCTATTAAAAATATTAGTTCCACGTGATGGTGAAAAACAAATGACTTCATTTTGTCAGTGACAGTTTGTTATAAGACTGTGGGTAGAACATAGCCCAGCAGTGGGGAAGAGTAAGATAAATACATACTTATATTAAAAGAACATACAACAATTATATACAGCGATATTTTTTCATTAGGTATACGAAACATGAATACAGTTTCTTCAGAATAAGCAACTGTATCGATTCCAATCACTGTTTACACCATGTTATATTTTTTCCATTTACACCTTTCAATAAATATTAATTTAAAATATAAAATACCTACTCCTTTCATTTACAGCATTCAAAGAATTTTGCCGAGACCACTAAAGTAACTAAATTGCAGAATAGAATCAAGACGAAAAAAAAATGTTTACAAGAACAAAACAGAAGAATTAAAAAGAAAGCGCTACAATTTTCTGATGTCATTTCAGAATTAAAGTAGAAACTTAATGAAGAACAAGTATCTGTATTATCCAGTATACCTGTCAGCAACAAAGATTTTATGGTGAGATATCTCAAAAAGGCACAAAGCTCAACTATCCAAAAATCGTTTCCACCTGAAGTCAGATCATTTGCTCTTCAGCTTAATTTTTATTCCGCACGAGCTTATAATTATGTACGTCAATATTTTAATACTGTTTTACCTCACCCTGTAACTCTATCGCGGTGGTTTAAAAAAATTGATGCACTACCTGGCTTTACTTCAGTCATTTAAAAGATTAGAAGTACTTTCTCGTAACACGAAGTAAAAGATATTTGTTAATTTATGTATAGACGAAATGGCTATTAAACAGGAACAAGTGTGGGATAGAACTATCAGTAAGTTTAGGGGACATGTTGATACAGGAACTGAGACTCCTGATAACAGCCTCCCGTTAGCAACGCAAGCTCTAGTATTAATGGTCACGGCTGGCATGCCTGTTGGATTTTACAAATTGCCTATTTTTTTATATCATCTATGATAGGTGAGCAAAGGGCAAATATTGTTAAAATAGCTATCATTTATTTATTCTTTTTTGCACATTATATGTACAGAGTCGGACTTAATGCCTTAGGCATTCTCTACCAGTCAACCACAGGTGGTAAAGAGATAAGATGGTAGGTGCTTTAGATTGAAAATTGTAAAGAAAAAAAAAGCCCTTCAAATTATTAAAAAATACTTAAATAAGCTAAATATACATACATACTATTACCAAAATATATACTTATAATATATACATAAAAAACTATAATTTGGGAGAGGGGTGTAGCAATAACTCTACGCTAGTTGTTGCGGAAATAACTCTGCAATTTCCGCTTAAATGCAAACCGACTGGCGGCCATCCTGATATCAAGAGGAAGCGCATTCCACAAAAGAATGGATTGAATGTGAAATGAAGAATGAACAAAGTCAGACGTATGTGAAGGACAGAGTAAGAGGAGATTGTTAGAAGATCGCAGATTCTTAGAGTGTGAAGAACATAAATATTGGAAGTGAGTCACAAGATACAGGAGGAGTGGGTGATTTAAGAAGGGAGAAAAGCGTGGTCAAGGCGCGCAAATTTGTTCTCTGACGAATGGGCATCCATTTCAGTTCAGACCTGTAGCTCGACACATGGTCATATTTCCTGAGATTGAATATGAACCTGATCCCATTGTTGAGCAATCTATCAAGCTTATCCAGCAAAGCCGCATTCAGATCAAAGTAGCACACGTCACCATAGTCGATTATAGGGAAGATCAAAGTCTGCACAAGCATGGTTTTCGTTTTAACGGGTAAAAAGTTCCTCAGACGATACAGAGAACGCAGGGTACCGTGGACCCTTTGACTAACGTAGGAAACCTGACGTTGCCAGCTAAGCGTTGAGTCAATATGCAAACCAAGATCTTTGACATTAGGGGTAATGGGTATGACGGTACCATTGAAGATAAGAGGAGGGAGAGAGCTAAGAGATAACCTACTCATCATACGTGAGCTTCCAATAATTATGACCTGACACTTTAAGGGGTTTACTGACACCCCAACCCTATCAGACCAGTCTTTGATAGCCTCCAAGTCTTGGTTTACCTCCGCTATAGCGTTCGACACACCTTCCACCCGCTCAGCTGCATATACTTGGAGATCATCAGCGTATAGATGATACGAACACCGAAGACAGTGAGTTATGAAATTAATAAAAATGGAGAATAATAATGGAGAAAGAATACCGCCCTGTGGAACACCAGCATCCAGGTCACGCCAACTCGATGAGCTCTCATCGACGCGAACCGACTGCCGACGCCCCCGAAGATAAGAAGAGAACCATAAGGTGAGAGAGAATAGCAAGGAGAATATCGTGGCTGACGGCGTTAAAGGCATTGGAGAAATCAATTAATACCAAAACGGTAACTTTGGTATCCTCCATAGCCTCTCTAATGTCACCAGTCACTTTAAGGAGAGCGGAAGCTGTGCTGTGCCCAGGTCTGAAACCAGACTGTAAGGGAATGATGAGGCTGTTCCGATAAATAAACCCAGAGAACTGCTTATGTACGCAGGCCTCAAGCACTTTAGATAGGAATGGGAGAATAGAAATGGGACGAAAGTGACTGGGTTGGGAAGGATTTGAAATTTTAGGGAGTGGGCGGACATAAGCCATGCGCCACAGGGATGGAAATTGACTGGAATCGAGGGAATAGTTAATGATGTGGGTGATCGGAGGGAGAAGGCAATCAAGGATCCAGACAACCATATTACGGCTGATGCCATCACTGCCCACGGCCCTAGATGTTATTGAAAAAGATGATTTTTTTAAATTTCGTCCACGGTCACTGGAGAGAAGTGAAATGGTTCTATGGGGGGACTCGATAGGCCAGCAATGAAATCAACCGTCTGAGCCAAAATTTGGGGATCCAATTGCATCTCTTATATTCCTGTCCATTTTTGTTGATTGGCTTGTTTGGCTAATTACGAGTGCGACTGCCGTCTGACCACTCAACCCCGAAGGGAATGCGTCAGCGCCCCGTCCGTAAGTCAGCAGGTGCACCGTCTGACAGGTGGGGTTGACTTGGGTCCCAAAAATGGTGGTGGCACCCCAGAGTACCCGAATCAGTCTATTATTATTACAAATATATAAATATTTATATATTTTTTTGATAACATTTCATGAAACAATAATTAGGTAAATTGTTTTTTTGTTTTAGATTTTTCCCAATAGTAATTAAATTTATTATAGCGTGACTCTTGAAAACGTTTCGTCGGCAGTCGGTTCGTGTCGATGAGAGCTCATCGAGTTGGCGTGACCTGGACCATTATTATTCTCCATTTTCAGAGAACCATAAGGTGAGAGAGAATAGCAAGGAGAATATCGTGGCTGACGGCGTTAAAGGCGTTGGAGAAATCAATTAATACCAAAACGGTAACTTTGGTATCCTCCATAGCAGTAGCTATTTATTGGGAATTCAACAACAGGGGTGCCAGCATAAGCTGAGCTGTGTGTATGGTGTGATCGGTTCGGGGCGGCGGTTCAGGTTATGGTGGTTTATGGCGTTTCTGCCCGTTTCAAAGATCGAGCGTAGATAAGGCGTAGTCATGATGTGTGCATGGTGGTGCCATCTAGTGACGTGGAGAGTGATGCTATAGTAGCTATTTATTGGGAATTCAACAACAGGGGGTGCCAGCATAAGCTGAGCTGCGTGTATGGTGTGATCGGTTCGGGGCGGCGGTTCAGGTTATGGTGGTTTCCGGCGTTTCTGCCCGTTTCAAAGATCGAGCGTAGTTAAGGCGTAGGTGCATCATGATGTGTGCCGTTGAAATTATATAGATTTTATTAGATGTACAAATACATGTAACATGGCATCCTGTTACCAATGATAAGTGTATTTTACAAGAATTGATGATAGGAAATCTGTATCATTCGCAATGTGTGCGACTCGGAGATAAATAATAGAACAAAACAAGTTATATTGAAACATTCACTGATACGATGACACACACATACAGTAGGTAAGGATAGGGTATAAAAGAGTTTATTTCACAATAATATTATGCATTTCGAGTCGAGTAGGTATTATAGTAGACGCTCATAATGCTTTTCTCAACTTTGTTACCGTGGGTGGTGATGTTACATTTACAAAGAGACAATGGTTCTAATAATAATAAAGTGGTGATAAGAAACATTACAAAATCCTTAAGAGACGATTTGTATGATTTGTGTAGTAATAATCAAGTGTGGAATCTGAAAAAGGTGCAGCTATTTAATGAAGAAGGCAATTTAATGAAAAATTGGTTAGCGAAACTTTTCTTTGAAAATGAAGAAGAAGAAGATAACACTTAAGATGTGTCTGTAACAAGCAGTATGCAAAAAAGAGGGTTAAATTTACGTTTATGTAGTGATGATAATATGTTGTTACTGTATAAAGTGGAAATCATAAAGTTTCTCAATCACCGTGTAAGACGAAGCCATGGTATGAATAATACTTTATATCAGTCTTGGTCATCTGATATGTTTAAGCAGACATACACAGACGAACTGGGTTTGGAAATTGTAGTATCATTACCTAGAAGTGGTGGTGATGGTGGTGCTCGTCGCAATCATCATCATAAATCTAAAAGCGAAGCAAATGAATCTAGAAGCGAAGCAGGTGAAAAGGTTACGAAGGAGATGAGTGTTGAAACAACAACATCAACAATAATTCCATTAACAACAACAACACAAACAGCAATGAGTGAAACGTCTTTGAGTGAAACATGTCAGAGATTTGAAGTTGTACTTAAAAGTGTGCAATATTGGTTAGATGATCAAATGAATAAGCTGAAAAATCATGAGGTTTCTGATGCTGAATGTTTAGCTAGTATACCGAAAAAAGATAATTTTTTGTAATATTTTTTAACATGAAACTAATGAGTGTTTACGTTGCATCCTGTTACCGATGATAAGTGTATTTACTATTGTAATAATAGATAATAGGAAATCTGTAATTTGACCGGAAATTTGTGGTGAATGTATTAAAGTGTTTACGTAGATAAGGGTTAGGTATGTGATTTATAATATTTTTTTGACCGGAAATTTGTGGTGAATGTGTTTTATGTAGATAAAGGTTAGGTATATGTTTAAATATTATTACTATAATATTTTCCGTGGGAAACGAGTTTGCACTATGCAATAAGAATTTTATATATAAACCCTATTATTCCAGTTAAACATTACATTGCATTAGCATGGTCTAAAGTTGACACTCATGTCCCAATATCTAAAAAAAATAAATAATCTTATTTATTGTAAGTATTACATTTTTTGTGATAAAATAATAAATTAAAATGTCTTCTTCATCAAATCAGGGAAATAATAATAATAATTCCGCACTAGCCCAATTAAATTCACGCGGTAATAGAACCTGGAAGAAAATTTGTGATTTAGAATTAAATAAGCCATACAAAATCATGGAAGCCTCTAGAATGCCTTCCAAATTTACATCAAATATAATGCAAACGGTGGTCAATCTGGATAATGGGTTTATCTTAACACTATCATCCAGATCCCATGATATAAATGAAGATCTGTTGATGCAATTAAATAGTGGTGCCACCAATCTTATTAACAAAGGACCAAGCGGTAGTAGCTGGATCATCAACTTCTCAATGGACGACTAATCTGTAAGTTAGGATAACGTGTTTTTTTCTATGTTGCAGAGACTGATAAACAATTGTGATGATGATGTCTTATAAGAAGCATTTGCTAACATTTTTATCATCAAACAGGTTACTTCGACATTGGACAAGACCTATACCACTGGTCAAATTAAATGGGGATGTGAATCATTACCTTCATAATGTATACGTACGTGATTTGGATAATACGGAACTAACCCGTCTAACACTTATCTGGAGCGAGGTTTCATCATATTTAGAGGATACCGCTGGTGATAATGTGGAAGTGAATGAGTGGCTCGATTTGTTGGGTAAAGTACCATCAGATTATTTTGAACATAATAGTGTGTTTAGTGAAGAATATGCAAACATTTTACTAGATTGTATAATTGCTGCTGTAAGCGACTGTGGTTTTTCAAATTTATTATTTACATGATTCTCGTGCTATTTGTGATTATTTTGATTCTTGTGCTATTTGCGATTATTTTGATTCTTGTGCTTTTACGATTGTTATAGATATAATATGGATTCTAAAAAAAAAAAAAAAAACATAAGGTTTATTATTGACATTGATGGTTTTATGTTAGAAAAAAAACAAATGTTTTATAAGGAAATAGCTATATATGATATTTGGTATATGAAGCTTTATTTATACCATTTAAAACTCTCTCAATGGGTTTTAGACAGAGGGATGAGGGATAAAACAATAGCATTCATAATAAAAAATTGCCATGGAATGCTGTTAAGAAATCATCAAACCGACATCACTTATACAGATTTTATAGAAAAATTAAACAACCTTGATCCGAATAAAACATACATATGGGGCCATGGGCATACAAGGGAGGAATTGTAGAAAAAAAAATATTAGATAATTTTAATTTAAAATCAATTAATCTAGAATCGTTAGGGTGTCCTAAATTTGAGATAATTTTAAAAAATATTAAATTCAATAATTTGTTGATATTAATTGTGATAGACACGTTGCCTTTACAGGTAAGCCACCTCGCACCTGCCACTGTAGTGGTGTTGAGGTGCAAGTTTTTGCAAAATGGCTAGAGAACCATCAATGTTAGTGCATTGCATCCATATAGTAATAAGAATATGTACTCATTTAGTAATAAGAATAAGAATATGTACTCATTTAGTAATAATAATCAATAAAACACAATTTAATTTATTTTGTTTTCTTTATTTATCCAACTAGTTGAATTTAAACCAAACCACTTAACTAGAACTCTATCACCTTTCCTCTTCAACACTTTTTCCACCAAATAAACATCAGGATATTTAACCTTTTGCAGTTCATATTCATAAAATCCTCCCAAGATTGGTTTCTTCTCTTCATCTTGTAACTGATAGGTCACCGGATTGGTGTTATTTACTTTGACTATTTGAAAAATTTCCGAACTCCAGTTTCCAGTGTAGCCTTTGGAAAATGTAGATTTATACTTGCTGATACGCAGAGATGTACAAAATGGTTTAAAAAAAGCATTTAAATACAAAATGCAAAATACTTTTCAGATTTACTATTTCAAATGCAAAATACCAAATAGTTTTGCGTTTTGTATTTGAAATGCTAAATGCAGTCATTGCAGAATAGGTATTTTCAAAATACTTATATAAATAAAATAGTTTCTTATCTATAGATATAATGAATGTTCGTCGTTTTCGTTGATTTTTTTTTGGTTCACTTTTTTCCGTACTTCTAAACGGAAAAGGCAAAGGCATGGTACGCCATACAGTCTGGACTTGAGGAAGTTTATCCTTTTCTATTTTTCCTTTTTTTTTGTAGTGTGGCACTAGTTATGACTTTGTGCCAATGTCAAGTAATTTTTTTTTTTCCTTTATATATCTTCTTATCCTGACTTAACTAACCTACCTCCTTTCGTTTCCGGCGTGAGCCGACTACATTATGATTTTTAATTCGAGTCAGATAAATGACAACTCCAGTGTTGCAGGTTTTTTGTCCCAAATAAATAGTGATGTAAATCGAGATTTTACACTTAAAACTTAGTCTAGATTGCACTTTTTAATTCAAATTGCGTATATGTATATAAATAAAAATACAGGGTGGACCAAAAGTCAGTTTATATTTGAAATAATGATAAAATAAATAATTTCAGTAGGTAGATTAAAACTGTTTATTGTAACAAAAAACTAATTACGCACGCTATGTTGTGGAAGAATTGGCCGCTGAATCGCGGTGCCACAATCCTGAGTCTGCCCCCCTATCACTGTGAGCTCAACCTAATAGAGTTAGGTGCGTATTCCAGCAGGAAACTCAAGCATTGATCTCTGCTTAAACATTACTTAAAACTAGTTTTAACCAATCAAGTGGCTTGAATAGAGACTTAAGTAAAGCTTGAGTTTTGAGTGACGTTCTGTAATACGGACCTTAGTTTGGGCTCAAGCAAAGGAGTACGTCACCAGTAAAAACAAAACTTGACACCGGAAAATTGGAGAAGTGCACCAATCATGCCATAAAAATTGAAGATGAAATGTGTCAACTCGACCACATCATGGATGAATGTGCGGATTCATAATTTATAAATGTAACTGATTCCGATTCGAGTGGTAATCAATAAAAAAGTAACGAATAAAAACGAATAAAATTATTTGTATTGTTTCTTAATTGCTCTGAATCTCTTTAAACATTTTTTCTCCAGCTCTTGTGATAATGTTGTAGTGAGTTTAATATGCTAGTAAGGCCCATATTTCTAAAATCATATTGTTAAATACGGTATGTATTACATATTTACAATAAAAAACCGCTTTGATACCTATTGAAATAATGCATGACTAAATGTAAAAATGTCATGGTGGCTTAGTGGTTAAAACACCAGCCTCTCAAGTATGAGTGCGCGGGTTCGATTCCAGGTCAGGCAAGTACCAATGTAACTTTTCTAAAGTTATATGTACTTTCTAAGTATATCTTGGACACCAATGACTGAAGATGAAGGAAAACATCTTGAGGAAACCTGGACTTTAAGTCTGAAATCGCCAACACGCATTGAGCAAGCGTGGTGATTATGCTCAAACCTTCTCTGTATGAGAGGAGACCTGTGCCCAGCAGTGGGACGATAAAAGGTTGATGATGAAATGTCTAACAATAAGGTGGACTGATGACCTGGTGAAGGTCGCGGGAAGCCGATGGATGCGGGCAGCACAAGACCGGTCATAGTGGAAAGCCTTGGGGGAGGCCTTTGTTCAGCAGTGGACATCTATAGGCTGAAGAAGAAGAAATGTCCAAGTCTATTGATTGCCGAACATCACTATTGTAGCGGGTCACCCTTATTCATATCAGTGATACTTGCCCTTGTCATTTTTCTGACTCGAATTAAAAATCCCACTATAGGAGGGGGTAAAGTCATGATGTAGCCACTATGCTGCAATATTTCAATGTTCTTTATAAATTATTCACTGACTGCACTTTTTACTACATAAATCACGCGCTTTTATTTAGTAAACAACACTATAAACAATTTTAAAAGTCCAATGAAAAATGAGCGTGACACTCTACTTGACTTTCTCGCCAAAAAACCTGACCAAAGAAGTAAAAAACGTTTTTATTTCAACTGTCATTGGCGATATCCGCCATTATTGTGAAATCAAATTTTCAAGAAAATTTCTATAATTCGTTACACGTGTTATTGGCAAAATTGTGGTAACTATTCCACAGGGGCCATGGATCAAGAGTTGAAGTAGTGTTCAATACTTGATCGTAAAGAAGAAGGAGAAGAAGTTACAAATATGGAATAATGGCAATACAGACGTCATTCGCTCATAAATTTCATTTTGTTTGACTGGTAATATTGGCTAAACTTTATCACAAAGTATTTTGCATTTTGAAATGAATATTAAAAATACAAAATATATCTCGAAAGGTATTTCAAATAAAATACAAAATGCTTTTTACTAAAAAGCATTTAAATACAAAATAGCTATTGTGCATTTTGTATTTGCATTTTAAATAGAAGTATTTCAAATAAATCGCATCTCTGCTGATACGTACATATCTCATGCATATCTCGCTTTAGCTCGTACTTTGATATGGTTGTAAACAGTAGATAGCAGATCATTAGCATTTGTATGATTCATAGTTACTGGGGCAACTCTGATAGTGCGATGTATTATTATTTTATAGTAGACGTCACTGTCTATCGGTTGAATTAAAGAAGTATTGAGTTCTCGTTTGAATAACAATTCCATCAGACCTGGAGTATAGTTAAAACCTTTGATTTTTTATAATGAAATTGTTTTTATTAAATTTTATAGCACTATCACCTATATAATATCCATTCGCTGTAATGTAAATACCATAGGGCACTCTTTTTATTTTATTAATGACAACATTATCGATATAGGATCGTGCCAATGGATGTAATTCAATATTATCCTCTTGAGGTTGAAAAATCGTTGTTGAATCAAATGAATCATCAGCATCTTCAAATTCTTCCTCCTTCTCCTCCTCCCTACTACCAATATCACTTTGATATTCTTCTTGTGCGGTAGCAGTAGCAGCATTTTTCTTTTCTTTTTTCACTTTTTTTTTTCGATAGTATGGATTCTTTTCGACAATTTCATTTTTATTATCATTTTTGATGTTGGAAGAATTTATTTGATTCAATAAAGTGTTCAAAGACTGCGTGATTGGTTGAAATGTTTCTTGTGAGGTTGATGTCAATTCAGCTTTACCCTCGTTCCAGGCTTTAATTTTCTTTTTTACAGAATTCACTGAATGGATAAGTTCACGTTTAAGTCCCTTATCACCAAAGGTCTGTACAGTTGAAGAGACCATGGTGAAATGTAAACTGCTTCATTAAAACATGTATTCTTATACGTTTATAAAACAATAAAGTCATCAAAACCCCTTCGATATCGACCCTTATTCATCACAACATCTTTATCAATCACTAAAAATCCATGCTTGCTGTTCTTCCAACATGCTCTGCATATTTCTAAAAAAGTGTCCCACGACATGTCCGTATTTACATGATCATCATACGCATGTTTCAGATTCATTTCATCCTGTTTAAAGAGCACAATAAAGTTGGCATTATCACGCACCAACTGTTTAGGTATTTTGCTGTATGTTTGACAAAGATAAAAACAATCTAATCCCTTGTGTCGACCCATAGAAAAGTGTAAACGGATAGGTTCTTGATCTTCCATCGATACATCATCAAATATAACAATACTATTGTTTTGAGTGTCTTCCGGTGTAGCTACTTCGCTCTTATCTGAAGTTCGCTTCTGGCACTTTATTAAACACTTTTCCTAGGTACACATACTTTGGTTGATTTAATGATTTGGAATACAAGTAGATATTTTTAAATTTTAGACCTTTCGGATCCAGCAATAGAGTAAGTAATAAATTCGTTTACCACAACTAGACGGACCACATACTAGACATCTGATACTGTTGGGTAGGAGGATACTATGTTTGTACTTGTTATGAGAATTATTATAATTATTATTCATATCCCAACCTTTGACAGGTAAACATGTGGTTTGCTTTTGAAACTTCATTTCAGAAGACTTTAAAAAAATCACGTACTCATGCTTTTATATCATCACAATACTAGTATTGTGATGTTTGTATTGTGTTGTGTATTGTGTGTGTAGTGTTGTGTGTGTGTGTGTTGTGTGTAGTATGTGTATTGTGATGTGTAGTAGGCATAGCTTGTAATAAATAAAATGATTGTACAACAAAGAAACAAGTTTAGTCTTGCAGAACACTCTGTGAAAGGTGGTGACGGTTTTGTCAATACACTTATCAATAACCTACCATTCGAGTTACACGTGTCCGGTTACAATTATTGCGGACCCGGAACAAAAGTGACGTTGGTATTAATCCCTTGGATGAAGCCTGTAAATCACATGATATTGCATATGCTCAAAATTCATCTTTAGACCATCGACATAGAGCTGATTTGGAACTAGCAGCGGCAGCGAAGAAACACTGGCTTGAATCTAATAGTTTACCCGAACGATTGGTAGCGCTTGGTGTGAATAAAATTATGAAATATAAAGTTAAAAGAGGTCTCGGAATGTCTCTCACTAAGGTTATAACAGCCGCACGTAAAGCTGTAAAAAGTCATCAACAACAACATCATGTCAATGGTGATGGAAATAATGGGGTAGGTAAAGGACAACAACGACGACGACGACGAGCAAGAGTTAAAAAGATATCTACTAGAAAATTGATAAGCGCAGCCATCAAAGCTGCTAAAACAAGCATAAAGAGTAACAGAAAGTATGTGAAAAAGCCAAGAGTTATTCCTTTACCGAAAAGAGGTGGTTTCATACCCTTGATCCCGATACTGGGAGCGTTGGCAGCTGCTGGATCTTTAGCAGGTGGTGTCACAACCGCTGCTAAGAATATTTACGAAATGGTCAATAAGAAAAATGCCGCTTTACCGGTATCCGTGGGAAAAGGCATTTATATGGCGCCTTACAAACAAGGTATGGGTCTCTTTCTAACACCATATCAAAAAAACTAAATATACCCCTACCGAATCGTGCCCTCTTCGACTATGAGCTCGTGAAGTATGTAAAGCAGTTGAAAATTCCTCATTTTCGAGGTGTAATCATGCGAGATGCTCTGCTAAAGCGAAGAGGGAAATCATCATTATCACCACAACCGTGGAGGTTTGAAACGGGAATCATAAATCTAGACGATTCAATCGGGGCAGGAACGCACTGGGTGGCGTATGTAAAGAAAGACCAATTTTGCGAATATTTTGACAGTTATGGGAATTTGAGACCACCACAGGAATTTTATAAATACATGTTAAATGATGCTGGTGGTGGTGACGTCAATATCAGCTACAACTATAACAATATACAGAAAGATGAGGAATTTAATTTTGGTCATTTATGTTTACGTTTTCTATCGAATGCTTGTAATGATATGTTTTCAAAATGATAAATTAATATAATATAAGGTGCATGTAAAAGATTTGTGTTTCATTTAACATTATCATGTTGCATTGTGATAATGTCTCTTACATTATCGCTTCACGGTACCGATCCTACATTGAACGTTGATTTTTTACCACCTATAGAACTGGGTGAAGGTGAATATGAATGTGCATTAATTTATTTTAAATCTTTCAACTCTATACCCAATGTGGATAGCAGCAACAACTTGTTTCATTATGGAAAGGACAATATTATCGTGGTACCTGAAGGTTCTTACGAGTTGGATAGTATCATTCGCAATCTGGAAGAAGAGCTAGAGAGAGCACCAGGTGATAATCCTAATAAATTGATTGATATACTAGCTAACACTAACACGATGAAATGTATGTTTTATTCTCCCCATTATGACATACACTTTGAGAAGGAGAACAGTATTGCAAACGTTTTTCGTTTCTCTCCAAAAATGCTTCCCAAAAACAAAGTGCACCAATCCAATCAACCGATAAACATTCTAATCACAAACACTATAACAACATTACTTTAAAGAAAGACGAAGACTACGATAAAAAAAATAATGCGTTAGTGTGCGTGGCCAGTTTAGCGCAGGCGACAGTAGTCTTTAAGGTGGGAATGGACTCCTACAGCTGATAGTACATAAATAATAAAATAAATAAATAAATAAAACACTTTTGAAACGAATATTTGGTCTTGCATTTACAGCAAAAAGTTTTTGAGTGCAGAAAAAAAAAACGCAGTTTTTATAAAATAAATGTTTATTTTTTCTAAAAGTGACATACAAAAGTAAAAGCTTATAATTCTAAAATTATAAGTAAGTTTACAGTCTTGTACGTTACGGTTTTGTTTTTTTGAGATCGGTATAAAATATAAACATTTTATAATTTTATTTATTTTTATTCTATGAAAAAACATACAAATAGTAAAATCTATAAAGTATAAAAAAGAATGGTTGATATAAAAGTACCTATTGGTTCTTTACAATTACATACAAACATTGAAATATGTATACCTTAATTAGTAAAACACTAACAAATAAAGCGTACTGTTAGACGGGAAAACGTCGGAGAGGTTTTAAAAAAACGTTTTGATTGTAACACTATATTTAGCACTTGAATACAGACAGGATGAACTGGTACGTCTACGAGATGTGCTCGCGATAGAGATTGAACGCAGACTGATTGAATGATGAACTAGGGCTGTACTCGTGACGAAAGTGCTGCTGAGGCACTTTTGTGACGCAGAGAGCTTTATTGAAAATTTTTAAGTATTTTGGTTATTTATGCATTTTAAGGTGCATTTGGCAATCGTAACAGTACGAACTTTAATAATTATATGCGAGCAACATCCATAAGCTGGTGTTGCGTTCTTATTCTTAGTTATGAAAAAATGCTAAATTAGTCTTATATAACATCAAAATGAAGTTCTATAGGAAAGGTTGCGATAGCTGTTACCCACAAGATGCTTAGAACGTATCGTATTCCACTTTACTGAATGAAGCCAGGATTCTCCTACTGCCATCCTCAAAGGGCTTATAAAAATAAATAAATAAGAATAAAAAATAAATAAGCCTGTATTTCTCGCAACAGTTAAGTGTTACATAGTTTTAAAAGTAGTTTATATTCAAAGTTTTGTAAGTATGTATGTAGTTAATATTTACAGTATTTATCTAATAAACATATATATACTATTTTATTTTATATTATTTAACAACGTATTATTTGTCTGCAAGAACCCTTTTGCAGGTAAAGGCCTCCTCCAAATTGTGCCAAACTTCTCTGGAGTGTGCAGTTAGCATCCACTTTGGTCCCGCTACATGTTTGATCTCGTCATCCCATCTTTTACGAGGTGTTCCTTTTTTTCTTTTGCCTGCCGGACCTTCTCACTCTGTGACACATTTTGTCCATCTCTGGTCTTGAAGACGCGCTACGTGTCCGGCCCACTTCCATTTCAGTGTTAGAGCTAGAGTCAGAACGTCTGTTGCTTTGGTAGTTTTCCTAATTTTTGTATGGCGTATTTTTTGTTTTCTTTTGACATTTAACATACTTCTCTCTATCGCACGTTGGCATGTTATAATTTTGTCTTTAACATTTTTGTTAAATTTCTATGTCTGGCAAGCATAGGCCAAGCACGGTATAAGGCACGAATTCAATACTTTGGTTTTTATTTTAACGGGCATTGTGCTCTTAAATATTTCTTTTAAGCTCTAGTAATTGTTCCATGTTAGCTGTACCCTGCGCTGTATCTCCTGGTAGTTGTTTGAGCCATCGAAGCTTATTTGTTTGCCGAGGTAGATGTACTGGTCGGTGTATTTAAGAAGTTCACAGTCTACATGTATTGGTACTATGGTACTGTTGGTCATTAACATGGTTTTCGTGAGGTTCATTTCTAACCCTGCCAGTTTGCTGGCGTTATTTAGGGTCTCTACCATGTACTGTAGCTCTACACCTTTTTCTGATATCAGAACCAAGTCATCTGCGAAACGGGGGTGATTTAGGTATCTGTTTTCGATTTTTATACCACATTCTTTCCAGTCAAGTCTGTTTATTATTGATTCTAGGACCGCTATAAAAAGTAGAGGCGAGAGCGGATCGCCCTGTTTTACCCTTCTTTTAACTGAGAACCATGGGCCGGTCGTTTCCAGCCTAACTCTACCTTTGCTATTGCTATATAAGCTTTTTATGACTAGAATATATTCGTTTTCCACATTTTGTGATGTTAAAGTTTCCCAGATGTAGTTGTGCAAGACCTCAAAGGGCTTACTTACCTCTAATGGCGGGACAGAACTTGAACGGCCCTGTTTTAGTCATACAACAAAAAAGCAGGACAGTAAAAACCTTCAGCTTTCCCGACAATATCACTTGCAGTATTTGGACTACGTCATGGTCTCACACGTTTTACGTTTTTTTTCTATTGTTGGAACCATCATTAGATCAGTTTTAGCGGGTGGTAATAGCCAGCCGTTCCTACGGATTCTTACCCTCAAACCTGGCCAGCACGGGAACGGTGTCAGGAGTGGGGCCACCGGGAACTACCCGGTTATTGGCGAAAGGTCAGTTTCTTCGTCAGTCCAAGTCCAATGACACTGCTGGTCCATGACCTGGAGACGTGAAGATCTCTTGGAAGCTCTCGGGTGTACAGTACAGAGCATTTCCCGTCAGTTGATGCTCCCTCATTGTTAATATCGAAACTTTTTTGCAGTACCTCAGTATTCTTCCCAATATTTTCTTCTTAATGGCATATTAATTTGTATCTTATTTATTATTATCTTGTCGCAAAGGTTTACTATCCTTTTCAAAATATACTTCTTCAATCTCTGCCAAACAGTTTTGTAATGTTTCTATTCTCTGCCCAATATCATCTTTAGTAACGGACATCTTCTTTTTTGGTTCATATTTTCGCTGGACTTTCTCTTAGCAGATTTCTGTGTGAGTGTTTGTCAATCTGTCTGTCACTAGTCTTTATCTCATGAACCGTGATACCGAGGTGAACTTTTCACAGATATGTAATAGCGGTGAAGGTCGTGGGAAAGGCCTATGTCCAGAAGTGGACGTCTTTCGGTAGAAATGATGACGATTATATTTGTGTTGCCCAATATAATAAATATTTAAGTGGAGTTTCCATGCAATAATGGTACAAAATCGACAAGTTATTGTATCGCAGTAGTTCAGAATCATTCCCTACTGCCCTGTATCAATGAAAGCTACCTACTGACAGATTGTATATTGTTAATAGGTCCTGAAGATCACGGGCCGGTCGATACACTTCCGGCTGGGTAAGGGGTGTTTTGGCACCATGAGCTTGAAGCGAATCCAATTGGAAGAACACCTTACGGATGAGGAGGTGGTGGCCAAGTCTTACCCCATAGGTGAGTTAGAAGTATCACTAAAATCTGGGCCATGAGTACTCCGCTTACTCGACAGTCACATAATCTTGTTTGGGGAGAATTTTCGTTACACAAGTGATTTAATTAAGAATTTATTCCATTTAAAGGAATTTCCCCTGGCATTTCCCCTAGTTTGACTGGATGGGTAAAAGACTTCCTGACTGGACAGTCCCTCCGAGTTGTTGTTGACGGTTGCTCATCTGAGCCCATGTCGACTAATGCCGGTGTTCCTCAGGGGTCTGTTCTCTCTGCAACTCTGTTCCTGCTGCACATTAACGATCTGCTGATGCCCGGTGTCTATGGGTATGCAGTTGACAGCACAGTTGTAGAGAGATACCAGCCGGAAGCTCGGGCTAGTAGGGAGTCAATCCGGTCCGAAAGAGAGGCTATGGTAGAGCGTACGAATGTTGCACTACAGGCAGTCTCCGAATGGGGTAATGCCAATCTTGTAGCATTCAATGCCGAAAAAAACACAGGCGTGTCTTTGCACCGCCAAAAGGAGCCCGTTCACCTTGGCCCCTACTTTTCGAAATGTATCCTTGGAATGTACCGACCACCTTCAGCTTTTGGGAGTTGAGATTTCCTCGAACCTTAACTTTGGGCGGTTCATTGAGTCTAAGGCCAAGGTGGCTGCCAGGAAGCTTGGCATTATCGCAAAGGTCCAGCGGTACTTCACACCAGGTCTTCTGTTCTCTGTCCAATATCATCTTTGGTAACGGACATATGTCTTTTTTGGTTCATATTTTCGCTGACTTTCAAGGCTCTTTGCGGGTTCTTTTTCATTTGTAGATAACATCATCATCATCATCAACCTTTTTATCGTCCCACTGCTGGCACAGGTCTCCTCCATACAGAGAAGGATTGAGCGTAATCACCATACTTGCTCAATGCGGGTTGGCGATTTCAAACGAAGTCCAAGTTTCCTCAAGATATTTTCCTTCACCTTTTTTTTAAATCTGTCATTGTTGTCTAAGATATACTTAGAAATACTTTTCTGCTCGGCGTCACGCTGCAGCATAGCTTAAATATTTTTCTCCAATGGGTCTTTTCGAATAGCAAATGACTTTTGCATTTAAATGTTTTTATTTGTATTGTGCTCCATCTCGTCCTTCTCTTGTTGTATTGCTATAATAATGGTCTGAGTACCGTCTGTTAGTTCAGCTTCCAATTGTTGCATGTTTTGCATTTGTGTTTCTAATTCACATCTTTTGGAACTCTCGAATTCTTGCATTTCCTGAATATTTTTCTGAAATTCAGTTTGTTTGATAGTCAACTGGGCTTTTAATGTTTCGATAACCCTTTCAAAATTGGCTTTTTTCTTAGTTTGAATTTCATTCATTTTTTGTTCAATTTCAATCCTTTTCTCAGTTTCGAATTGTTGTATTCTGTCAATATTCTTTTTTGACTCGCCTTTAGTAATGGCAAGCGTCTTTTCCAATTCTGCGATATTCTTCGCAATGGTGTTTTTCTTTTGTTCCTCATTTCTTTTAATTCTTTGAATTTCATTTTTCATTTCACTAATCTTCTCAGCTTCATTTTGTTCCATTTCCCGAATATTCTTCTCAAATTCGAGTGTATATGTAGTTAACGTGTTTTTTAATGATTCAATATTATTGTCAATAGTTTGTTTTTTTTGAGTTTCAATGTTTTTCATATTTTGAATTTCAGCCTCAATTTCACTTTTCTTGTTTGCTTCATTTTGCTGCATGAGCATAAAGTTCTCTTCCATGTCTTTTTTAATGTCAAATAACTTATTTGCCATTGTTTTTATTGTTTCATTCATTGCTTCTTTCTTTTTATGCTCAAAATTCTTCATTTTTTCAACAACTTTTTCAATTTTAGCTTTTTTCTCGGCCATGGTTTCTTCCAATGCTTCTATGTTTTTCTTAAATTCGTCATTATTATTTTCATAAGTTTTTTGCAACTCCTCAATATCATCAACTATTTTGGTTTTCAACTGGGCTTTCTCTTTCTTGATGCTTTTAATTGTAGCTTTAATTTCTTTCTTTTTCTCGTGCCTGAATTTTTCCATTTCCCTAATACATTCCTCGTGTTTAGCTTGTTCTTCAGCTAACTTGTTTTGCAATTTTTCAAGTTTTTTATCAATTTTGGCTTTTATAAGGGTCTCTAATTCTTTCATATTTTTATTTTTGGCTTCAATTTCTCTGTGCTTCTCAGCTTCGCGTTGGTACATTGCCTCAATATTCTTTTTTACTTGTTCTTCATTGATAACTGACGAGTTTTGCCAGACTTTTATTTTCTCCTCCAGATCGATTGATGCCTGGTTTTCTGTTTCTTTCCATGTTTGAATTTCGGTTTCAAATTGAATCTGTTTCTCAGCTTTAATACTTTGGATAATTTGAAGATTTTTCTCATGTTCTTGTTTACTTTTTAAATATTTGTTTTGCATTATTTTCAGATTTTTCACCATATTGAGTTCTTGCTGAGCCTCTTCTTCTTTCAAATGTTTAATTTTAGCTTTAATTTCTTTCTCTGTTTCAGTCACGGTTAGTTTCATGTTTCGAATCCTTTTCTGGGATTCTTTATTTTCCATATGCAAGGTTTTTAACCTTCTGTCGTGGTCTTCTTCTATTTTTGTTTTCTCCGCCACTTCAAAATCTGTTATTTTTCGGATTTTTCTATCAAAATCAGCAACCCTCTCTTTTTCGGTTCTCTTAATTACTTTAAATTTGTTATCCTTTTGATTTTTTATTTCAGCAAGCTCTGTGCGCTTCACGTTGATGTTTCTGTTTATCTTTTCTATCTCAGTATCTTCGTCTTTCTTTTTTTGTAAATTCTTATTTTTTGCATTTTTATTGGAAATGAGCAATTTAGTACTTTTAGGAATGTTCTTTTTAATTTTCTCAATTTCATTTGATGCCGCCACCCTTTCTTCAGCATTCTCGTCTATTTTATTGTATTTTTTCTTTGTAACTGCCAAATGTTTTCCTGATATACTTTTATCTTTTTCATTCCTATTCATTTTCTTTTTTGCTCGTTCCACCCTTATCTTGGTTTTTAACTTTTGATCTGTTTCAAGGTATTCGGTTTTTTTTTGGTTAAGTTTTTTCCTCAAAGCTTCTGTTTCCGAACTGTATCTTGGCTTATATTCCCTTTTCTTAAGTGGTGTTTTAGTCTCCTAAGGACAAAAGAAAAATCTTTATAATAAGGCTTATTATCATTTTATTCGTTAACATTTATGCAGTTTCCTAGACACTGAATCCATACTTATTATCCATACTAATATTATAAACGCGAAAGTAACTCTGTCTGTCTATCTGTCTGTTACGCTTTCCCGCTTAAACCTCTTAACCGATTTTAATGAAATTTGGCACCGACAATCTTTAGACCCTGAGAAAGGACATAGGCTACGTTTTATTGAAAAGAAATATATTCCCGAGCGAAATCTAAAAAGGGCGATAGAACCGAATTCCACGCGGGCAGAAAGCTAGTGATAAAGTAATTAACTATGCCATACATTTTGATCATGTGGTCAGTTTTCACTTTTGTATGAAAAACTATGAAAAACTACTACTACTAAACTAAACTTTCTGTGCCTGTGTTGGTTTTATAGTAGACTAGCTTTCCGCCCGCGGCTTCGCCCGCGTGGAGTTCGGTTATATCGCGCTTTTTAGATTTCCCTCGGGAATATCAAATTTTTCCGGGATAAAAGGTAGCCTATGTTCTTTCTCAGGGTCTAAAGATTGTCTGTGCCAAATTTCATCAAAATCGGTTGAGAGGTTTAAGCGGGAAAGCGTAACGGACAGACAGACAGACAGACAGACAGACAGAGTTACTTTCGCATTTATAATATTAGTATGGATAACAGTTTTTCATGAGTACTTTTCTACAAATAATATTTTATTCTATATTGAGATACACTATTTCATATACACCATAAATTCAGTACATGATTTTGGACAACACGGCTGATTTTTGACAACTACTTGTAGGACATTAAATATTTGTGGCAGCGACAATCGAACCCGCGACACGCAGCTCATCAGTCGACTCACTCAATCACTGCGCTAGCCGTGTCTCCATCGATTTATTGCACTGTAGCGGTACCTACAAACGCCACATGGAACAACGCTTCATAGTGACGTCACACGAATTCTACAGCTCGCAATCAGAGTTTACCGTGCAATTAGCATACATACAACTTCCCAATTTCAAGCACTGGACAAGGGCCCGTCAGACATAACACCCGTCTGGTCGTAGGATCCTCCCTTTTCATGTATGGAGGAGGAGTGAACTTTACTCCCTGTTCCTCATGCCTCCACGTGCACTTTTGTATGAACCACCAAATTTTTTTGCATGTTCTCATACATATTTATTACGATATTTGTATTGTTTTATAATAAAAATTGTCATATTTTGAAATAGAAGCTACGAAACAGTGTTTTAGCAACATTTTTGATGTTGCATATCACATCGTTTCAGCAACATTTAAAGTTGAATGTAACAATTTTTCGAAACAGTTGGAATACGTTGTTCGCAATTAATACTGCATAATATATTTTGTTTACTTCTAAGAATAGGTCATCAAGATAACGAAACAGGATCAAATGGAATGTTAACACGTTTTTATCTTGCTAGGTTACGTGTCTCAAGCACATCTGTGTAGCTACCATGAGTTTACATTACGAGACTCGATCTTCGATATCGAGCGCGTTTGACTCATTGACACTCATGGTAGCTACAGCTATGTTAAAATTTGGTGACAACTCTTGTTTAAACTCCTTTCTTCTTGTCTTTTCTCTTAGCTTACGTTCCTCTTGTGATTCATAAGTATGAATATACTTCGCAAAGTAACAAAGAATAACCAATATATACAAACTTGGTACTGTCAAAATTTTCAACTTTATAAAATGCTGTTTACATGATTCTCTTTGCGAGATCCTTTCCAAAGTTCTTATAGCACGTTTCTGTAAGATGAAGGCTTTCTGACAATTATAATTGTAGCTATTACCCCAAAGCATGATGCTATACCTTAATCTAGATAGAATCGATTAGCGCATAATATATAGTCTTTAGTTGTTTTAGGTCTAAAACATCTCTAAGGCTCCTGAGTGCATAGCATGCTGATGAAAAAGAAGAGTCAATAGCAGCTAGCTCATGTTTTCAATTTAAGTTCACATCAATGCCAATGCCTAAGAATTTGACTTTATTTACTAAGTTAATTTTGTCTCCGTTAATTTGTATGTCTAAGTTGTCATTGTTACGAGTTGTTGTCTTGAATAAAGTAATATTAGTTTTACTTGTATTTAGCGAATCGTCGAAATCGGTCTTGGCTTGGATGTTTATCTATATATGTATCTATTATAAATATAGTATCGTTGAGTTAGTATCCCATAACACAAGTATCGAGCTTACTTTTGGGCTAGCTCAATCTGTGTGATCTGTCCATATATATTTATTTATTTAGCTTGCTAATCCTCTCAGCTATGTCGGTGACCCTGGTTCTCTTTCGGATCACCTCATTTCTGGTGCGGTCCTTCAGAGAGACGCCCAACATAGCCCGCTCCATAGCTCGATGAGCGGCTTTAAACTTCTAGGACTAGTCTGACCGTTAGTGTCCACGTTGCGGCTCCGTAAGTCATGACGGGTAGGACGAGATTTTATTCTTCAAACATTGGGGTATGGGCGACGAAAATACCTTGCATTGCAACGTTTTCCCGAGGTATACGTATTCTGAAACAACTTCGAGCGGCGTTCCGTTTACGGCAACCGGTCCCGGAGTGACCCGTTCATTGAACATAATTTTGGTCTTGTCTAAGTTCATCCGGAGACCGATGCATTGGGAGGATTCAGCTAAGTTGGTTAACATCTGTTTCAGCTCTTGCTGCGTTTCGGCCATGATGACGATATCGTCTGCAAATCGCAAGTGTGAGATGTACTCGCCATTGATGTTAATGCCCCGACCCTGCCAATCCAGCGTCTTAAACGTATCCTCGAGGGCATTGGAGAACAATTTGGGGGAAATAACGTTCCCTTGTCTCACTCCTCGCTTAAGGAGAATATGTTTAGTCTGCTGGTTCTGGACTTGGACGGACATTGTGGCGGCATCGTAAAGACATCTCATCACTTGGATATATCGCCAATCGACTTGGCATCGCTGCAAAGATTCCAGAACAGATACTCTAGCTGCACGGCTGTACCCTTTGACTAGAGATGTAAAAGTATTCAAAATATTGATGGATCGATCGATACAATTACTCGTAATGATTTTTGGTATCGATTTAGTATTGTAGCACGATTGTAACACGCATCGATTCAACATATGGAATTATTTAGAACTTTTACTTAACTTCAAGTAGGTAAACTTAAATGCTTTACATTGTTTATAATACTTTACTAAAATTGTATTTCATATGACCTTCTAGTTTCTGTTTACTAATACCTGTGCTATAATAATGTTATTAGTAATTAAACGGCAATCAAACGAAAGCACTTTTACCATTAGGTAATCTGTGTTTTTACAACAAATCATTCCAGGTATAAGTTTTGATTAATAGCGATAAAAAACGTTAAAGAATAGTGCATCTCTACTCACTCCTTTGACGTTACCGAAAATGCTCACCGTCTGGCGGTGATTGGTCCGCAGCTAGGCAGACTGACGTCGCCAAAGAATGAAAGGAAAGCCGACAGTTATACCTTTTTTTATATTTAGTTTAATTCATGACCATGGATACAAGTCCTTCAGTCGAATACTTTAATAGATTTTAACTTCGTAACTTATCTTAACTTTGTTTTTTCCGGCGTGGAAATCCTCAATGGATGTTCACCGCCCTGGGGTGGGCGACGGGCCTGTCAGACTCTTACTGACTAAAACCACCCCGGTGTCTCTTCTATAACGAGCGTGCGTGGGACTGCTGGAGTCTAAATTCTTCCATGGCCCCACACCCTCGTGCTGACCCGGTCTATCCGGGCCTCGTCCCCTGCACGGGTTAGTGGGGTGTTAAACTACCCCGTGCATCGCCTCAGAGGTGAGCGCCGACACTCGCGCGCGCCTCCGCTTCGGGGTCCATCGAATAGGGGGCGGAGACTTCCCCATGTCCCACGCCCCTGAACTCATTCATGGGGGGCGGAAGAGGGCGTTATCTGCTCTTCCTCGGCGCCCGCTGCATCTTCTGCGACCCGGGAAGGGAGTTGATATCTCCCTCTTCCGTTCCGTAGCTTCCTTCTGCGACATCACGTCCTCGCAGAAGGACACCACCGGGTCCCACGACTCTGCGCTACCGACCATCCTCCACACTACTGCCGGCAGCGTCAGGTCGCCTCCTACTTCATTTGTGAGGACACGGCGCTGCTCCTCCCAAGCTACACACTCAGAGAGCGTGTGCTGCGCCGTGTCCTCCCCGCATTGGACGCAGTGGTGGCACCGAGTGTCCGGCTCCCTGCCTAAGCGACGCAGGTACTAGGAAAGGGTGCTAGAAAAATAAATATGGATGCGCTACTAGTTGCATATCATGGCTCAATTTTGCGATATGGCATTATTTTTTGGGGAAACTCTACTGATAAAGATGTCATATTTAAGGCACAAAAAAGGTGCATAAGATCGATGTGTGGTCTGAAAATTGACAATAGCTGTGTACCATTTTTTAAGTCGCTGAAAATTTTAACTTTACCATCATTGTACATTTATGAAATTAGTGTTTTTGTCAAGACAAACATAAGATTGTTTGAAACGGTGTCAACGTTACGAGATGTTACGATTCGTAGTCAATATGCCAATAGTTTAAAAAAATAGCGTTGCAATACTGCTTTAGTAAAAAAGAATGTTTTAGGAATGGCACCGCGCATCTACAACAAATTACCAGTTGGCATAAAAAAATTGAATGTTATACAATTCAAGACCAAATTAAAACATTTATTAATTGAGAAATGTTATTATACAACTGATGAATTCCTAAATAACAAATTAATGTAGACTTGTTATTTTGACTAGCAAAATTACTCCGTATTGTGACATTTGTGACTTTGTTTTTATTCATTTATCATTATTTAGTTTAATTTTGACATTATATAATTAGTAATTTGTTTTTTGGCTCTAGCAGGATAAGCATGATTGACTAAAAATTTTAAAGTATGTATATTTGTACGCTTCTTAGCATAACATAGCGACCTATAAACATAAATTTATGAACTGTATTAACTACCTATGTTATACAAATAAAATTGATTTTGATTTGATTTGAAACAGCCGTGCCCCGACAGTACCTGCGTCACCTTGAACGACAGGCAGCCGTGCCTTCTCCCGAGCCAGTCGTCGAGTATAAGCCCCGCACGATGATATTGCGATGGAACCTTGTCACAATAACAGCTTTGTGACGTCATCTGTCACACGAAAGGACAGCTAGCAAAAGAATGTTAAATGCAAAATTATAGTTTATTAATTTTGCATTTAACATTCTTTCGGGTTAAGGATTTATTTGTATTTTATAATTTTATTATACATACACATACCTACTCATCCATATTCTGACAAATAAACTTTCATTATTAAAAAATTCAAGGAAATAATTCTTGTAGACGTAAGAAAAATATACTTATTCGTATATCTTTCTTACATGTTTATTAACTTTTGCTAACTACATTTCTGTTAATTTGTGAGCGGGAATTAAACCAGAGTACCAAATAACACCAGGATAGTATGTAAATTTTTTTTTATATATAATTCAATATAATCTTACCCTATTTATTCAATTCCACTCATACAGCCTTCCGAATCAGAACTGCTTTCTGTGTCTGTCGTCTCCGATTCACTGTCGTCTGCCGTATTTATGATAAATAACTCGTCAGTTATTCGATCTTTTTTCCAATATTCCTCTTCAAGCCGTTTAACATGATTGACTTCCTTTCGCCAGTCATCTGGAGTTATTGACGCCAACGCCTCCAATGTCAGAGCTTCAATGCGACTTTCCAACTGCTCCACATTTTTTTCTGACACCCTCATCTTTACCAGGTTCCAGATGTACTCAATGGGGTTGAGGTCGCAGTTGTAGGGTGGTAATCTAACGACCTCATGGCCATTGGCAGCTAATAAATTGACAATTTTATAATTTTTCGGCGGTCTGTGCCGTTTAATTAATAAATACAGTTCAGGTTTTGTACTGTCGTTGGGAAAGTCGATGTTGTGAGCTTGTAGCCACTCAACCATCAACTGTTTTTTATTGTTCATACTTGGTGGCCTATTCTCTTCCCTACTGTGATAAGGGGCGTTGTCCATCACAATTATGGAGTTGCGTGGTATGTTGGGTACTAATTTTTCTGTAAGCCACTTGGTGAAATTCTCAGCATTCATTTGATCATGGTAATCCCCCGTTTTGGTGTCTGCTTTAAACATTAAAAGGGCATTGTCAACAAAACCGCTTTCACTTCCCGCGTGAACTATTATCCATCGGCGGCCGGGGCTGTCGTTCCGTCTCACTCCGACATCGGTTGCTGTTTGCCAACATTTTTTTACCGTGTAGTGTGCGTGTATCCACGTTTCGTCGAGATAAATAACGGGTCTTTTGTTATTAGCAAGCGAGTCATTTTCTTTCATACGTTGTAAATATTTAGCCCTCCACGCTTGAATTTGGGGTCTTTCAATTAGAGCCAGTCTTTTTTGGTAGCATCGTTTAAATTGGTAGCCTAAATCACATTTAATTATTTTTCTTAATGTAGTTTCACTATTGGTATAATTAAGGTCTAATTTTGAAGCCGCCAAGATTTTGCGCATTGTGGGTATTTCTCTCCTCACTGTATACATTGAATATATAATATTTCTTAAAGCTGTTAAGGAAAACCCGTCGAAATATTCCTTCTTTTGTCTTTTTCCTTTAGTAGGAGTTCTCATTTTGCTGCCACTGGCTGTTGCCGACTCATGCTCTCGTCGCAATTTAGTCACAGTATTTTTTGCAACGCCTGTGGCACATGCCACACGCTCCGTGACTTTGGTTTAGCTGTTGCTTCGGTATTAAAATGTCCTCAGTAGTGTCCGAAGTACTTTTTAAAGCACGGTTTATACTTTCAAGAACTAACTTACATTCCTCTTTTTCTTTAACAAAATAATTGTCCACTTTAATTATAATTTCACGAGCACGATTGTGAATTAATTTCTTACTCATTTTAACGAGTAACAGCTAACAAAACTAAACAACAAAACTCAAGAACAACAATAAAACAGGATAACAAAAACAAAAAACTAACAAAAATATTCGATGTGCGTAAGTGGGTAAGCGCGGACTGAACTTGCGAACGGTACTGACGGTGCGAGGTCGACTACGTCACCAAGATGGCCGCCGATCGCAATATCATCGTGCGGGCATAGTACTGGCCAGATCGCCTCGACGGTAGCGAGGCCGGCGGTAGGGCGTATAAGCAGCGTTGATAGCGCGTCTGCTGCACCCATCAGCATCGGCGCCAGCCACCGAAAGTGGGGCCCAAAACTTATCCTAACTTAACCTAACCTGTATCTTATCCTAACTAAACCTAACCTAAAAAACAACACTGGAACAACCTGCCGGCGGCGGTGTTTCCGTCGGACTACAATTTGAGTGTCTTCAAGGCTAGAGTGAATAGGCTCTTAGTAAACTAGCACGCCTTACCATCAACGATCGCATCGCTGCTTACCATCAGGCGGGATTGCGGTCAAGCGCTGGTTTATAAATACGGACACAGACGGTCACTCTGTCGCAAAACGTATAGCATTGGACTTAATTGTTAGCTTTCTTTTTTTATGCCTGATTGAGATGAAAAAAATGTATTTGGTTTTTGAAATAAAGATTATTATTATTATTATTTCCTTTATTTCATTTTAAACAAATATAAATTACATTTTTAAATATTTTTACATAAAAAATAGATGAAAACCATTTAAAAATATAAAAAATAGTAGCCCACCGGTATCGGGAACAGGGTACAAGCTACCGGAGCCAGGGCTCCAGAGAGAGGAACTTCCTGACAATGCGAGCCGTGTCCAGAATTACAGCTTTCTGAATCAAGCCCTTGACGCAGCTGCCTAACGAGAGCCTCCTGAGGTGTTGGTCGAGGCTCTTGGCTAGTAAGCCATTGGCTGTCACGACTATCGGTACAATGATTGCTGAATCCACTTCCCACATGTCGACAACCTCGTGAGCCAAGTCAAGATACTTGATTTGTTTATCTTTCTCGGCTTTCACGAGGTTCTCATCATGCGGGATGGTTATGTCAACAATCATTGCACGCCACTCTGATCGATCCACCATCACTATATCAGGCTTATTGGCAACAATAGTCCTGTCAGTGATGATGGATCGATCCTAATACAATGTGATATGGTCATTTTCGAGAACTCAGTCGGGCATATACCTGTATTACGGCACCTCCGATTCCACAAGGTTGTATTTAAGAGCAAGTTGCTGATGAATTATCCTGGCTACAAGGTTGTGTCTATGCAAGTACTCTCCGTTAGCTAGACGAGAACACCCGGAAATAATGTGTCTAATTGATTCTCCCTGCCGGTGACATGCCGGTGACATGTCTTTCACAATGAATCTCCGGTAATTGTTCGTCATCATAACTTCGTCCATAACTGCAAAGACAAAACCTTCGGTTTCCCCAAAGAGGTCACCGGAACGTAGCCAGGCTACGGACGCTTGAAAATCTACATCGGGCCCGTGTAGGGATCGGAAAAAGCGTCCGTGAAGCTCGTTGCTCTTCCATACCTCCATGCGATCATTTGTGTCAAGCACTACTGGTTTACGCCAGTTCTCTTTAGCCAAGGAGAGCGGAGTGAGGCCCTTGTCAGCGGCGACCACATCTCGACATCCCCACGTCGGTTTCTAGAAAATATTCCCATAATAATTAATGTTCTTATTATTATTATAAACCTATCTCCTTTCGTCTCCCGCGTGAACCGACACTGGGAGGAAGATTTGTGACAAAGTCATAGTGTGGCCACTATTCTGCTATATTTCAATGTTTTTTATGAATTATTCACTGAACGCTTTTTTTACTACATAAATCACACGTTTTTATTTAGTAAACGACACTATAAATAATTTAAAAGTTCAATGAATAATAAAAAGTAAAAAAACTAAAACCCAACTACGACAAAAAACGACGCTGAAAAAGTATAAAACAAGATTTTCAGAATACTGAACTGAACAAAGTTGCTAATACAGTTGCAAGTAAATGGACAAAGTAGACTCTACCAAGATGCCTTCGTTATAAATTGTCAATATTGTCATACAATACTATTCTGAAGTATGCAATATTCACTATGTAGAGATAAATTTTCATGTTTGGAAAGCCGCAGTCACACGTTATCAAAGTGCTACGGTTGGTAGGTATATGTAACGTGTGACTACGCCTTTCCAAACATGAAAATTTATACTACATAGTGAATATTGCATACTTCAGAATAGTATTGTATGACATGATTGATACTTGCAACTATATTAGCAACTTTGTTCAGTTCAGTATTCTGAAAATCTTGTTTTATACTTTTTCAGCGTCGTTTTTTGTCGTAGTTGGGTTTTAGTTTTTTTACTTTTTATTATTTGTACTATTTTGGTGTTAAAGTGTATTTGTGGCGCATAATATTAACAAAAGTTAAATTGACCAACTAAAAACTAGGTAGTTAACATACGACATCTCTATTGACTTATGTATCGGCGTATAGTAATATGTAGAGATATCCTATTTTACTATTTCGTAACACGTGGATCGTAGCGCGTATAGCAACGGTTTCCCCATATGAAGCTCCCAGTATTTCGTAGTAGCGACGCACATTTGCGTCGATGGAAGCGAATGGGTCATGAATTAGTGGACGAGGTCGTTAGTATAAATATATTGAATGTTTCATATATTAAGAGGACCTGGGAAGATTTCTTAATCTATCTAATTTTGCTAACGATCGACTGTCATGTGGATTTTTAAGTAATTTGTTATGATCCAAGGCACTTATAAACAATCCCTCTATTGTTTTGACTCTACTGAGAGCGACATAGGCCTGTCCTTTAGCAAACAATGACTTTCCTAGATCGGTAACTGCTTTATCTAGAGTACAACCTTGTAATTTATGTACAGTAGAACCCCAAGAAAGAATCAGCGGGAGAATTTTACACTGAATTTGCCCAAACCCCCTCAAGCCGTCAAATTCAGTGAGGCAAGGCTCGATTCTGATAAGTCCGTCAATATCTGCTTTTATTGATGCGTCGTTAAATTGTATGAGAACAGCGCTTGGCTGTTCTCCCTGTTCCAACTGATCGCGCCGAAGAGCAGGCCATTCGAAGGCCTTCACCACTCCCATCGCTCCGTTTACCAAACCCTGGCTTACATTCAAATTTCTACGAAGCATTATTTGGAATTATGTACAGACATAAAGTACTCGTGAAGCTCTTTCAAGTGATACCAAATACGGTATATTTAATTTAATTTTATATTAACATGGAACTTTTTGTCCGCTAGAGGGCGTAATACTAAATTTGGTGACAAGCTTTATAGCGCATAACCAACAGAATGTCAAAGCCCTTCTAATGGTACTGCAGTGGTCTTATTCTGATCAGTAGTAAAGAAACTATGAACTAAAAGGTGTGAATTATATGCAATCAGCCCATGAATACAGGTAAAGTCACAAGCAAAAGCTAGTAATATATATATATTCAAAATGTACAAGTAAAGCGCTTTCAAAATGATACCAAACATATAACATATTTATCTTAACTTTATTTTTTTACTCTGTATGTTTTGTCCACTAGAGGGCGCCACATTAGATTTTCTGAAACTCCATATAGCCTATAACCAGCGGACAATTAAGACGCTTCTAATGATATGTCATTTGTCGAATTCTGATGAGTAGTTTAGAAGTTACGAGGGAACAGATGAACATACATACATACATAGCCTGTCAAAATCATAACCCTCCTTTTGCTTTGCCGTAGTCGGGTAAAAATGAGCCTGGCAGTCATCTTAGCTTTCCCGTCAAAACTTCACAGTTATACCGTCTAAAATGGTGTTGTCACTTTTTAAGAAATTTATCAAATTTTGGGGAAGTTAGAGTAAATTCGCGGAAAATAAAGATTGTTTCATAATTGATTAGTATTGTTACTATGATGATTATGCAAAATATCAAATTTTATTTGGTCATGTGATTACCTAATTTTTATTATCCTTATGACTCGGACGGGGTTTTATTTACATATTGTACACAACATTACTATCATTATCTTACTTTCTCCTTTTCTGGCAGGCTGCCGAGATTGAAAACGTACGTAGGACCGGGAGGAGGGCTCTTGCGACCTTGAGTTTCCGCGAACCACTGGAGAAGATCAATGTAGGGATCGCCATGCTCAGCATCAGGTGCCGCTTCGGCACCAAGGTCAGTCATCTAGGGACAAACAACATTTTATATTATAACACTGCTTACGTCGTAATAACACCGTGAGGAAACAAGTTGCCCCACACTAGGAATTTCTCCTGTATCGTGAGTGCGTTAACAAACATATAAACTCAAATACACAGACAGCCAGACCCGGAACAATTACTTGTAGGTCATACAAATACTTGTCCCGTGCGGGAATCGAACCCGCGACACGCAGCGCAGCAGTTAATAGCTTAACCACTACGCTAACCGTGCAGTCAACACAAGTGTCCCAGCAGTGCGAAGCAAAGTTTATAAATGCACGTGTTACGTCATGACAAATATAACAATAAATAAAACACTAGCTGTTTCACACGCGTCACTTTTGATTTAAGGGGAATGTCGGGATCAAATAGGAAAAAATATGTATCATATGCGTTATTTCTGATTATAAACTATCTGTGTGCCGAATCCCATCCAAATCTGTTTAGTAGTTTTTGCGTGAAATGATAACAAACATACATCCATCAATCTATGCTCATGTATACTGATGATATCGCGCTGGCAGACGCGGACAGGGAACGGTTGGTGCGGCGGGTAAATGCGTGGAAGAACTCGCTTGAGAACGGAGGTCTTAAACTCCCTTGTCCGATGAAGGCCAGCCCGCGCCGCAGCTGAGCCAGTAATATCATAATGTCCCAACAATAACCTCTGAGTTTGTTTCGGCGTTTCTTCTCAGAGATAGTATTAGGAAACGCCACGGTCATCAAACCATTAAGTATAACTTTCGATCCAGCCGTCCCCTGCTGTCCTCTCTAGCGACTCCCTAAGCCGAGGTTCGTGCCCCACAGGGGGTGCCCTTAGTGCGTAGTCGCCTAATTTTAAGTTAGTTTTAAGTGCCCCTGGCTGGAGGCTTTAATTTTTAATTAAGGCATCCACAGGAAAGTCCGGTTAAGTAGTTACGGCCTCTAATGGCCACCTACGAGATGCCATATCAAAAAAAAAAGGTCTTAAACTCTCAATGTGGCGAAGACGGTGTACATGGCCAGCAACACCACAGACCCTATGCCTGTGTGCATAGGTGGAGACTTGGTCGAGTGCACAGACCAATTTAAATACTTGGGGCCTGTGCTCCACGCGTCCGGCGACATTAATTGCGACGTTAAAGCACGCATTTCCGCAGCTTGGGCAAAATGGCGTGAGGTGACAGGTGTCATTTGTGACCCCAAAATGCCGGTTAAGCTTAAGGGACAGGTCTATAAGACCATCATTAGACCTGTCCTTCTGTATGGCAGTGAGGCGTGGCCTGTGCTTGAGCGACACAAGCAGGAGCTGCGTGTCACGGAGATGAACATGCTGCGGTGGATGTGTGGAGTTACGCGGAAAGACCGCATTAGAAACTCCCGCATCCGTGGCAGTCTCCGTGTCCGGGACATAGCAGACAAACTGCAAGAGAGTCGAATGCGCTGGTACGGTCACGTCTTACGTAAACCGACAGGTTACGTGGGTAACAAATGTCTTGCCATGGCGCCTCCACCGGGCCGGAACAAGCGAGGTAGACCAAAGAAGTGCTGGCTTGACGTTGTAAGAGATGACATGCGTGCCAACAAGCTCTTACCACAGGATGCTAAAGATCGTGTGAAATGGAGGAGAATGTGCAGGAAAGTAGACCCCGGGCTCCAACGCGAAAGCCGCGGATGCAACCGGGATAAACGCTGAGATGATGATGGTGATCCATATATCTATGAATCCTCCTCCTTTAATTTCTGCGATATCTTTCAATAATGTAGCCATTAGGGTAGTCTGTTCAGCCAAGGTACACGATATATCTTAATTATTCTTGTCTGCATCTAGCGAGGTAAACTTAATCCCACCTTGTGGGGAATTCCCTTGGCGTGGCCGCTTGTTCCTATTAACATTTACATAATAGCTAATCTTGACGGCCGAGTTAATATCAGGTTCGGATTGGGTCTGAGTCAGGCCCAGAGTACTGACTTGTGATTTAGGCGTACTTGGAGGTGAACGCTGTACTCCGGTCATAATAGATAGTTGCCAATAAAATTGGCTCACAAGACAACCGGTAAACAATCCGTCCAACAATCCACTTCAATCTTTGTAGCACGCACAGGGCAAGTATCGTAGACTTCGTAGCCGATGCAGCGTTCGTAGGTAAACTCGTAGGCTCGTAGCACTACTAACCGTCGTAGGCAGGCGTGACGTTAATAGCCCGTAGCGCACCGGTATTTGGGAGCCGACTGCGGCTTGCTCAGTGACGCGTTGTTTACGCGCTGGTCTTGGTCGTCACTGCGCCGGGGTGTCGCCGGTTCAAACCAGCCAATTCACAGTCACTTTTGGGATTCTATTTCGAGCAGCAATTTCAAAAAATAGTTGCGTCCCCTTCTAGGACCGCCCAGTGGGTGTAGTCGGCAGGTAAAAACACTTAAAGAGTAACAAGGAATTGGATTTAACAAACTTTTCAACCAATGACAAAATTAAGACGGTAATGTTCTTAAGATGATCGACACATGTCCACTCCGTACAAGGTTAACCTCACCGGTCAAATCTATATATAGATACAACTAACTCGAGATCTGAAGCCAATTCAGTAGTAATATGTCTATAACAACTGTTGGTGAACCTTAATTAAGTAAATAAATATATTAAAAAAACATCTTTGTAGTCTTATCGCTGATAGCGATCTTTTACAGACAATCTAGACAAATACAGTCGACTCTCGTTAAATCAAACGTGCGATAATTCAAACCTCTCTATAATTCAAAGTTATTACGAGTTCCCTACAAAGCCTCTTTATATTTGGAACTAAATCCATACATTGTATGCACTTGGTAAATCGAACGAAAAAATCATTGCTATATAACAAAAGGACGCATTAATTCGAACTCATAGGCGTCCGCCACTCGACAATTCAAAGTTACAGAGGAAAAGACGAAAGTGTACAAGTTCAAACTTGTATCAACGTACACGGGCCTTTGTTTTTGTTATGACTATTTGACTCACACTTGTCACAAATGGGTTTTGGGTGCACTACTGAAAAAAGTAACGATGAAGACGAGGACGATACATCAGAACCTTTGGCAGAGGAGTCAGTTAAGGAAGTACGATCCTCATTCGATAGGTACCTTACAAAACTTCTGTCTACAAAACCAAAGTAATGAAAAAGCATTTCAGGCAAATTAAGCAATCTGAGCAGCAGCAATGTGCTTTGAAGCAAACCAGTATAACAGAGTTCTCTCGAAAAATTAATTAAGAAATTTGTTTGCGCAACGACATGAATATCTCAATGAATGCTACTGTAATGTCAAAATGTGATTCCTACTGTTACTAAATGTTATATCGACACATGATCCCACTCTCTTATCAACGCGTGTTGATTCCGAACATCGTTGGTCATGTTATTGGGTTTAACATTGCACCTCACTCAACTGCCGTCTTCCATCCTATTCAATCAGTTTTTTTTAGTGTTAAGTTCTTAATAAACTAGCGCGCTTAATCATCAACGATTGCATCTCTACTTACCCTCAGGCGGGATTGCGGTGAAGCACTAGTTTATAATCATTACAAAAGGAACTAAAATATCCAACGATAGCAAATATACAGTACTTATTAGAGTCTATATTGTTTTACCACAAATAATAATCTTAAAAAGATAACAAAAAGCATCTTTTAGATAAGAAAACTGTAGAGCTTGTGATTGCTCTGTAAATAATTAAATATACAACTTCATGTATTTTCAATAGAGTTTAGTTTTGTCTGACCGTTTTGTTTTGTTGTTTAAATATTGTTACAAACTTATACTACTACTGTTAAACACTTATTTTAAAATGTATAAACTAGTATTATAACTAACAATGAAATAATTACCTTTGAATAATGTTGTTCTGAAATTCACAATAAAGCTGGTTAAAAAAGTGTCGATCACAATTTTTTAAATGTCAAAAACTCACAAATGAAGCTCAACTTTTGATCTCAATATACACACGTCGCCTGCCTGTGTGGCGCGCAAGCTGAATACAGACTGACGACATCGACTGACGGCTAGGCGACAGATCCCGCACCTATCCTGCAACGACAAGTTACAGAATTGAAAACGGCATGAACAATGCGCGCTTATCAATGCCGCCGATTGGAATTTACTTCATAATATACCTATTGGCAATATACTTCACCTAACTTAACGCATACTCTTAGCAAGCTATTCATTTATATTTTATTGATGCTATGTTATAATCTGTGACCGACAGATCAACCTTTTTATCGTCCCACTCCTGGGCACAAGTCTGCTCTCATACAGAGATGGATTTAGCGTAATCACCAACCTTTGTGTTATTATTCTTTTAGTCGGGTTTTCCAAGTTTTTGACCTAGCAAATAATACTTATACCTAAATGAATAATAATAGCGTTTAATGAAATGAAGACATCCTCATAAAATGAAAACGCAACACCTTATACATGTATTAAACTAATGTCGCTGTATAGGTTTTATCACAGTTGTATCGCAACAAAGCACTTCCTCTCTCTTTAAACATATCATTTTATTTGTACCCATTGCTCTTGTATGATGTTTATTAATTAGATGTATTTAAATCAGTATGATAAACTTACATAAGTACATATTTATTGTATAATCCCCCCCACCCCGCTGACTTAGTAGCAAAAGGACGCGTCTTTTAATCTCCGCAAAAAAAAAAATATATTCTCAAAAAGTTAGTTAGATATTCTTATAAACCACACTTAGTTGAAGAATTACCGTTGTTCTAGGGTGCTTTCATAAAATCTCAAGTAAAAACGTAGTGCAAGTGACTATACTGATAGACTGAGACGAAGAAAAAGTGCAAAAATGACAATCATACTTGGTAATCTGTGTAGTACATATAATAATAATTATTATCAGTGTTACGTCATAACAAAATATCACCGAAACCGAAGTTCTACTACACAGATCAATAAATTCACCTCTGCTACTAAGTACATAGATAGCCTCTTATGAGTTGTCACAACTGCCGCGACGAGTGGCTCGGGTTCGGTTCCGAACATCGGGGAATTGTTTTTGTATGACAACAAATAGTCAAATACAAATTAAAATCAAATTATTAAAGAGTGATTATATAGGAGTTAAGGTAAGGTCTAAGATCTCGCTGTGGGGACCAAGCATACTTCCTATAACATTATGGGTGAGCTACACCAACATACATACTTCGCTGCTACGAGTAAGTATTCGTATCCACTTACCATACGAGCAATCGTTTTCCAAGCCGTACGCGCACCGTTCAATAACAAAGTTAGATACTATGTCGATGCGGCGCTCTCCACCGAACAATCGGAATCATCTGAATTGTCCGACCTACCCCACACATCATAATTCGGACTCGGCTCTTAATGAAATGTCTAAACACTCTGATCAAACTGATAATACTTGCGTTAATGTATCAAAGTGGCGCTTTAAACGCACATTGGATGATCTCGAGACCAGCCCGGGGTAAAATATCTTCTCGAAGAAATTAAGGATCAACAAGAAAATAAGTTCAAATCATTAAACAATGCTCTCTTTAATATAACAAAACAAAACCAGGAAATCCAAAATTCGGTTGAGACCTTATCGGCTAAACATGGGGAGCTTTAGAGTAGGAGAATACCAAGTACAAGAAACGAATTTTGGAGTTGGAACGCTGTTTGACCGTAGCTAAAACCACTTTTTTTTAACGCTGTGGAAATGCATTTACGCACCATACCCCGAAGTGCGTCTATGGGACACGCTCAGCCGAAGCCGGGAATACCCGCTAAAACCACAGCGGCACAACGACATCGCCTGAGTGGCGGGGTCATGGGAAATAGCAGAGCCTTTCTACCACTCCTCCTCCAGCGATTCCCGCCTAAAAGGCGGACCCAAAATGGTCCCCCCATACGGAGGGGCCGGGCTAAGTACGTCTTCTTGTGCGAGAAGATGCAGCAGCCAAGGGTTTTTTTAGCGAGGTGTCCTTCCTCTTAGCTCCACTCGTTAGCCCGGAGGCAAACGGGGCTCCCAGCTCATCTCAGTGAGGAGACCGTGTTGCCCGACGGTGACCCGGAATTCGGGTCACGTCAGCCACCTGGAGTGGTGGCCGACCCGCCGCACGTGTGACCGCCGAAGCGGTCCCCACTTCTAGTTTTGGTTCGCGCCGGTAAACCGGTAACCCCCATATCTGGGGGCCGTGCCCCTATCCGCCACCTGGGGACGCGTCGGATGGCAGGCCAGAAACTGCACACGGAAGCTTAAACTACCTGGAATCAAATGCGCGTTCTTCAGCTATAGAAATCCGTAACCTACCCAAGCAGGAAAACGAAAGCAAGCAGGTTTTGGTTGATACCATTCAACAACTTGGCTCAACTTTGGGACTTGAACAGGGTACCAGCCGACATACAGGACATGTTTCGTACAAAGTCTGAAACAATCATTGTAGACTTTACCACTACCATGGGGTGGGAGTCATTTGTGTCTAATTATAAATCATTCAATAAAATTAGGCTCGAACATAAGCAAGCGCAATTGAACTCGCAGTTCATTAACATACCGCGTGCACCTTGCAATCTGTAGGTATGTCTCAAAATATTTGACTTCTAAATCTAGACGACTTTCCTATCTTGCTCGCTTAAATGTAAATAATAAATAGCTCTATGCGGCTTGGGCTTCATATGGGAAAATCTATGTTAAGAAGGAAGTAAACGATTCACCAGTCCGTATTGATGATCTGACTTCCGGGACCTGTTCTTGTGACTAGTCTTAGGCAGTGTTTGTACCCTTTTCTCAATCATTTTAGCATGTTTTATGTATCTTTTTAATTAATGTTTAGTTAATGTTATATTCATGTTATATCTCAGTGCCTAAAAACCAAGAAACAACACTATTGACGAACATAACGAGTGGTTTACTGAGAGAAATCATAAGGCAAGAAATTAACATAGCTTTACAAGATACAATTATTAAAGGTATAATAAGTGAACAGTTTAGCAAATTTAACGACATTATTTCAGAGATCAAGAAATCTTTGTCATTTTTCAATGAAAAATATGAAAAAATGAGGACAGCTTTAGAAAAAAAATCCACTACTATACAAAAACTAATGAGAGAGAACTGTACTTTAACAAAATCAATAAGCGACATAACGAAGCGCATGAATATCTTGGAACAACACGCGCTATCTAATAACGTCGAAATACAGTGTATACCTGAACATGCATCTGAGAACTTGATTAATACTGTCCTTCAGCTCGGCAAAGTCATTAAGTGTAAACGATTAGTATTGCCAAGAAAGATGCGAACAACACAATACCAAAGTCAGTCCTCGTTAAATTCACCAGTGTTAGGGACACTTTCCTTGCGGCATCCCTACAATTCAACAAAACCAACCCAAAGTCTAAATTGAACTCAAGTCATCTCGGTATTGCAAAAGACAAATCAGTACCTATGTTTGTCGTTGAACACTTATCCCCGGAGAATAAAGCACTTCATGAGGAAAGAACTGGAAACCGGCGCATATGTAACGTGTGACTACGCCTCTCTAAACATGAAAATTTGTCTCTACATAGTGAATATTGCATACTTCAGAATGCAATGGCGTTATTGACATATGACAATATGACATTATTGTCAATTTACAACGAACGGCATCTTGGTAGGGTCTACTGTGTCCATTTACTTGCAACTACATTAGCAACTTTGTTCAGTTTTAAACTTTATTCCTTTGTGAAACAAATAACCAGCAAGGTTGACAATTAGTAGCGTCTAGTATTTTGGAATAACACAACCAAAAACGATTAACTGACCCATATTAAGGACATGGAATGTAGTACGATTTTGAAAAACACCTATTGTTCTGATTGATGTTTAGGTCGGTGTCTTCCCACCGTGACTTGGGAACTTCACGAACAAAATATTAAGTGATAACGAAAAACGTCAAATTCTTGACATACCTAGGACCTTTTCCAATACCTAGACATCAATCAGAACAATAGGTGTTTTTCAAAATCGTACTACATTCCATGTTCTAAATATGGGTCAGTTAATCGTTTTTGGTTGTGTTATTTCAAAATACTAGACGCTACTTATTGTCAACCTTGCTGGTTATTTGTTTCACAAAGGAATAAAGTTTGGGATGAGATTAATGTACGGGAATTTAAGATTGGAAGCATTTATCAGAAAGAATTAAACAACACAGTTGTTCGAGTGGCATATCCTGCGTATGAATATTGAAAAAAAAAAAAAAAACGAAGACGACCTATCAACAAGGAACCTTGAAAATGAAATTCGCACAGAAACATCTTTTTATAGAATGGTTCTTCAAAGGTTATTCGATATCATACTTACCCTAGAAAAGAGTTCTTTGGCTTTGAGAGGACATTAAGAAGACTTAAGCCAGGAAGGATACCACGGAATACCCGATACCGCCCGATATGATCACATTATGCCAAATGTAGAAAAAAATCACTGAAGAATCGGACACCACTCTAAATAAACTAAATCCGAATAGATGTGCCAATACGATATCTGCAATAAAACTTCGTTATTTTGATGTTATCAAAGCATTATCAGAAATTTATTTATTTATCACTCTTACAACTCCTGCTCCTTACAGGCCTTAACCTAATGCGACAGTGTAATAATCCACTAATAGTTAAATATACACTGATTCTTAATTATAACTAACAATATTTAACAAAACTCTTGAGTTCACTCAAAGTACACGAAAATGTATCCAGTCTTTCATGAATGTCGTTCACCATAAGGATTGCACGGGTGAGAGGTGCTAATAGTTCTAAAGAGTACCTAATAAAGATGAGCGTAGAGAAGCAGAGAATATCAAAACAAAATGCTAAATTTTAAGTTCGTGTTGCTTTGCGAATTCATGCACAGTGTATTGGACGACATCAATTAGGTATGCAACAAAAAAAAAAAGCGAAGTAAAGTTTTAGGAGAGACCAAAGCAAAGTTGCAAATTTATAGAAATGATTTCGAATTACTGTCAGTGAAACTGCAATAAAATATGGTATTGATACCCATTTTCAAGAAAAACCAAAGCAAAGTTAATTTTTATATGCCTTTTATTAGCTTCACTTGTACTTATGTTTGCTTGCTTGCTTGTTGTTTGTCCGTCTCTAACTCTTTGGACTACAGTGAGCGGCTCATTACTGTAAAATTTCCCACCGTTTTCAATACGTTCGTTTGTTCTGTTATACATATCCAATGCACCCTTTCGGCTTACCTGGTAGCTTATGCTGCATTCCCGTCAGAGTGCTGACACACCATTCCTCATCACCTCATACATCCATCCCACACTCATAGCCAGTCGTCTTCCATCCTTCATCCGTGCACTTGTGTACTGCACTCGCGATCCTAATTGTAAAAGTAATTGTGAAATTTAAAATAAAGTGTTATAATTCATTCCAGCTAAAAGTGTTTGCTTTTTTAAAAAGAGTGTCCTAGTCGGTTTATAACATTGGTGGCAGCAAAGGGATAGAAAATCCTTGGTTTCCTCTGAATTCCCTATAAATATACCAGTGAAGTGCAGTGAGTGCAAGTCCACGAAACGACTCATCATCCAGGTGTTTCCGTACACCTCTCCAGGTGAACCTCATAGCTAGAGATGGGCATTTACCCGGTAAAAACCCGAACTTTGGGTAAATACCCATTTATACCTATTTTTACCTACCCAATTTTAATTTTTACCGGGTAAAAATTAAAATCAGTTTAATTCAGGGTAGATCCGTAGTTACATCGTTATTATTATCGCAGATCATATTTTGATCAGTTACAACCTGACACTGACCAGTAAATTGCAAAAAATCGAGAAAATCTGAATTACACGGGCTGCCACTACGGAACTACCATTTTTTGTTCTGGATGGGAAATCGTCAAATGACCTCTCCCGCTCTAGGCGGAGCGGAAGGGCGTGTCAGACTTTTACTGACTAAAACCCACCCGTGTTCCTTCACTTGCCTGTGCGCCAGGGCCACGGTTTCTTTTTAAACAACCCGAAATCGTTTTTTTTTTGTTTCCGGGGTGTAAAATCCTCATGCGATGTCCGCCGCCCTGGGGCGGGCGACGGGTCTGTCAGACTCTTAATGATTAAAAACCACCCCAGTGTTTCATCTCACACCTACACTGGGGGTTGCGAGAGCGAAAACTGCCTCCGCAATCCTCCATTGATGCTGGCCCGCCACTGTGGATCCGGTTCGGTGGGACAGGTCAGCCGCCCAATTCACATGCCGCTCCAACTGTCTCCTGTCCGGGTCAGCCAACGCGATATCCTCAGCATACGTGAGCAACCAGGGAGGTGGATCATGTATGCAGAGCCTGTATGGGGACTGCATATGCTCTTTCCACATAGAAAGAGCATATGTAGAGGCGTGTTCTTCGATCTGTATCTCTCCATGGGGAACCTTAGTGTTAATGTAGGATCCATGACCCGACTTGTTGTCACTAAGCTACGACTTCGCCTCCTTCCTCCCTGTAGGTCTGCTACAAAAAAGCTTGCGTCTTTGAACGTGAAGAAGCTAAATGATCCTGAGGTGAGGGAGAAGTATGCTGAAGCGTTGTCTGGAAAGCTGTCGCCGATTAATGAGGTAGGTGAAACAGAGGCTGCCTGGGGATCTTTGTCATCTCATATCATGATTACCGCTTCATCTGTACTTGGCAAAACACGCCGTCACAATGAAGATTGGTTTGATGAAAATGATGAAGCTCTACCGGCGGCTTTCGACAAACGCCGGGATCTCTTGCGACAGCATAGAAGGCGACAAAGAAGCATTGAAGTGGTCAAAGCTAGTGACCAGGAATTACGCGGGCTGTCTCGTCAGACTAAGGACAAGTGGTGGCATGACAAAGCCATTCACATGCAATGGCTTTTTGACACTAACCAACTCGGGGAGTTCCACAGTGAGGTACGTAGGCTGACTGGTACATCCTACTATGCAAAGGTGCCTTTAAGGTCTCTAGACGGTAGACACCTGTTGACTAGCAGGGAGGATGTGCTAAAGCGCTGGGCGGAGCACTTCAATACTCTGCTGAATGTGGATCCATCAACTGATCTTCAAGTCATCGCCTTAATGCCCCAACTCCCTCCTGTTCTTGAGTTGGACCACTATTACTTGATGAGGTTGTTGCTGCCATCAGGCAGCAGCAAAACCAGAAGGCGGCTGGCATTGACCTTATACCGGGAGAGCTGATCAAATACGGTGGCGAGGGGTTGCATGAATTGATATGGAAGCTGTTTGTTCGTATGTGGGAGGAAGAGCGCGTTCCTGATATGTTTAAAGTGTCGCGTATAAGAACGCTATATAAGAACAAAGGGGACCGATCCGTCTGCAACTCATACCATGGTATCACACTTTTATCGACTCCTGGAAAGGTTTTTGCTAGAGTTCTCTTATACCGCCTAAAGGTATTGTCTGAAAAGATCCTGCCTGAAACCCAGTTCGGCTTCCGACCCGGACCGAGGCACCCGTGAAGCAATATTTTCCGTGCGTCAGCTACAGGAAAAGAGTAGAGAGCAGGGTCGGAAGCTGTACCTCTGCTTTGTTGACTTGTAGAAGGCTTTCGACAGTGTGAAGCCTCATGAAGCCTTATGGTTAGTGTTAGGTAAGCTGGGATGCACTGAAAAGTTTGTGGGACTTCTTAGACTCCTACATGACGGCATGCAGTGCTGCGTTGTTGTAGACGGTGCACAGACAGACTTCTTCCCCGTTACCTGTGAGGTGAAGCAAGGATGCGTTTTAGCACCAACTCTGTTCGCCTTATACTTTGCATTGGTAGTGGAAGAGGTCTTACAAATTGTTCCACAAGGAGTTCGCATCCGCTTCCGCACCGACGGCGGTCTTTTCAATCTGGCTAGACTTAAGGCTCCCACCAAAGTCTCACATGCACTGATTACTGAGATCATGTATGCTGATGATTTGTGCTTCTTAGCAGAATCCCCAGACGGCCTGCAACTGTTGATGTCCGCTTTTCATCAAGCCTGCTGTAAGTACGGCTTAAAAGTCAGCGTCAACAAGACCCTAGATGTCTCTAGACGCTCACGGTCACGAGACACTGAATATAAAGCTTGGTGAGGATGTGTTGAAGCAAGTAGACAAGTTTCGTTATTTGGGGAACACTATAAGTTCTAAGTGTGACCTTGATGCTGAGATCAACAGCAGAGTCGGAGCTGCAGCTGCAGCGTTTGGCAAGTTGTGTTCCAAGATCTTCTGCTCACATGACCTTAAGCTAGCTACGAAAATATTCGTATATATGGCAATTGTGCTGCCAAACCTTCAAATGGTCTGACAGAGTGCGAAATACCGAAGTCCTGCGACGAGCCAATGTTGGTGGCAGTGAGGCTTATTTAATGCGTCGACAGCTTCGGTGGTGCGGGCACGTATCACGTATGGCGGACGAAAGGGTGGCGAAGCGCATCTTCTTCTCTGAGCTGGAGGAGGGCAAGCGAAAGCATGGCGGACAACTCCTCCGGTTCAAGGATGTCTTAAAACGGCACATGAAGACATGCAATATAGTGTTAAAGTTTATGTATAGAAACTTTTTGTAGTACAATGTGTGTCACCATGGAAACAAAGCTGTTATCTTGTCTTGTCAGAAAATATAAAATATATTGAACATGAGATCGCATTTTCTTGTATCTGATATTGTTTAAATCGAGATTTATCATCTCATAATATTTAGAACCATCTGAATGGTAGCATTTGGCAGTAAAACGGCCAGAATGGCGCAGAATGGTGTACGGACAAGTGCGCGAGTTTGAGGAGCAGCGCAAAGCTGTCCTCGGTGCCAAACGCGACCAATTAAAGGCCCGCCCACCTTCTGCCATCACATACAACTACGTCGACGGCGTGCTTACGTGCCCTCAGTGTGCACGAAGTTTCGCCGCCAAGATAGGCTACATAAGCCATCTTTGGGCGCATGAGCGCGCCAAATCATCGGCTAGGAGTCGAAGTGGTCGCCGTGGCCGAAATCGGTCGGAACGTCATCATCATCATCATGCTTCCGTACCCTGGACAAAACCCATATTGTTATTCCCGAGACAGCATACTCCTGCCGAATCTGAGAGTCTATAATCCTCTCAAAGATCTTCATGGTGTGTACCGAGCCCTTGCCTTTGATGACTGGAGTAATAATACTCAGTCCCCATTGGGTTGAAATTTTGCCGATCAGGAACACGCGGTTAAGAAGGTTAGTTAACATGCTCGCATCGTGAGGACCCATCGCCTTCTAGGCCTCAATGGGGACTCCGTCAGTTCCGACAGCTTTCCGATTTGCCATGCGACAGAGAGTCGTTTGAACTTCCTCGGGCGTTATTGGGGGCACTAATTCAAGATTTGGAATGAATTTCGGTATCTGTACCTCTTGGTGCTGCTTATTCAGCAGCTCGTGGAAGTACAAGCGCCATCTCTCCTTCACCGCGAAGTCTTTGCATAGCAGGTTGCCAGTAGGGTCTTTTACACAACGGCACTTGGATATATCAGAAATCAATTAAAAATCACAAAAATACTTTTTCAAAAAGCTTTAATGTATTAAAAAGTTCTCAAAAATTAAAAGAAACCATTAGTGTGCATAAAATAAAATAAGATAGCATTAAAAATAATTATGAGGCTGAAATTCAATAATTACAGTCAGAGACTCTCCGCTTACAGGATTCCTTGAATAATGTTATAGCTAAATATGAGACTTCTCAAAAGGAAATGGGAGAGTATATTCTGGCAATGAACGGTCTGGTGGACCTGTGTAGTGAGAACGAGAGAATGTTAAACTCTTTAACGAACAATCTAACATCTGATTGTAATCATGGTCCATCGGGCTGTTCACGGTCAGCTGTCTCTAATGAGTCTGCACCATCAGTGACTCATACTGTGGAGTTGTTTGACAGTTTCAGCAGTACTTCCCTCGCCACACCAAACACAGAAGAATTAATAATAACAAATAAATTGTTAAACAATAGAAATAAAATATTGATGTACTGCGATGAAATGGGTAAAATATGGGTCATACACTACAACACCATTTAAATGACCAAGTAATTAATTATTGTATGCCTGAAGCATCTTACAGTAAAATTATAGAAAAAGTTATAAGTGGTAATTACAGTCCATCCACAACCATTGTTATTTTGATTGGGAGAAGAGGAAATGCAAACAGTGTAAAAATTAAGAAATATTTTGAAAGTCTAGCCTCCTTAAATGTAAATAAAATAGTTTTGTTTGCCTTTCCTTATGGCAATGGCCTGTCACAGACAGAAAACAAAATTAGATATAGATGTAATATGACATTACAAACTATGACATTATATAATGAAAAATTTGAATTTATTGACTCTAATGTACTTATTAGTCAAAATTATTTTATGACCAAAGATAACTATTATCTTTGTAATTTTTATAAAGGACAGGTAGCAGAATCGCTATCATACTATATATATAAGTCAGCCAAGTGTTTGGCTAACTATACTGCTTCTATTGAGCAGTTAAGTAATACACTTAGTGGTAATGAGCAGAGCTTGGAATATGTTCCAAGCTATTTAAATTACAACTTGAGACAATAGAGTCAACCTCTAGCACTATTTTAAATACCAAGTTAGACTTGTACCCATTATCAAGGGACATTGAGACAACAGAGTTAAACTCTAGCATAACCAAGACACTAAAAAACTCAAAAACACAAAAACTAAAAAACTAAAAATTTTTTTACTAGTATTCCAATAATGACAACAAAAACTTTGTCTTCTTCCTCCACTTCTGCTTATGCCATACTAAAAGAATGTGTTCCAGATTGTGACAATCACTTTGAATTTGCATTTGTGACCAGTAAAGACATTATACAATCTTTTAAGGATCTTGATGTAAAAAAAACTGCCGATCATTGGGGTTTGTCAGTATACACTGTAGCTTCAATAATAGATGTTATCGCACCTTTCTTAGCAATTGTTTTTAATTCTTGTGTCACATCGGGCGTATTTCCTGATTTGATGAAACTAAGCAAAGTAATTCCACTGTTCAAATCTGGTAGTACAACTGATCCCACGAATTTTCGGCCAATATCGATATTACCAACTTTGAGCAAAATTTTTGAAAAATTAATTTTGAAACAGTTGTTGAGGCACTTTAACTTACACAATTTGTTGCACGTGAAACAATTTGGTTTTACAAAGGGTCGTTCAACTACAGATGCGGGCGTGGCGTTGCTAAAGAACATATTTGGGGCCTGGGAGGAATCGCAAGATGCTCTTGGTATTTTTTGTGATTTGTCCAAGGCCTTTGATTGCGTACATCATGATACTCTTATCAGGAAATTGTACCATTATGGTTTGAGGAACAGAGCTCTCGACCTTCTGACTTCTTATCTGAATAATCGAATTCAGACGGTTGATGTTAATGGCAAGAGATCTGCAGGATCTGTGGTCACCATGGGCGTTCCGCAGGGCTCAATTCTAGGTCCATTCTTGTTTTTAATTTATATTAATGACTTACCTCATCACGTGAGGGATAATCACAACATAGTATTGTTCGCGGATGACACTTCTCTTATTTTTAAAGTCAAGCGTCAGCTAACAAATTTTGACGAAGTTAACAATGCACTCTATACCTACCTACCGTAGCACTTTGATAACGTGTGACTACGCCTTTCCAAACATGAAAATTTATCTCTACATGGTGAATATTGCATACTTCAGAATAGTATTGTAAGACATTATTGTCAATTTACAACGAAGGCATCTTGGTAGAGTCTACTGTGTCCATTTACTTGCAACTACATTAGCAACTTTGTTAGGTTCAGTACTCTGAAAATCTTGTTTTATACTTTTTCAGCGTCGTTTTTTGTCGTAGTTGGGTTTTAGTTTTTTTTACTTTTTATTATTTGTACTATTTTGGTGTTAAAATGTATTTGTGGCGCATAATATTAACAAAAGTTAAATTGACGAACTAAAAACTAGGTAGTTAACATACGACATCTCTTTTGACTTATGTATCGGCGTATAGTAATATGTAGAGATGTCCTATTTCACTATTTCGTAGCGTTTGGATCGTAGCGCGTATAGCAACAGTTTCCCCGTATGGAGCTCCCGGTTTTTCATCGGCTGCCGGCAGAAGTTACCACCCACCAGACAAAGTCTTGCCGCCAAGCGATTCGTCGTGTTCCGGCATGATGTCTGGTGAAGCCGTAGGGAGGACGCGTCTGAGCAGTTGTGGTGCGTTGTGTGGCGAGTACGATGCGCCAAATGTTGTTGTGTCGGGAGTTTGGTCGTGGAGAGTCTCCAGATCAATCTCCCTCTAGCGCAGCATCGTTGGTCGTGTTGGTCTTGGGTTTCTTGGGTTTTCTTGGGCATTACTAGGGATTATGTACAAACATAAAGTACTCGTGAAGCTCTTTCAGATGATACCAAATACGGTATATTTATTTTAATTTTATATTAACATAGAACTTTTTGTCCGCTAGAGGGCGTAATACTAAATTTGGTGACAAGCTTTATAGCTCATAACCAACAGAATATCAAGGCACTTCTAATGGTTCTGCAGTGGTCTTATTCTGATAAGTAGTAAAGAAGCTATCTATGAACGAAAAGATGTGAATTATATGCAATCAGCCCATGAATACAGGTAAAGTCACAAGCAAATGCTAGTAATAAATATATATTCAAAATGTACAAGTAAAGCCCTTTCAAATGATACCAAACACGGCATATTTATCTTAACTTTATTTTTTTACTCTGTATATTTTGTCCGCTAGAGGGCGCCATATTAGATTTTGTGAAACTCCATATAGCCTATAACCAGCAGCCAATTAGGACGCTTCTAATGATATGTCATTTATCGAATTCGAATAAGTAGTTTAGAAGTTACGAGGGAACAGATGAACATACATACATACATACATACATACATACATACATACATACATACATACATACATAGCCTGTCAAAATCATAACCCTCCTTTTGCTTTGCCGTAGTCGGGTAAAAATTAGACAGATAACTGATGTGGATGCAGCCAGAATTGTTTATTTTAGTTAGTTTCATAGTCTTATGACTTATGGGATTCTTCTCTGGGGAACTTGTGCGGACATCAATACCATCTTTGTTTTACAGAAGATGGCTGTTCGAGCCATTTACAACCTTGGTCCTAGAGAATCTCTTAGAGAAAAGTTCAAAGAGGTGAACATTCTGACTGTAGCTTCACAATATATATTTGAAAATCTTATGTATATTCATAAAAATATCTCGAATTTTAAGAAAATAAGCGATATTCATAATATAAATACCAGGAACAAACACAATCTTGCTGTACATCACACTCGTCTCCACACAGTAGGTAACTCGTTCATGGGTCAATGTATACACTTTTACAACAAGCTTCCCATGGACGTTCGAAACTTACCCATTAAACGATTTAAGAACCATATAAAGGCCAAACTTTGCAAAAGGGGGTATTATAAAATCACAGATTATTTAGAAGACAAAAAAGCTTGGGACTGAGCTGCTCGCTCTGTTAAGCATTGTTAATTGTTATTAAGCAATATGCGTAATTATAAGGTAAATTATTGTAAACATTTTCATTTTTAATGTCTGGACTTGAAATAATAAAAAGTAAAAAAACTAAAACCCAACTACGACAAAAAACGACGCTGAAAAAGTATAAAACAAGATTTTCAGAATACTGAACGAACAAAGTTGCTAATGTAGTTGCAAGTAAATGGACATAGTTAAGACGCCTTCGTTGTAAATTGACAATAATGTCATACAATACCATTCTGAAGTATGTAATATTCACTATGTAGAGATAAATTTTCATGTTTGGAAAGGCGTAGTCACACGTTACATATACCTACCTACCGTAGCACCTTGACAACGTGTGACTACGCCTTTCTAAACATGAAAATTTATCTCTTTACACATTAGCAACTTTGTTCAGTTCAGTATTCTGAAAATCTTGTTTTATACTTTTTCAGCGTCGTTTTTTGTCGTAGTTGGGTTTTAGTTTTTTAACTTTTTTTTATTTGTACTATTTTGGTGTTAAAGTGTATTTGTGGCGCATATTATTAACAAAAGTTAAACTGATGAACTAAAAACTAGGTACTTGACATATTGCATCTACACGCACATATAACAACATAAGCCCGATGGCATATAGTGCAGAGGCCTTTTTATGGGAGATTTAGCCAGTTATAAAACTGTTTCCGCCTTCACCGCGTGGAGTTACTCCCAGCTTATGTCGTTTTCATTAGTGCATTACATATTCTAATAATGTTCACACTGCTCTACATTGCATAAAGCGATTCACAGTTCCCATGATCCGCGCTTTACTCTTATCGCTCATATTTAACATCATTAAAGCATTCTTGTAATTATGTACAAGCATAAAGCACTCGTGAAGCTCTTTCACGTGATACCAAACTCGGTATATTTATTTTAATTTTATATTAACATAGAACTTTTTGTCCGCTAGAGGGTGCAATACTAAATTTGGTGACAAGCTTTATAGCTCATAACTAACAGAATATCAAGGCCCTTCTAATGGTAATGCAGTGGTCTTATTCTGATAAGTAGTAATGTAGTAAAGAAGCTATGAACGAAAAGATGTGAAGTATATGCAACCAGCCCATGAATACAGGTAAAGTCACACGCAAATGCTAGCAATATATATATATTCAAAATGTACAAGTAAAGGGCTTTCAAATGATACCAAACACGGCATATTTATCTTAACTTTAGTTTTTTACTCCGTATGTTTTGTCCGCTAGAGGGCGCTACAGTAAATTTTGTGAAACCCCATATAGCCTATAACCAGCGGACAATTAAGACGCTTCTAATGATATATCATTTGTCGAATTCTGATAAGTAGTTTAGAAGTTACGAGGGAACAAATGAACATACATACATACATACATACATACATACATACATACATACATACATACATACATACATACATACATAGCCTGTCAAAATCATAACCCTCCTTTTGCTTTGCCGTAGTCGGGTAAAAAGGCGATGATCCTTGAGTTTGTTTCGGCTATTTCTTCTCAGAGGTAGTCAGTTAGGAAATGCCGGCTTCATCTAGTTAAAAATAAAATATAAAATAAACATGACGTGTAAAAGTGATCAGTGATCCTACTTGCTTAATAAACGATTTCATTTCATTTCATTTCATCCTATGCCGCTTTGACCCTGGAACATGCCAATTTGGAAAAGATCTTTTGCCCCTAAGATGATTCCTACTTCTCGTAAAGCGCTTGCAAGTGGTCTGGCTCTGGCTCTGGCTCTGGCTACAACTCTTTTAGTGGCACGTTTAACAACCTTATATGCGTGGCGATCTTCAGGAGATCCGGTCGGATGCCACGTTTTAAAGAGGACTTTCTTCACCTTAGTCTCCCCCTGGACTGTGTCGTCCCACCACAAGGTCTCCTTTTCACGTTTGCGGCCGCCCTTAGAGACTCCGAGCACTACCCACGCGGCCCCATTAATAGCTGCCTGGATCCTGCCCCAATGGTCTTGGACATATTCTTCAACGGTCCAGTGCACTTGTCGCTAATAACCGATGCAAACACCAGGGACTTATTTCATCAAGCAGCCACCACCAAATCTGGTGCCGGCAGTGCTCTACACGTCTACGTTGGGCCTTTACGCAGACATCTATGACAAGGAGGCGGTATTGTCCAGTGAGACTCTCACCGACTATGACTTTGCATTTGACTGCTTTGCCGATGTGGTGTCTCCTAGTCAGTAGAAAGTCTATCTGGGTAGCGCTTCGCCCGCTGCGATAGGTGACAAGGTGCTCCTGCTTCTTTTTGAAGTTGGTGTTCACGATTGCAAGGTTTGCGGCCGCACACGTTTGGACAATGTTGTTTCCTTCTGCGGTGCGGCCGCCGTACCCAAAGCCGCCGTGAACACGCTTAAGCCCGTCACTTTTCTCACCTACATGACCCTTCAAATCACCACCCAGAACCACTTGCTGGGATAACGGGATCCCGTGAAACAGTCCTTCGAGCTGGCTCCAGAACAACATACTTTCGGCGTCACCACACCAGGAAAAGCGCAACGGATTTTCCTGGTTTGGGCTCGCTTCTTCAGCCGTATCCGCCTCTGACACGGTAGACCTAGCCACAGGTCACAGGATTCGGGCGCAGCTCCTATGCGCCGTTTTGCGGCGGCGCCCTAACTGTGCCACGTGCCTTCCTTTCTTATTCATAATAGTTTGGCTTGTTTTGTTTTTACGAGTGCGACTGCCGTCAGACCACACGGATCCGAAGGGAAAGCTGGCGTCAGCACCCCATCCGTAAGTCAGCGGGTGCACCGTCAAGCAGGTGGGGTTGACTTGGGTTCCAAAGATGGTGGTAGGACCCCAAAGCACTCCCGTACCTGATCGTAGTATTGATGACGAAGCCAATTAAATAACAACTCAATTTATACCCGGTATTTATTATAAATACCCGGTAAAAAAGGGTATTTTTTCTTTTTTACCTATTTTACCCTTTCTTTTTTATTTAATTTTTACCTACCCATTTTTACCCCCCCGCCCATCTCTACTCATAACCGATCCACTGTACAATAAGTGGCAAGGAGTAGCGAAGCAAGTAGCGTCACCCATCTCCAGATCCAGCACCGATTTGGCTCAAGGGCAACACCAGTTCCAGCTCCAGCTCCAGTTCCAGTATCCAGAACTCCAGCTCTAGTTCCAGTTCCAGCACAAGCATGAAAAACGCATGTTTGGTGTTTCTGTGAGTTCTGTGATCATTTTTATAAATTATATCAAGTGCTTAAAAACAAAAGTTCCATCAAATTCACCTTCGACGGCTTATCGCTCATAGCCGCAAAATTATAACGTCACTGCAAATTGTACCGTCTAGACCCGACGCAGTTCCGGTGGGCAGCGATAAGAACAGTACGACGAAATTCGCCGTGTAGACTTACATATTATAAGCTATACTAATTTTATTCCAGGGTTTGCTCATTTCTATTGTATTATTTTAATATATATATATAAAAAAATGTCTCAAAGTTCCAAGAACATCAAGGAAGAGTCTAGAAAAGGCTTAACCTTAAATGTAATCCTAAAATTCATTAAACCTTTCGACGGTAACCGCGAAAAACTCAACGCTTTTATAAATAATTGCTACAACGCAATTTCCCTAGCTTCCTCAAGTCAACAAGACGTTATATTTAAATATATCATCAGCCAGTTAGACGGTAAAGCCGAAACAGCGTGTTCGATAAAAGAATTTGACACGTGGCCCTCACTCAGGGATTTCCTACAAACCCAATTCGGAGAGCGAAAACATTATGCTCATCTCTTGATAGAATTACAAGATTGTAGACAAGGTGCCCAAGAAAATGTCAGCCAATTCTCACTTAGAGTTGAAACCTGCCTATCACAGCTTCTCACAGAGATCTCAGTTAGCAACCACAAAAAGAGTGAAATTGCTGGTAGGGTAGCCGCTATGGAAGATCTAGCTCTACATACCTTTACTATGGGCCTCACCCCTCGTATCGCTAACATAGTCCGATGTAGGGACCCTAAGAACCTCAATGACGCAATTAATTTTGCTATATCTGAAGAAAAATTACAACAATTCTCCTACAGACAGAGTTTAGTCTCGAAAACGTTGCGTGGTAACGACACAAACGTTAGACCGAATAGATCCGGTAAATTCAATAATTACCAAAATCAGAGACCTCCAATAAATCAACAAGCTTCAAAAGACCTGTTCTGTCGATATTGCAAAAACACAGGACATCTTTTAGAAAATTGTAAACTCCGCGATTACAATAATAACAACTTTAATAATAAAAAACCCTCTAATTCCGATATCCCACCGAGCAAGTCCTTTAAACCCCAAATAAATACCATAACCAAAATCGAAGGTTATGACACTGTCGATGAACCTAATTTAAACTAAATGAAGTCCCGACTAGGTGTCGCACGGGACAAGCAGTAACCTTAATAGACAACACCAATACCCACACAATGACCCATGGACATGGTAACAAAAAGGCCAAAACTCGAGGTCATTCAACTAGAATCAAGCAACAGGGTAACCAGCCCCAAATCGTAGATTCTAATATTTCCCTAAAACTGCATGTTGTCAAGCAGCAGGGTAAACAGCCCCAAATCGTAGACAACATAACTAGAATCAAGCAGCAAGGTAACCATCCCCAAACTGTAGATTCTAATGTTTCCTTAAAATCGAATGTTGTCAAGCAACAGGGTAGCCAGCCCCAAACCGTAGACTGCATCGTAAATCCTGCAAATAAAGAAAACAATAATAAAACTATATACGAATTCACACAGAATATATCCAACAAATACTTACCTTACATACAAGTAAAATCTCCTGTGTCTTCTAAAGATCTTTTACTCCTCGTTGATACTGGTGCATCTTAAGCATTATAAAACATCAGTTATCGACCATATGCCTACAATTAATACATTAATCAAATACCAAATCAAAGGTATAGACTCATCAACCGATAGTCCTTTAAGCACGTTAGGACAAATTCCTGTAACTATAAGTACCCACGATGAAACCCACAGTGACTGTAAACAGTTAACTCATATATTATAGACTTAATGTCAAACAAATATGACGAGTTTTTATCGAAAATAGCTTATCTTGAGAAAGAAAGACAGTCAGACAAATTAATTATTAAAGATCTGGAGGATAAACTGGAAACATTAGAACGGAAAGTTCGTGGAGCTGGGGTAGACATTCGAAACATACCAAAAAAAAAAATGGAGAAACAAAAGAAACACTTGTTGCAGAGATTGCTAAATTGGGTGAAACATTGAAAGTAGATATAAACACTAATAATATTGTTGATGCTTTCTGGAAGGGTCACTGCATTCTCCTATCAACCCCAGGGTCTCAAAGCAGGGAAAACAAACATGCAAAACACTAACCTGGATCCAACAGGACAGGAAAAGAGGAATCACCAACGACGGGGCACACGCCGGCCGGTCAGCTATCTTCTTTATGTGGACTTGATGCTGCTTGTTCACTGCCTACACTCGTCAAGCACAGACACACCACCAATATGGAAACTGAGGGTTTATTTGGCCAGTGAAGCCCTTAGAAAGTCAGATATTCGAAATTATTTAGAATAGACGCGGCGTTGTATGCGCTGAGGCCGCCATACATACTTTTTTTTTTTCTTTTTCTTGGCACTCTTGAGAGAGGCGCCACCAGCACGAGTTAAGAGAAGCCCGCGCTTATTTAAATCATCGTTGACGCAACAAGGATGGAAAATGGAAATGCATGGATAAATTATTAGGATAGTTAATGCTTACACATTTCCCCCCACCTGAAATCCACAAGGGTTTCAAGAAAAATGCGAAAAATTAAGAGTGAAATCAGCAATAGCTGGACTATGAGCTACTGCCGAAAAAATGCATAAAAATCTAGTTAATAAGTGTAAATAATATGGAGACTTATTTTAAATAACCTAAAGACAGTGTGTACTTATACTCTAGTTAGGTATATAAAAGGAAAATAAACTAATTAATTGGTAAGGGACAAACCTTTACCACCGGCCTACGAAACGTCTTTCCGTTAGCAGTTTGGAGAGTAACGACTCTAACTACCTGGTCTGAACCTGCATGCACTTGCACGATACGAGCCATTTTCCAAAACATCGGCGGAGTATTAGGTTCGTTAACTATAACTATGTCATTGACTTTGATATTTGGTTCAGGCAAGAACCATTTGCTCTTTTGTTGCAATGTGTGAAGATAATCGCGTTGCCATACGCGCCAAAAGCTTTCGCGAAGCGAAGCATCATCCAACGAGATCGAGGACACGAATTATCACTTATCGGTTCTTCGGGCAAGGCTACTAAAGGACCTCCCGTTAGAAAATGTCCTGGAGTTAGAACGTCAGACTCTGAAGGATCCGTAGATAGAGTACAGAGTGGACGGGAATTTAATACAGCTTCTATTTTAGCTAATATGGTAAAAAATTCTTCTAGAGTAAGAACTTGAGCTCCAACCACTCGCTTCAAATGATACTTTGTTGATTTTATACCACTTTCAAATATTCCGCCGAAATGCGGTGCTCCAGCTGGATTGAATTTCCAGGTAATGTGGCGATTCGCCAAACCATTTGAAATTTCTGGATAATGCTGATGAAGCAGATTCGCAACCTCATTTAAATATTTATTCGCGCCTACGAAATTTGTCCCACAGTCTGTTACTATTGTATGGCATATGCCACGACGAGAGACAAAGCGGTCTAAAGCGGCAAGAAATGCTTCAGCACTCAATTCTGTTACGGCTTCTAAGTGTACAGCCTTTGAGCTTAGGCACACAAATAAACATAAATAAGCTTTGTAAGTTTTTGCGCCACGACGGCGACTCTCTTTAATGATAAAGGGACCCCCCCAGATCTATTCCCGTGGTACTAAAGCAGCGAGCTGGTTGAATCCTGGCTGCAGGTAGCTTGCCCATCATTGGTTGACAAGCAACTGGATTCACTTTAAAACATTTGACACATTTGGATAACACGGTCCGTATCAGGAGCCTTAATCCGGTTATCCAAAATTTTCTTTGAATAAAAGATTGTAAAGAGCGAGGGCCACAATGCAAATATTTTATATGGAAATATTCGACTATCTTTCGAGAGATAGGACATTGTTTAAGTAACAAGAAAGGGTGTAACGCAGATGGCGACAGTTGAGCCTCATCGATGCGTCCACCTACTCGCAAAATACCATCATCGTCTAGGAAAGGTGACAGCTTTTGAATAGATTTTACACAAGGTTCATTTTTACGCACCCGGTCAACTTCCGAAGTCATGTAATTATCTTGACTGAATTTAACCAGCACTTTCATTGCTTTTTCAAGCTCAGCACTACTAAGAGGAGAGAGATTTCGGTCTTGCCTGGCCGTTTTAGAGTTAGAAACAAAACGATTACACCATGCTACCATTCTTTGAATTTTTGTAAATGAAGAATGTTTAGAAATTAAGTTCAAAAGTGGATTCTCATCATCCGTAACAAGAAGACTTTTACTTTCTATTGATTTAAGTTCAGGCAAGTTCTCCTTCGGAAGTAATACCTGCCTTTTAGGCCATTGCTCAGGTGATTCTTTCAGCCAAGAAGGCCCTGTCCACCAAAGCGGGTGATCTAGAATCTCTGGACATGATACTCCGCGGCTACAACAGTCGGCGGGGTTATCATTTGTTGATACATAGTACCAGCGATCTCGACTAATTAAATCAGTTGTCTGAACCGCACGATTGGCTACATACATTTTTACCCGACTACGGCAAAGCAAAAGGAGGGTTATGATTTTGACAGGCTATGTATGTATGTATGTATGTATGTATGTATGTATGTATGTATGTATGTATGTATGTATGTATGTATGTATGTATGTATGTATGTTCATCTGTTCCCTCGTAACTTCTAAACTACTTATTCGAATTCGATAAATGACATATCATTAGAAGCGTCTTAATTGTCTGCTGGTTATAGGCTATATGGAGTTTCACAAAATCTAACGTGGCGCCGTCTAGCGGACAAAATATACAGAGTAAAAAAATAAAGTTAAGATAAATATGCCGTGTTTGGTATCATTTGAAAGGGCTTAACTTGTACATTTTGAATATATATATATTACTAGCTTTTGCTTGTGACTTTACCTGTATTCATGGGCTGATTGCATATAATTCACATCTTTTCGTTCATAGATAGCTTCTTTACTACTTATCAGAATAAGACCACTGCAGAACCATTAGAAGGGCCTTGATATTCTGTTGGTTATGAGCTATAAAGCTTGTCACCAAATTTAGTATTACGCCCTCTAGCGGACAAAAAGTTCTATGTTAATACAAAATTAAAATAAATATATCGTATTTGGTATCATCTGAAAGAGCTTCACGAGTACTTTATGTTTGTACATAATCCCTAGTAATGCTTCGTAGAAATTTGAATGTAAACCAGGGTTTGGTAAACAGAGCGATGGGAGTGGTGAAGGCCTTCGAATGGCCTGCTCTTCGGCGCGATCAGTTGGAACAGGAGAACAGCCAAGCGCTGTTCTCATACAATTTGACGACGCATCCATAAAAGCAGATACTAACGGACTTATCAAAATCGAGCCTTGCCTCACTGAATTTGACGGCTTGAGGGGTTCTGGACAAATTCAGCGTAAAATGCTCCCGCTGATTCTTTCTTGGGGTTGTACTGTACATAAATTACAAGGTTGTACTCTAGATAAAAAAGTTACAGATCTAGGAAAGTCATTGTTTGCTAAAGGACAGGCCTATGTCGCTCTCAGTAGAGTTAAAACCATAGAGGGATTATTTATAAGTGCCTTGGATCATAATAAATTACTTAAAATCCACATGACAGTCGATCGTTAGCAGAATTAGATAGATTAAGAAATCTTCCCAGGTCCTCTTAATATAAGTTTTTTTTTTAATAATTATAAACTAGCGCTTGACTGCAATCCCGCCTGATGGTAAGCAGTGACGCAATCCTTGATGCCTGCGCACTAGTTTATTAAGCCTATTCACTTAAAAAAACTTAGGAATAGCAAGGATGACGGCAGTTGAGCCAGGTGATGCAATGTTAAATCCAAGACCAACACGACCAACCATGCTGCGCCAGAGGGAGATTGATCTGGAGACTCTCCACGACCAAACTCCCGACACAACAACATTTGGCGCATCGTACTCGCCACACAACGCAACACAAAGTGCTCAGACGCGTCCTCCGTACGGCTTCACCAGACATCATGCTGGAACACGACGAATCGCTTGGCGGCAAGACTTTGTCTGGTGCGTGGTAACTTCTGCCGGCAGCCGATGTTATGGCCTACCACCGTTAGAAAAACATCCAATCTATTTATACTAACGGCCTCATCCACTAATTCATGACCCGTTCGGTGCCATCGACGCAAATGTGCGTCGCTACTACGAAAAACCGGGAGCTTCATACGGGGAAACCATTGCTATACGCGCTACGCTCCAAGCGCTACGAAATAGTAAAATAGGACATCTCTACATATTACTATACGCCGATACATAAGTCAAAAGAGATGTCGTATGTTAACTACCTAGTTTTTAGTTCGTCAATTTAACTTTTATTAATATTATGCGCCACAAATACACTTTAACACCAAAATAGTATAAATAATAAAAAGTTAAAAAACTAAAACCCAACTACGACAAAAAACGACGCTGAAAAAGTATAAAACAAGATTTTCAGAATACTGAACTGAACAAAGTTGCTAATATAAGTTGCCAAATCACAGTCTGAAGTATGCAAATTCACTATTCTTGGAAAGGCGTAGTCACACGTTACATATACCTACCGTAGCACTTTCATAACGTGTGACTGCGGTTTTCCAAACATGAAAATTTATCTCTAAATAGTGAATATTGCATACTTCAGAATAGTATCGTAAGACATTATTGTCAATTTACAACGAAGGCATCTTGGTAGAGTCTACTGTGTCCATTTACTTGCAACTATATTAGCATCTTTGTTCAGTTCAGTATTCTGAAAATCTTGTTTTATACTTTTTCAGCGTCGTTTTTTGTCGTAGTTGGGTTTTAGTTTTTTAACTTTTTTAGTAAATGAGGTTCAGTGTTAAGCCAAGACAAGGTAGTGCTGCTGTCTGAATAAGCTCGAATGGAATCGATGGAAATTTTATCTTTAAGTAAATTATACATGTGTGATAGAACTTTTGCTAGAAGCACAGCTGCGCTTAGCTCAAGTCGATTCACCGTTGTTGGTTTTAAGGCGATTAGTAACGACGATGACCTTGCGCATCTGGGCGGGGCTAGGCAGAAACCCCCGCGCACCCCGCATCATATTTACGTGCACGTTCCCTACTCGCTTGCTTCGAGCGCGGACGTCTCGCAACAAACGTAGAATGCCATACCATGTCTATAAAGTATACTATTCTGTCTAAAAAGTACCTAATATAGAAAGAATTACGTGGTATCAAAACTCATGCCTGGTGAAAGTGAAACATATTAGGTAATTACTTTTATTATGTTGTTTTCGATACTGCGTTGCAGGGATTTTTTTTATTTAAAAAAGGGAAAACTTTATAAAAATGATTAATGCAAAATGGGAACCGGTTTATTCTTTTTTATTTATAGTTATTATATAGCATTTAGCGTTTTTGGTATAATTCCCATTGATACTTACCAGGACTTAAAAAAAAATCCCGGTAACTCCATCATCTAAATAAAACTCACAGGTCAGACTAAAATAGGTGCATATTATTTAGAATACATATTGTTTAAAAAATTTTGCTGACCAAATTTTAGGTAATGAACACCTGAGACTAATGAACTTAAAGAATGAAAAAAAGAAATTGTTTTAATTTACCTACTAGAAAAAAAAATTGGGGAAATTTAATCAAGTTTCATATGGATTAAATTACAAGTATCAATTATATATTTTTAGGGAAGGAAAATATTATTGTTTTGTACTTAGCAAAAATTTGACGATTTTTTTTTTTGAGATGTTCTTAATTTTTATTGGAGGAATGAACAGGTGTGGCCTTAGAAATAGGGCATACAATTAGCGTAATTTTTGTTTTACCGGTAAAAAAAACGGTAATTGAAATATTTTTACCGGTAAACCGGTAAAAACGGTAAATTTATATTTTTTTTTTCCAAAATATTAATTATGTGATTGGGTAGTCTTAAAGCAGAAAATAAATAAGTACACAAGGTACAATGGTAGTGAACATATTACATATTGCTTAAAATGAGCATATAAACACAATTTTTAAAACCATGACCTTTTCTTTGGCGCAGTCAAGCGTAAATGTAGCACCTTTAGATTAATTTAGACAATTTTCATTTTCAAAACGCAGCCAGCCAACAAATGCTGGTAAATCTACATCAAGCCCGTTTAGAACCCGGAAATAACCTCAATGTAGCTTGCTAAACCTCAATGCGATCTTCAGTGTCAAGTAGGTATACTGGCTTGCACCAGTTCTTTTTAGCCAAGGCAAGGAGAGCGGAGTGATTCCCTTGTCAACCGCGACCACATCTCGATGCATTCCCACGTCGGTTTTAGGAAATATTCCCTGAGACTGCATATTGCACTCGCGATTGTGGAGGGTCTTACCATTTAAAAAGCTTCAACTTTCTCTTTTTCGCGGGGTATAAACTAATACAGCCTCATAACCGCTGTCAGTGGGTGATGCAATTGAATTGTAGTCAGCACCGAACGGACCCTCCTATCCAGGGTGTCGACTTCGGTCCGAGTCCATTTTAGTATGCTGAAAGAGTACATAAAATCGGGATGATCCAACCGTTGAAGGCTCGTGCCTTATTTCCGCTTAATAGAAGACTATTTATTACTTTTTTCAGCGACGCGAAGATGAATATGAGATGCAAAACGTTTCTTCAGCGATTGCTTCATACCAGTAACATTGATACGTTGGGTATCAATGTTACTGGTATAAAGCATTCGACATACCCAATATTTATAGGTTTCAGATGCAGAGAGCGCTCTAAGGTTTACGGAACGTGAGTTGGGTTCCCATGGATGCCGCAATCTCTCCTCGCTTTACATGCATGACCACACATTTATCCACACAAAATTCCATCCTGATAACGCTACTGAAAGTTTCAGTAATTTTCATTAGCTCCTTCAGTTGAAATTTGTGGGGAGCAATGAATTTTAAGTCACTCATGTAAAGGAAGTGCGATATAACCTGACCACCTCTCCTCAGCCGATAGTCTAGACGTGTATTCTCCAGCAGTGTACTTAGAGGATTCAAGGCTAAGCAAAATCAAAGTTGACTCAAAGTATCGCCCTGGAATAGACCTGGCTCGGATCGCTATTCCTATGAATATCTCGATATCCAGGATAGCGAAGGACCGTCCTCCATTAGCCATACACGTCATCAAGATGGTGTGCAGAGTTGCATCAACTTTATAGAACTCCATCACCCGCATGAGCCTTGTATGTAGCACCAAGTCATAATAGGCCTTATTATATAATAATAATTATTATTATTCATTTATTTCTCCTCACAATGTTTTGTTTATAGCTAAAACCGTACAATTACTTAGTCTAGTATTTGTTACATATGTGAAGAGCTGGTGTCCGTGAAAGGCAATATAAAAAAAAAAAACTATTCAACTTGTCGATAGATCCTTTTGGGAACGACGAACTTGTTGGGTAACGGCCATGTTATTAAGGAGTAGCTCCTTAGTACCGCGGGAGCCGCTCCTACATCCATTTTGAGAGGCAGACATGATGAGTTGCTGTCAATATGTTTGTTAATTTTAACTTTAAAATTGGATGTAAGAACTTTAAAGATGGTCGGTAAACAAGTGATCGGCCAATAATTTTTGGGTTCCGCAGTGCTACCTGATTTACGGAGCAGGTGGGTTACTCTAGTTGTTAGGAACTGAGGTAGCGAACCAGACTCAAGCGAGCGTGCAACATTGAAAACCATTTGATCCAAAAAAGCGACAGGCACCAAACAGATACTGCGCCAGAATGAACACATGGCATCGTCATCCAGTAGGTAATTGGCAGCCACCTTGGTCTGGTCGATAAACCCACCATTCATTGTTTTAGAAAGTGCGATTCTGGGTGTACAGTCAGAAGCAAAAATATGTATACCTTGCCAAGGCACCAAAAATATGTAAACATCTTCGACTTTAAGACGAAGTGCTCAACTTGAAGAGCATAAAATTGTAGCCACCGGTTCACATCATAAATCTGTATACGCTCATTGCTTCATTAAATTATGCCCACCACGAAAGGAACAATACTATGTATGTACGCTTCCATCAATAGCATGTATTCACGCGTTGGTTCATAAATTAATGAAGCAATGAGCGTATACATATGTATGATGTGAACCGGTGGCTACAATTTTATGCTGTTCAAGTTGAGCACTTCGTCTTAAAGTCGAAGATGTTTACATATTTTTGGTGCCTTGGCAATGTATACATATTTTTGCTTCTGACTGTACCGTACATTTTCTGCTTCAGGAAGTCGATGTGCTCCCTGACAGGTTAGGTTGGTTAGGTAGGTTGGTATTTGTACCTGAAAATACCCGCCTTACAAAGCGTATCACTCTAGGACGAGTATCACATTCCCTGAAGCTGATTAGTTTACCGATAAGTGTTCTGGCCCCACCAATACGGTATTCAATCCTGCACTGCCAAGCTAGTAAGACTGGTTACGTTCGTCTAGCTCTGGAGTCATTGGAAAATTTGACATGAGTTCGATAGTCGTTGTACAGTACAGTTATACAAACTAATGAATGACACGAATCGTCACAAATGCTTACGTCAAAGCTACTTTTAAGTGTCAAACATTACATATAATGGAAAGTTTGACGTATGCGTGAATAAATGAACAACTTTGCCCAAAACATAAAACCGGTAAATTACCGGTTTTATATTTTTTTACCGGTAATTTTATAGTTACGAAAAAAGACGAAAGGAGAAAAGGCGGTAGAAATGAAAACCGGTAAACCGGTATTGCGTGCCCTACTTAGAAATAACTTTAACCCGAAGGAATCTAGAAGCGCGATATAACCGAATCATATTAATATTATAAATGGGAAAGTGAGTTTGTTTGTTCTGCTTTCACACTGTAACTACTGAACCGATTGCTTTGAAATTTTGTAGACGTAAAGTTAGAAATCCGGATTAAATGATAGGGTACTTCTTATCCCGAAAAAATTTGGTGTTCCTGAAGGAAATCTGAAAAGCACGATATAATCGAACACCACGCGGGCGAAGCCGCGGGCGGAAAGCTAGTATCAAAATAAAGCATCATATAAAATCACGTAAAGCGTCCCAGCGCGGCAATAAATGCAAACATTCAATAATTATACACAAAATCACTAAAAATACTTCGTTGCACTCGAAGTACTTAGTGTTATAGCTTGCGCTTTCCGCCCATCTATGAAGCTATACTTAGTTTCATAATTATTTTATATTGATCGTAGTTGCGTAATTATTTATGTTAATTTAAATTTATTATGATTACTTTAAATTACTTGGGAGGATTTTAAAACCTTAGTTTATTCTAAAATCACACTTGGAAGTACACTTCCGGTCTTTCGGCCATTATTTTATTAATTTTAGAATTATTGATGCAACTTCCGATTACCGCCAACTTTTATTATAAATTCCTCTCGAGCATTAGTCTTCCCGCCCATCGGATATTTATTTATTGAATCAAGCATTGTTCAAATAAATAAATATAAACAACTTTCGATATTTTAGGTTAATCCAAATATCTGTACACAATTATTGACAATTACTAGCGTTACTATTAACTTTTTCTTAATTTCATTCAATACCTGATAATTTCCGTTTCCGTTGTCTATTAGTTTTGTGACTATTCGTTAGTGTTTTGACTCAATGGTGTATAAAAGCTACTGATGTCTGTGCTGTTGATCATTAATTAAACAGACTTGTACTGGATCATACTACGTCGTTATTATTTTCTACGCTTTTGAAGCATGTCTTTACATTAGTATCCAAGGGTGCACGGAGCAAAAAGTGACACAGCCTCCTCTCACGAGCGCTGGCGCGAGACTGCCGGCCGACCCGCGCCCGCGTCCCGCATAGAGCCCCTCTGAACCTCGCAAGGCGGAAACTCGTACGGACACTCATTTTTATTACTTTTCTTATTAAATATTTCATCAATTTTAAAATAGAACTATGATTCTATAGCTCTTACAGATACACGTTACTGCGAGTAAGAATATTTAAAAAAGTCTAAGCGCTTTAAGAGAAATATCGATTTAAAAGTTAAAAAACGCCGTGTAGAAATATTTTTCTTTTGACGTAAATATAGGCCGTATAGAAAATAATAAACACTAAATATGTTGTGCTTGAATCTATGATTATAATATATTTTTTTCAAAATTTTTGATCAAGGCATTCTGGAGGAATAAACTTTGAAAGATGAGCGTTTTTGGCCGCTCGAGGGTATCTATCCCCTTAAGGGGGCAACTCTAGATTTCCCTATTAACAAACTGGTCGTGGTTACAATACCGGGTTCATTGGTAACTACACAGATATAAACACAACAACCATAACCTTTCAAAGATCCATCACAAAAGCCAACTAAATGTACTTGAATAGGATTTAAAGGTATGATTAAACGCGGGAGAGTAATATTTTGTAAATCCGACAAATTTGCAGCTATTAAATGCCATTGTTTGACTAAATTTTGGGGAATAGTTTCATCCCATGATAAATTTAAACGCCATAGATCTTGTAGCAAAGATTTAGCGGCAAAAACGACAGGACAAATCCATCCAAGAGGGTCAAAAATGCGAGCTACCAATGAGAGTATGGACCGTTTTGTGAATTTCCATTCGAACGAGTCAGCAAACGTATAAGAAAAGGTATCGTTAACAGGATTCCAACGAACGCCCAATATTTTGACAAACTCACTTCCCGATTCATCAAAAGATTTGGAAGTTTGACAGAATTCTTGAGGGATATCTGTCAGAAGACGAGGATCATTAGAGGTCCATTTCCGTAGTTCAAACTGAGCCTTTGATAGTAACGATATAATATCGTTTTTTAATGCAATAGTTTCTTCGAGAGAAGATCCGCCAGAGGTGATATCGTCCATAAATGTCTCCTCTCGGATAACCTGTGTTGCACGACTAGAATACTCAGCACCGTGGTCTTCAGCAAGTTGATGAAGTGTTCGAATGGCTAAGTAAGGAGAACTACTAACTCCGTACGTAACGGTATTGAGTTCGTATTCCTTTAAAACCTCAGTTGGGTCATTACGCCAAAGAACGTGTTGATAACATCTTTCTTGCGGTCTTATCAATATTTGTCTATACATGCGACGAATATCCGCAGTAAAAACAACTTTGTGAATTCTGAATTTTGTGATTAGATCAACGATGTCTACTTGAAGTTTTGGACCCACATGAACAATATTATTTAGTGACAGGTCACTCGAAGTCCGACTACTAGCATCGAAGACCACTCGTAACCGTGTCGTGGTACTCTCAGGTCGGATTACACAATGGTGGGGAATTATATAACAGTCAGTAGACGAGGACTGCACTGGCTGCATATGTCCGAGATCCTCGTACTGTTGCATAAATTCTTTGTATTCAGTTTTTAACTCATTTTGACTAGCAAGTCTTTTTTCCAAATTTAGAAAACGATTAAACGCTTGTTTATATGATTCTCCTAAGGCTGGAGCATCATCTTTAAGCATAATTGGTACAACATAACGCCCATCGGAGGTGCGATACGTGCCTTCTTTATATTTTTGTTCGCATATTTCATCCTCGGGACCGGAAATTTTACATTTCGGCGGCTCCTCGGACTCCCAAAACCGTTGAACGATCTCGTCGAGCGCACTAGAAGACGCGACGAGGAGCGTAACGGGTGTAGCCGGAGTTTTAGTTACCACGTTTTGAAGAAACTGACCACTTATCACCCAGCCGAGTACACTAGAGAGTGCGCATGGAAAGCCCGGGCCTGGACTGAAACGTGAGCCAGTATATATCTGGTCAAAACAGTCTACTCCTAACAACAGATCGATCGGACCGGATTTATCAAAGTCCTGGTCGGCGAGATCCAGATGTGTAAACTTATCTTTGACGATTGTCGGCAACGACACCGAAGGAATCAGGGATGTGATTTTAGGTAGAACCACTAATTGAATATCAAACTGAGGAGTGTCACTCAATCGAGGTATTATTGAACCGAAGGTGTGACCTTTAATGCTACACACATAATTTTGACCGATGCCACTTACATTTAATTTACATTTCTTGATATGTAAACCTAATTGTCGCGCACAGCTACTTGTAATAAATGAATCCATCGAGCCACTGTCAATAATTGTACTGACATACTGCCACGAACCATCCGATCGCTTCAAACGAACTACTGCTGTACCAAGAATTTTTGTGCTAATAGGTTGATTTGAAATGTTTGACTGGGTAGCACCAGTTAGAGTAGTGTTCATATCGGGATGCTGGGATGAATCCAGTTCACTAGTATGAGACAGTAAACTCTTATGCTCTTCATGTAACAAAGTATTATGCTTTGCATTTCAAATGAAACATGTTGACTTAGATTTACAATCGGTAACAGTGTGACCCGGCCTTAAGCAGTTTTGACATAATTTTAAATCTTTAACTAATTGTTGTCGCTGTGTCATATTCATAGAATGCAATTTACTACAACGGTAGATTGAATGATTTTCATTACAACACACACAAACAATCTGACTAACTTTATTATTATTGTTGGAAGAAATTAGAGATGATTTTGGTTGACGCGATAAATAATCTTTATTTGTATTAGGCCGATTTTGTTTACTTGTAGAATTTGATGATGGAATATTAACTGGTTGGCTAACTTCTAATACTTTTATGTAATTTTGTAAATAAGTAATGAAGTTATTAAATTTCGGAATTTCTTCAGTGTTTTGTAATTCAAACCTTTTTTTAGTTTCTGTATCTAAAGGCCTAGACGCAATGTAAAATAAAATAAATTCGCATAAATCATCAATACGCAAACCGCGCAAGGCACTAACGCATTCATAAAGTGTGTTAGATAACTCAGATAAGTTAGACAAAGATGGTTTTTGTATGGGATTAATTTTAATTATTTTTTCTAAATAAACTGTTGCAAGAATACGCTTGTTGTCATATCTGTCCAGTAAAGTTGCAAAAACCACTGAATAATTTGCCGATGTCACAGGCACGCCCTTCGCTAATGTCAGTGCATAACCAGACAAACATGACAGCAAATAGTGAAATTTCTCAGTGTTGGATAATGAACTATTATTATGAACAAGTGCTGTATAACTATCTTTAAATGTTTGCCACTTTTCTATATTACCATCAAACTTTGGAATTTCCAGCTTAGGCAACTTCACTTGCGAACGCACGTGACCTTGACCTAATTCCGAGCGACAGCCGCTACCTGCGCTCGCATCGAGAGAATCCGCAAACTCAATAACATAGTAATACAACTCATCAAATGACAGTAACACTTTATGATCGATAACAAACGAAGGGTTAAGCTTTAATTGCAACTGGTTAACATCATCGTTGCATTCCAAAAATCTATTACGAATCTCGTCAATCTTTTTGTACCTAGCTCGAAAAGCTGCAAATTTAGTTTAAGTTTCTTTAACTGTTCTGGCTAAATCGTAAAGTATCTGCATACTTTTAAACTCATATTCCCGCCTTTTAATAGCGGTTATTAATTCCGCTTCGCTCATAGTTCACTTGGTGTACGATATCCGCACGCTCAAAAGGATAAAAGTTATAAAAGTAGGTAAAACGGAAAAAGCGTAAGCCGGTAGGTAGGCAGCAATGCACGCGCGAACGTATTGACTGACATTACGACGTAACGTAAACGTAGCAACTCCCTTTCGATACGCGTGAGTCATACAAAATTACGCAAATGAAATACAAGCACACACGTCTTAAAGTTATTTGTTAGAATATAAGTTTTGACCTTGAGGTAGTTCAAAGCTAATCCGTCTCCCGCCGGAGACAAGTACTACGAGTGTAGGTACCTCGGTACTAAATTCGAGAAACTTCGAACTCACGTTTTTAAAAGTAATTTATGCAATTTGTTATTGAATACAAATAAATGCAGCTTATTACAAGGGAATTAACGAGGTATGAATGTACGATTGAATAGTCAATCGGTCTCAAATAGGAAACAATAACTAGGTATCATGGAATGACCTAGGTTTTATTTAGACACTTAGAACTTGAAAGGCAAATTGAAATTGCCTTAAGTAGGTAAGCATACAAATAAATTATAATTGGGATTACGTATTTAACGTAATAACGAGAATGGAAAGATTTAATTTCCGATAGTAGGTATTTTTGAAATAACTACGCGAGGAAGATTCCTCACAGGAGGCACCATAATTAATGTTGATGCTTTCTGGAAGGGGCACTGCATTCTCCTATCAACCCCAGGGTCTCAAAGCAGGGAAAACAAACATGCAAAGCACTAACCTGGATCCAACAGGACAGGAAAAGAGGAATCACCAACGACGGGGCACACGCTGGCCGGTCAGCTATCTTCTTTATGTGGACTTGATGCTGCTTGTTCACTGCCTACACTCGTCAAGCACAGACACACCACCAATATGGAAACTGAGGGTTTATTTGGCCAGTGAAGCCCTTAGAAAGTCAGATATTCGAAATTATTTAGAATAGACGCGGCGTTGTATGCGCTGAGGCCGCCATACATACTTTTTTTTGTTCTTTTTCTTGGCACTCTTGAGAGAGGCGCCACCAGCACGAGTTAAGAGAAGCCCGCGCTTATTTAAATCGTCGTTGACGCAACAAGGATGGAAAATGGAAATGCATGGATAAATTATTAGGATAGTTAATGCTTACACAAATATAAAAGATATTTACAGGTTGAAATCAAAAGATTCTTCAGACCCCATTGTAGTCGAGTTCACCACGGTACTCGTGAAAGAAAAGGTCCTAAAATCTGTTAAAAACTTCAACAAAATTAAACAAAAAGGCGAAAAACTAAACACGACCCATTTGGACCCAAGTTATGGTCACAAACCGATATACATATCAGAGACACTCACTCTTAAAACCCAGAAACTGTATTACTTAGCCCGTCAATTCCGGAAAACTCATTGTTACAGTTTTTGCTGGACAGCAAACGGCTTTGTTTACCTAAAAAACAATGAAAACTCCTCACAGATCCGTATAAACAACGAAGCGGACTTAGTAAAACTACGCAATAATGTTAAACCGCTGTGACTTAATTTGGTTCTAATATGCAATTCATCTCTTGTTATTTTAACCTTAGGATTGCATGTTCATCTTAATTTTATGTATAATTTTTTATGTTATTTCTACACTTACAATGCACAACTCAACGTACACACAAAACTATTAACACATTCTATAGTCATAACCATAACCCAATTGCACACCTTTTCATGTATAAACACCACCTATCTTTCAAACATATCTTTATCACACAACTCATTTACCCATCAAATTACATTCTCTTATAGTCTATACCTAAAACATAATCACATCCACTCTTTATCATTCTGCGTACAAGCTCTATCTTTAATCGGTATACTTACCTTTAACACAAATTCCGCCTATATCTACTCTCGTATTAAACATTCGATCAAGTAACAGAGTTATCTGAAAATATTGACCAGTTATCCGTTTCACACTCACAATTCGCAGACATAGAGGAGTGTCAAAATATCATTACTTCTTCTACGGACAACCTAATTATCTTGACACAAAATATACGAAGCATAAACCGAAATCTGTCAGGGTTAGAGGTTTTACTACAAAGACTTAGACTTAAATGCGATGTACTAGTCTTAACAGAGTGTTGGCTAAAAAGTGAAACAGCAATCCCTCACCTATCTGGTTATTCTCATGTAGCAACAAATATAAATCCAATACAAAATGACGGAATAGTAATATACTATAAGGAAAACATTAATCTTACTATAATTGAACCTACATACCATGAAAGTAATTGCCTACTAGCCACCGTTGGAAAACAAATTGCAATATTGGCCCTATACAGATCGCCTTCCTACATTAAAATAGAGCCTTTCCTCTTGTCGTTGGATAATATTCTGCAGACCGTGTCTTCCTTTGAGCACATTGTTGTAATAGGAGACATGAATCTGGCAATAAATTCCATCAACATTAAATCGGAAGGGGAACGCTATCTAACCTTAGCTGCTTCGCACGGCCTGCTGCCAGCACACACCTTGGTAACACGCAGCGCACGCCAAACATGCTTAGACCATGTGCTCATAAAAACTAGGGCCTCCTCCAAAACTATAGTCCCTAATGCAACACTCACAGATCATTATCCCGTTTTATTTTGCTTAAATTTAAAAAAAACCACGACAACATGCAACTACAACAAAGGCCATCATTGACGACAAAACATTAGCACAAGATATTTCAGATATTAACTTTGATCCCATTTATCAATCAGAAAACCCTAATACTGCTCTAAATTATCTAACACAATGCTTACAAAAACTAATAGAAAAGAACACAAAAGTCGTAACACTCTCTAGACGCCAAAAAATCATTAAGCCCTGGATAACTCCAGGACTATTACGTTGCATGCAAAACAGAGACCAACTACACAAAAAGGCAACCAGCGATCCAGATAATGAAGTCTTAAAGATTACCTACAAACGTTATAGAAATTTCTGTAATTCTCTGTTGCGAAGGTTAAAAAGAGCGCATGAAAAAAATCAAATCATTGAAACGCAGAATAACAATAAAAAGTTATGGAAAGTCATCAAAAACATTACACACACAACAAAAACAAAACAACACCATGAAGATCTCCTAACTCTATCATCATCTCCAGATCAATCACTCCATGAAGCAAACAGTTATTTCATAAATGTGGGTAGGTCACTGGCTAACGAAATTAGTCAACAAAATATTCTTTCCGAAACTTTATTATGTAACGTTCAAGACGAAACACTAAATGTCCCCAATTCTTTCGTCTTAATTGAGACAGACCATGACGAGATTGGACATCTTATCATGGGCCTGAAAAAAGATAGTGCACCGGGATGGGATAGTATCAGCAGTGGCTTTTTGAAACAACATAGACACATCCTTGTACACCCCCTGAATAAAATCTTCAATGATTGTTTAAGAACTGGAGTATTTCCTTGTTCCTTAAAGCGATCAGAAATCTGCCCGATCTATAAAAGTGGAGACAAGAGTCGTATAAATAACTACAGGCCCATATCTATACTACCAGCAATTTCTAAAATTCTAGAGAAAATCATTAACAACCGTCTAGTAAAATATCTCGAAAAAAATAATCTGCTTTCAGTGAACCAATTCGGGTTTAGGCACGGAAAATCTACAGAGCAGGCAGTAAATAAATTAGTTGATTTTCTTAGCTCTAACTTGGATAAAGGGAAAAAATGTCTTTCTATTTTTCTTGACCTGGCAAAGGCATTTGATACGATTTCTATCTCACTCTTACTCAAAAAATTAGAAGTTCTGGGCATCAGGGGCGCCCAGCTGGAACTTTTCAAAAGTTACCTCTCTGGGCGAACCCAGTGTGTACGAGTGGGCAAATTCAAAAGCACTTACCTTCCAGTTACACAGGGAAGTATATTAGGGCCCACCCTTTTCCTTGTGTACATAAATACGCTTACTTCTCTTAAACTCACTAAAGGTGAAATTATCTCTTTCGCGGATGACACCGCGTTGGTGTTTGCGGGTGATAGTTGGGAGGAGGTTTTCGCTGACGCACAGGATGGTTTTGATATGACTAAGCGATGGCTGCAGAAAAGTGTGCTTACTTTGAATGTGGACAAAACCAAGTATATTTGTTTCAGCATTAGACAGGCGGTGGGTATTCGCGATGACTTACGAATTGTTTCTCATGGTTGCAATTCTGCGGATAGTTGCTCATGTTTACCTTTAGAACGCGTTTCCACTTTGAAGTACCTTGGTATCACTTTAGACCAAAATCTAAATTTTAAAGAACATGTCAAAATTCTTTGTAATAGAGTGCGTAAATTAATATACGTGTTTAAAAATCTACGTCATGTTGCAGACCCTCCGCTGCTGAAGCGAATATATCAGGTCCTTTGTCAGTCGCTCCTTACCTATTGCCTCTCCTCCTGGGGAGGTATCTGCAAAACCACCTTAAAGTCAGCTGAGGTCGCTCAGCGAGCTATACTCAAGGTAAGCACATTCAAGCCAATGCGATTTCCCACTTGCACACTGTTCCAGTTGTGCGGGGTTTTGACTGTAAGACATACATACTTAAAACTGTCCTAAATGAACATAAAAAACAGCCCTACAACCCGGTGTTACTACAGAAACGGCGTAAACATCATGTATGCAACTACTTAGGTATTTTTAAAACAACCTTTGGTAAAAGATTTCTAAGATTTCTAGGCCCTTTCCTTTACAATAAAATTAACAAATCAATAAATATATACACATTGACTACAAAACAATGCAAAATTAAAGTATCCCAATTCTTACAGAATTTAAACTACGAGGAGACGGAACAATTAATATACGTACCTCTTTAGGAATACTGTTCAGAGAAGAGCTCAGAAAACAAAGATAAAACTACTACACAGCTCACCAACACACTCATCACTCACATTCACACTCATATCCACATGTCACTGCATATTTACTCAAACACACATACACACACATTATCATAAGCCACTCACACAGCCATGCAATAAAAAACATATATATGCATGTAATCAACTTATTCCATTTAATCGATGTATTCAAATTATTATTATTTTTTTTTCAAATTAATTATTATTTTATTTTTTTCAAATTAATTAATTTTTTTTTCAAATTAGTTTCTAAATTACTCAAAAATTATAATTTTGTATTTCTTTATCATTTTAATCAATTATTATTATTTTATTGTTCTTTATTATTCTGTATTTTACACAGCACTAATGTAATTGTAAATGCCTTTTGACTGGCACATTCTTGTTGTAGTTCACGAGGGGAATGGTGCTGATAGCCGAAATACAGGCTATGCCTAGTTCGGCTACAGACGCTAAACTCTCATATTTTGATTGAAATTGTTGCCGCATGTCATGTGTAATAGTAATAAGCTTTTTGGAAATAAATTATTATTAAATTATTATTATTATTATTATATTCAATCTAATAGATGGCATAACCATACTCTATGATGGCATTGTGGGCAACGATTTATTTAATTCCATGAACGGCAAAATCAATTATGAAGAAAGTACATTACGAATTATATACAAGGTCGGCGACCTAGTCTATCTTAAAAATCATCTACGGCTTCGGAAAGCTCTTTCGCCAATATGGAAAGGCCCGTATAAAATAGTAAGAATACACGGAAATAACACCGCATCACTCCTAATAAATAGACGTCACGTCAAACATCATTTCGACGAGATGAAACTACATACCAGCAATAGCACATAATGTACTATGTAGGTATAGTCCAGTAACTTACAACCACTTTCCATTCCATAATTGGTTACATTTATCCGTCCTTGGCATCAAAATATATCTTTTATCCAACCGCATCTAGATAACAGACATTCTAGGAACTTCGAAATATTTATTTATTAATAAGGCCGCCCATTGTATGTTTTTTGTGATGAATGTTTTTTGTTCCATGTTTGATTGGTGTACAATAAAGAATATATAAATAAATAAATAAATAAATAAATAATGCATATTACGAAAATGAATGTAATTATATGTTTAAACCATGCCATTGATCTCCTGAACCAAGACGTAATTTAACATTACCTTAGTAATTTAACATTATTTTAGAAAACATATCCGGTATTTGTGTTACAAATACACTTAGTAAACACAAAGGAATTTGATTTATATAATACTATACCTTATCCTATTGAACCTAACAATATGAATAGTACACTATATTCCACAATTATACCATCCACTAAATATATAGGTATAACTAAAGATAAGTCATCTTACTGTAAATTAGATTCACTTAGCTCCTGTAAAGTTATAAATGTACAATATATAGATATAACTCGACAGGGATCAACTCTACTCCATTCAGTTGAACATTGGTACTTAGCTGCCTGACATTTGGCGTAGAAAATTTAATGACTTTAGTTTTTTTTTCATTTAAAAGGAGGTTATTTACATTAAACCAATGGACAACTTTAGAGAGTGCATTGTTAACTTCGTCAAAATTTTTAGCTGACGCTTGACTTTAAAAATAAGAGAAGTGTCATCCGCGAACAATACTATGTTGTGATAATCCCTCACGTGATGAGGTAAGTCATTAATATAAATTAAAAACAAGAATGGACCTAGAATTGAGCACTGCGGAACGCCCATGGTGACCACAGATCCTGCAGATCTCTTGCCATTAACATCAACCCTCTGAATTCGATTATTCAGATAAGAAGTCAGAAGGTCGAGAGCTCTGTCCCTCAAACCATAATGGTACAATTTCCTGATAAGAGTATCATGATGTACGCAATCAAAGGCCTTGGACAAATCACAAAAAATACCAAGAGCATCTTGCGATTTCTCCCAGGCCCCAAATATGTTCTTTAGCAACGCCACGCCCGCATCTGTAGTTGAACGACCCTTTGTAAAACCAAATTGTTTCACGTGCAATAAATTGTGTAAGTTAAAGTGCCTCAACAACTGTTTCAAAATTAATTTTTCAAAAATTTTGCTCAAAGTTGGTAATATCGATATTGGCCGAAAATTCGTGGGATCAGTTGTACTACCAGATTTGAACAGTGGAATTACTTTGCTTAGTTTCATCAAATCAGGAAATACGCCAGATGTGACACAAGAATTAAAAACAATTGCTAAGAAAGGTGCGATAACATATTATTATTGAAGCTACAGTGTATACTGACAAACCCCAATGATCGGCAGTTTTTTTTTACATCAAGATCCTTAAAAGATTCTATAAATAATGTCTTTAGCAGTCACAAATGCAAATTCAAAGTGATTGTCACAATCTGGAACACATTCTTTTAGTATGGCATAAGCAGAAGTGGAGGAAGAAGACAAAGTTTTTTTGTCATTATTGGAATATTAGTAAAAAAATTCTCAAACTCAGTTGCTACCTCCAAGTCTGCCTTTATATCTTCATCGTTAATTTTAAGATGGAAATCGCGATTTTGTACTTTGGTTCTTCCAGTTTCAGAATTTATAATTCCCCAAGTTGTTCTGATTTTATTGCCAGAAGATTTTATTTTATTTTTAATGTGTATGGCTTTTGCCGAGGAACAGGCTCTTTTAAAAGTGTTTGAATAATTTTTAACAAATTCTTGAAAAGCTTCATCATGGTTAAATGTTTTTTCCTGATACAATTCATACATTTTTTCCCTGCTTTTATAAATACCTGGGGTTGCCCAGTCACTAAATATGATTCGGTCGCTAACAGGCAATGTTTTTTTTTGTGAAAACTTTCATAAATTCACAATTAATTAGGCTAAATAGTACACTATACGCATGATCCGGATTGGCGTGATAAGGCAAGTCCGGTAGCTTTTCAATTAAATTATTTTTAAATTGTCCTAAACGATTTTCATTCCTCTCTACTTCCTCCATATATTTCTCAAAAATATCATAGGAAGCACATGGGGGCCTGTAGACACTTATTACAATGAACCGCTCAAGCTCGATGCAAGCAATTTCAATAACCCGCTCAACAGAGAGGCTTACGATATCAGTCCTTTCTTTAAATTTGAAATTGTTACGAACAATTATTAGGGAGCCACCCCTTATCATATTCACTCTGCTGAACGAGCTAGCAATCTGATGGTTATTAAAGCTGAACATGAACTGATGGGCTTTTAACCAATGTTCAGTAAGACAAACAATATCAATGTAATTACAGTTCATGAACAACTCCAATTCTAATTGTTTATTTATCGCAGCCTGTATATTTTGATGAACAATTTTAAGGTTATTTTTATTCATTTTATTTTGAAAATTATTTGATGGGTGTGATATTATTATATCTTGGTTTACGGTTATGCTAGAGTTTAACTCTGTTGTCTCAATGTCCCTACACTACTACAATTTGAGTGTCTTAAAGGCTAGAGTGAATAGGCTCTTAATGACCTAGTGCGCTTTACCATCAACGATTGCGTCACTGCTTACCATCAGGCGGGATTGCGGTCAAGCGCTATTTTATAATATATAAAAAAAAAAGAATAGAGTAGTAGGCGTGATTTGAAGGTATGGCGACTGTCATATCATAGACAGCTGCCGACGGAAAAGCACGCGCTGTAACCTATTGGCTCTTATCAGTTTTAATCTGAGATTATCATTGTAATCCCTTAATATTAAAGTGATCTATTAGTTTGTATAGTTAAAATAATAAGAATCGAACATCACACTATAGTTATTGTTCAATGTTTTCTCGAAATACCGCCCACGATGGATGCTCATGCGGTTGAAAAGACAATTTTCCGGAACTTTTGGCCACACCTTCCTGACGGTTTTCCCCTATATATACAATATGTAAAGAAAACCCTGTCCGACCCGTAAGGATAATAAAGGTTAGGTAAACACTTGACCAAATATAATATAAAATTTTACATAATCATCATAGTAACAATACTAATGAATTTTGAAATAATCCTTTTTTCCCGGGAATTAATTCCAATTTCCCCGAAATTTGGTAATTTTTAAAACAGTGACAACACCGGTATTATTATATGCGAATAGCGACGCGACCAAGTCACAGGTGCCGCGTGCCCTGTCCCCCGCCCCCCGCCCTGCGCCCGCGGAAGGGGTTGCATAACGCACATGTATTAAGTTACCTCTTTTTGCGAAATAATATTTATTTTTTTAGGGGGATTTTTTTTTTAAGTTTAGTCTGTCTTTGTGGGCATTAGTAGAATCAGTTATCGATACCTAACAATACCTTAACGGATCGGACAGGGTTTTCTTAACATATTGTATATATATATAACGGAATACCATGGTCATTGGAATTAGTGGAAACCATTGTCTCTAACACTAGGCTCAGATGTAGCAAAAATAAATACAACTAATTGTTTTTACATACATTTTTATTGTTCTCGCTTAACAGCGATCACAAACACTATAAAATAAACTCTAACATCTTAATGAATAATAACAATTGTACTTACAAGATATTCTAGTGAAAAACAACATATTCATCAAATTCTCGTTGACAATCTGTTCTCTCAGCCTCTAGGCTTTTTCTTTATGAAATACGTCATGGCTTTGTACAAGTCGTTACACTGTCTTTATAACAATTTGCAGGTAACAATAATTAGAGTTACAAACTATAATTTGCTAATTCGTTTTACTATTTCTAACACTCGGTTTTAACATTGAATTCATTATTCATTGCTTGACATGTTTAAACATTTTTACATGCGCCATGCTTTTTCGTTTTATCAAGAGTATTTCTATTAAACCATTATTAATCCAAATCCATCCAGCGACATGCTTTACAATACGTATGTCGCTTATTAATTATGAAATGAATTAACTATAGAGTACTATTTTATTAGACCTTAGTTTGGATAAACCCTCAATTATGGGTTGCTATCAAAGCAACCGGAAATCCTAACCTGGATTTCTACATTGAAAAAGGAGCAAACTGACAACCACAAATAAATCTAAACCAATTTACAGCTAGCCAGTCATATTAACTGTGAAGTCTGAACTTAGGGTTAATATCATAAAGGTTTAAGTTAGCCTTGCGCCGACATATATAGGTTTTATTTTGAGAATCAGTACCTAAACCTTTCAAAGATATTACGACTTTAAAAATTCTTTAGTTTTCTTTTGTCCGCTCTATTTTAGATTTTTGTAGCACTGTGTGGAGTCCATGTTTTAAAGTTCATATCGATAGAATAGAAAAGCTACAAAAAAAGTTTTTAAATAATTCAATATATTATCGGAATAATAGTTATGAGACTGCATACGAAGATGTTGCTACATGCCTCTACTTGTCTAACGACGAGTAGAGGCTGATGATGATGATGATGATGATGATACGAAGATGCATTGCGTAGACAGAAACTGATAAGCCTTCGCAACAGACGTAATACATTCGACATTATTCAGTTGTTCAAAATTTTTACCTCGTTAACCGATTCACCATCATTACTTGGTAAAATATCCCTAAAAGCACATGTTCGTCTACCCATACGCCTCTCACGTACAAAACCACTTTTCGTTCCTCCTCGACTAATTAAAACATATACTCGTAACTCATTCTTATACCGTTCCACTATCAACTATAATAGAGAATTTACCGACAGATATTTTTAACATTTCCCAGAATAACCTAAAATTAAAGCTAAAAAGTATCTAAATATATCACCTAATTAAAACTTACCTTTTTTGCCCGTTTACGTCCTTTCAAACTAATTATGGCATATGTTTCAGTAAAGTCATGTTTTGATTCAAAAATATTATGTACCTCAACATAATTATGTCTAACCGTTGTCCTTCCTTATAAGAAGTTTTGCATTATTTTAACAATTATGTAACATTGTCGGCACTATAGGTCTATTATAAGAAACCAACTGTATTATTATTGTTTGTATATGACTGTTTGATGCCAAAATAAAATTAAAAAAAAAAGGTTTACTGTATAATGTTAATCGACAGATGATTTCCACCAAATGTCTCGCATTGCATCGGTTCGGCAAGGTTACGAACGGATTCGGCGACCGCTAATCGCTTCCGGAAAGAAGTTAACGCATGCGATCGGCTCGGCCCTTGGGCTCAGACCGTCCCTTGCGAACCGATCTAATTCTGCCTAATTGTATAGTAATATAGACTTTAAATACTGTTGACACGATTTAATATCATTTAAAGATTGTAACATCCGTGCTAGGGTTCGCTCTCGATGTATGAATTGTATCAGGAAAAAACATTTAACCATGATGAAGCTTTTCAAGAATTTGTTAAAAATTATTCAAAAACTTTTGTATGAGTGTGCGGGTTCGAATCCAGGTCAGGCAAGTACCAATGTAACTTTTCTAAAGTTATATGTACTTTCTAAGTATATCTTGGACACCAATGACTGAAGGTGAAGGAAAACATCTTGAGGAAACCTGGACTTTATAAGTCTGAAATCGCCAACCCGCATTGAGCAAGCGTGGTGATTACGCTCAATCCTTCTCGGTATGAGAGGAGACCTGTTCCCAGCAGTGGGACGATAAAAGGTTGATGATGATTCAAAAACTTTTAAAAGAGCCTGTTCCTCAGCAAAAGCCATATACATTAAAAATAAAATAAAATCTTCTGGCAATAAAATTAAAACAACTTGGGGAATTATAAATTCTGAAACTGGAAGAACCAAAGTACAAAATCGCGATTTCCATCTAAAAATTAACGATGAAGATATAAAGGCGGACTTGGCGGTAGCAACTGAATTTGAGAATTTTTTTACTAATATTCCAATAATAATAACAAAAACTTTGTCTTCTTCCTCCACTTCTGCTTATGCCATACTAAAAGAATGTGTTCCAGAATGTGACAATCACTTTAAATTTACATTTGTGACTGCTAAAGACATTATAGAATCTTTTAAGGATCTTGATGTAAAAAAAACTGCCGATCATTGGGGTTTGTCAGTATACACTGTAGCTTCAATAATAGATGTTATCGCACCTTTCTTAGCAATTGTTTTTAATTCTTGTGTCACATCTGGTGTATTTCCTGATTTGATGAAACTAAGCAAAGCACTGTTCAAATCTGGTAGTACCACTGATCCCACGAATTTTAGGCCAATATCGATATTACCAACTTTGAGCAAATTTTTGAAAAATTAATTTTGAAACAGTTGTTGAGGCACTTTAACTTACACAATTTATTGCACGTGAAACAATTTGGTTTTACAAAGGGTCGTTCAACTACAGATGCGGGCGTGGCGTTGCTAAAGAACATATTTGGGGCCTGGGAGAAACCGCAAGATGCTCTTGGTATTTTTTGTGATTTGTCCAAGGCCTTTTAATGCGTCATCATTATACTCTTATTAGGAATTTATACCATTATGGTTTGAGGGACAGAGCTCTCGACCTTCTGACTTCTTATCTGAATAATCGAATTCAGAGGGTTGATGTTAATGGCAAGAGATCTGCAGGATCTGTGGTCACCATGGGCGTTCCGCAGGGCTCAATTCTAGGTCCATTCTTGTTTTTAATGTATATTAATGACTTACCTCATCACGTGAGGGATAATCACAACATAGTATTGTTCGCGGATGACACTTCTCTTATTTTTAAAGTCAAGCGTCAGCTAGCAAATTTTGACGAAGTTAACAATGCACTCTCTAAAGTTGTCCATTGGTTTAATGTAAATAACCTTCCTTTAAATGAAAAAAAAAAAAAAACTAAAGTCATTAAATTTTCTACGCCAAATGTCAGGCAGCTAAGTACCAATGTTCAATTGAATGAGAGAGAGTGAGAGTAGAGTTGATCCCTGTCGAGTCGAAAGTGTTTCTTGGATTAACTATTGACGCCAAGTTACAATGGGGTCCTCACATTGAGAAGCTGTCGGGTAGACTCAGTAGTGCCGCCTTTGCTGTTAAGAAAATTAGACAGATAACTGATATGGATACAGCCAGAATTGTTTATTTTAGTTATTTTCATAGTCTTATGACTTATGGGATTCTTCTCTGGGAACTTGTGCGGACATCAATACCATCTTTGTTTTACAGAAGAGGGCTGTTCGAGCCATTTACAACCTTGGTCCTAGAGATTCTCTTAGAGAAAAGTTCAAAGAGGTGAACATTCTGACTGTAGCTTCACAATATATATTTGAAAATCTTATGTATGTTCATAAAAATATCTCGAATTTTAAGATAATAAGCGATATTCATAATATAAATACCAGGAACAAACACAATCTTGCTGTACATCACACTCGACTCCACAGAGTAGGCAACTCGTTCATGGGTCAATGTATACACTTTTACAACAAGCTTCCCATGGATGTTCGAAACTTACCCATTAAACGATTTAAGAACCATATAAAGGCCAAACTTTGCAAAAAGGGGTATTATAAAATCACAGATTATTTAGAAGACAAAAAAGCTTGGGACTGAGCTGCTCGCTCTGTTAAGCATTGTTATTAAGCAATATGCGTAATTATAAGGTAAATTATTGTAAACATTTTCATTTTTAATGTCTGGACTTGAAAAAAGACGATGATCCCTGAGTTTGTTTCGGCTATTTCTTCTCAGAGGTAGTCAGTTAGGAAATGCCGGCTTCATCTAGTTAAAAAAATAAAATAAAAAATAAACATGACGTGTAAAAGTGATCAGTGATTCTACTTGCTTAATAAACGATTTCATTTCATTTTATTTCGCAAACCGGGATACCGAATTTCGAAAATACCGGGCCAAATTTAGGTCTAATTATTAATACCGGTATTCATTTCGCAAAAACCGGGATATTCGGTATTTTCGGTTTTAGTAAAATAAATAAAAAAACAAATACAAATAGAGAAAGCCTACGCGCCATGTAATTCAAATTACGCGTGCGCGAGATCGTTCATCTTACGACAAGATCGATGAATCACACTCCTCCTCCTCCGGTTAAGCTTGATGGAACTCTGGCTCATACGGCTGGAGAGAAAGCAGGTCTCTTTACATCTCTCTTAGTTCGCGCCTGGATACTAGCAGTGCTACTTCACTGAATTTGCCTCAATACCCGAGGTTCGCATTAGGAACAAGAAGGTTCTGAGAGTACTGTGTCATCTGGACGTGAATATGGCTAGTGGACCAGATGGTATACCAGCGATAATTATTCTCAAGGCTTGTGCACCCGAGTTGTTTCCTGTATTGAAGCGCTTATAATAAATTTTTATTTATTCGAGTATCAGTGACTCATTTTGTTAGTAACAATTTTAAACTTACTACTATGTTAGCTTACTAAATTCTACAACACATAAATAGGTACTTAAAACAATATAAATACAAAAACATAGCACACACAAAATAATACAAAAGCAAAAAATATTACACACATAGCACAATATAAATACAAAACATAATAAATACACGAGATTATAAACACAAAGCACAGCACAAAGCGAAACAGATAAAATAACAATCACTGGTGCTACAGGCTTACAACTGAAGTGGAAATCTTGGAGCAGCGATTTAGATAACCACAGTCGAGTCTGCTCGCAATACATGTCAGAATATTATTGGAGCTGGCCCGCACCCGCCGTACCAGGGACGCGCATCTTTTACGCACAGTGGCGTAAAAACAGTCCACCCTATATCGCCTTAGGACTGCTATAGTGCCCAAGTCCTGGAAGCTTGCCAACGTGCAGCCCGTGCCCAAGCGGTTTGTTGGTTTGTTTTTTGTTATACAAACAAGGATTTTTGTCTCATTATTTAATTCTATACCTACTTACTCCTTAACCTAACCTAACTTTGCTGTACTAAATTTGTTAACTTTAGCTTAATCCCGGAAATATCGAAAATACCGGATTACCGGTATTCGTCTGGAGCCAATACCGAAAATACCGGTATTGCTTAAATGGTTCGGTATTGCGACCCCTAATCCGTGCTGAACTGATGGGCTGCGGGCCGTTTAGAGAAAAACATCTATAAAACATGTAAAATAAAATATTGCGAATTTTACTTGGTCTTCGTATTTTGATCCCATCTGGCTGATTAAGAGCTCTAATACACCGAGACATCGTAGCATTTTTTTATTATTAAGGATTGTTACGGGCTAGCGGTGTTAAAACGCAACAGTTTGTCTGAGTGGATGGATGTTTGTTTCTCTTTCACGCCTAAATTACTTAACAGATTTGGATGAAGTTTGCCACACAGATAGTTTATAATCAGGATACCACATAGGATGGTACCACATGGATAGGAAACTTAAAACGAATATTGGGGAGTATGTATATAGAATCATAGTCTTGCATTTACAGCATAAAGGTTTGAGTGCAAAAAAAAACACAGTTTTTATAAAATGAATGTTTATTTTTTCTAAAAGTGACATACAAAAATAAAAGCTTATAAAACTAAAATTATATGTATGTTTATAGTCTTGTAAGTAGGGTATAGGGTTGTATAGTATTGTAATAGGGTTTTGGGTTTTTTTGAGAACTGTACAAAATATAAACAATTTATTAAGATTTCCGCCCGCGGCTTCGCCCGTGTGGATTTCGGTTATATCGCGCTTTTTAGATTTCCCTCGAGAACATCAATTTTTTTCGGGATAAAAGGTAGCCTATGTTCTTTCTCACGGTCTAAAGATTGTCTGTACCAAATTTCATCAAAATCGATTGAGAGGTTTAGGCGGCAAAGCGTAACAGACAGACAGACAGAGTTACTTTCGCAGTTATAATATTAGTATGGATTTTATTATCGCTCTATGAAAAAAATCATACAAATAGTAAAATCTATAAAACTTCAACAAAAGTTAGTGTAAAGTATAAAAATATGGTTGATATAAGAGTACTTATTGGTTCTTTATGCTGGGGCTACATTAGCGGGTCAAGATTCGTATCGCGTTGGCGCGCAAAACATCCGTTGTCGGACATATATTCTTATCTACATTAGCGGGCGAAAAATCTAAATCAAAAATCATTTATTCAAACTAGGCTGATAATCAGCACTTTTTGAACGTCAATATTACATAAGCCAGTCCCCCAAAACGTCCACCCATCGACACTTCCTAGTGCTTTCGCTGGGAAGAAGAAGTGGCGGAAGAAACTCCCCAGCAGCACAGCTGTCTGTTCATTTAGAAAAACACATTGGTTTATACAATATTATGTGGGTACTACTGTAATACAAGAGAAAAAATAAAAAAAATATACAAATATGCCAGCTAGCCACGCCAAAATACCAGAAAAGCTAAACAAAAAATAAAATAAAATGGAATCATTAAAATGGAAATTTAAAAAGTAAAAACTTATTACATTCCTAAATAAAAGGCGTGGCATAAAGGGCGTGACAGCTCACACATTTGTGCATTGTAAAAAGCAAATTATATGAACTCATATAATGTGTCAGTAAGCTAATTCTGGAGAAGGAACACAAACATTGTCTTGAGTTAATCAGAACGACCAGCTATTCTTATCATTTATATAATCATTTACAGAATAATATGCCTTTGAACAAAGCTTGTATTTGATTTGTGCTTTAAATGCATTGTAAGGTAAGTCTAGCAAAGCAGAGGGTATCTTGTTATAAAAAGATATACCAAGCCTAACAAAAGAGTTATGAACCTTTTGAAGTCGGTGAAAAGGGGCTCGCAGTTTGTCCTTATTTCGGGTGTTAACATTATGGATCTCACTGTTTTTGGTGTACATGTGGATATTTTGCCTAACATATAAGATGTTGGCCAAATATATTAACGAAACTCTTACACCGAGCTGGTAAATTGCTCGGACAGCACGTTTTTGGAGAACAAATATATTTTGTATGTCAGCAGCATTGCCCCACAGTAGAATACCGTAGGACATAACGCTGTGAAAATAACTAAAATAGACTAAACGAGCTATATCAACGTCAGTGTATTGTCATACTTTAATGACGGCATAGGCGGCCGAACTGAGCCTTCCTGCTAGGGCTGATATGTGTGGTCCCCACTGAAGTTTGGCATCTACTGTTTAATTCCCAGGAAAACTGCCGAGCCCACAGTTTCAAGCACTTCTTTATCTAAAACGATATTGGGTCCCAAATTTCTAACGTTTGGCAAGGCGAACTTTACACATTTCATTTTCTTAGTATTTAGTACTAGGTTATTTAACGTAAACCAATCCGTAACTATTGAGAGTGCACTGTTTACTTCCTCAAAAGATTCCGAAAGCGGCTTACGGCGAATATTCGTTGCTTAGTTGTGCGGCCGAGACGATGGAGGAAGGCTTTGCGTTACATGTCAGGAAATTATTATTTATTACATTTGTACGAATATCAGGTACGAAATAATATAATAAAAGAAGAAAACGAATGCCAGTCCCGCTTCAAAGTCTGGACGACACTGAAGGGACGTAGGTGTAGCCACACAAGCGAATATAGTCGCGACAAGTCCTTTGAAGCGCGCCACTTTATCGACAGTACACCGATGCTACATCGTGTGCGCAAGAATAAATTGCGTTGCAATGATGAACCCGGCCACATACATAGTCATAGCCCGAATATTCGCCGTAGCCTGCTAATGTAGCTCCGGCATTACAATAACATACAAATATTGAAATATAAACCTTAAATAGTAAAACGCAAATAAAGCGTAGATACAGTGAGCTCCAGAGAAACCTTAACCCCTAAAAGCGACATCTTTTGACAAGTGTCATTAGGTATACGACGATGTTACGTGTGCGCAATCTCTGGAACATCAATGAAGTGATCATTCATGTCGGTGTCGATTATACAATATGTAACAAAAACTCTGTTGTTCCTTCTGCCTACGTTTTAAGAATCAGTATACGGATGTAATAAAACATATCATTTAAAAAAAAATGTTCAATAAAAATTATAATTAAATTAAATATTTAATTATTTATATTTGCAATCTTTAACTATTTTTTTACCTTTGCAAGTCTGCATGAAGAAGTCATAAGTAGTAGTAGTAGTAGTAGTTCCCGGCAATCTCTTTAACTTATAAAATCAGCCCCCTAATCGGCGAACACATTTTAGTCAAATGATTGCGACTAGTTGGGATCGTTTGGACCAAACGGACCAATGAGCGCTCCGAACGATCCCAACTGATACCAACTAGTCGCAATAATTTGACAAAAATGTGTTCGCCGATTAGGGGGCAGATATTCTAAACATTTTGTCGAATGTGTCGTTTTTAATAGTTATTTGATTTGATAGTTGACCCCTTGACTAGACAATAATTACTTTTTTAAAATTATAATTTCATTAATGATGTGCTTGTAAGTAAATATATATGTCCCTGAAAGTAACAACAGGGTTTTTGTTACATAGTGTATATAAAACAGATGATGAAGTAATTGAGGGTAAGCTTATAATTTTATTGAGTAAAACATGACGTCGCAAAATAGAAAGTGAAGGTTTCCCACTCCGCTATACTACACTAGTATATAGGTTTGACCCCACAAGTTAAGTTTCTAGTTAAGTTTATAATTGTTTTTGTAAAGTTTTGAAAAATCTCGAGAGATGTAAATTGTTGTTCTGTTTGTTTCAAACGTGGATAACATGTTGGTTCTCTTGAGATATCATCAAAACTAAGTTATCAGTTTTATCAGTTTATAAATATTTATTAATCTAAATTGAATTTATATGTTAACTAATACCATAACAATATTAAATAATACTAGGGATGGATGATTTACAAACATAGCGATAAATTTCACCACTTCGTTAAGCAACTGAATGGTGCAGCGGTACAACAGTTTGGCTTGTGAGAATCCTTATTCTCACAACCATATTATACAATATGTATAGAAAACCCTGTCCGATCCGTGAAGGTATTGTTAGGTATCGATAACTGATTCTACTAATGCCCACAAAGACAGGCTAAACATAAAAAAAATCCCCTTAAAAAATAAATATTATTTCGCAAAAAGAGGTAAGTTAGGTAGGGTATATATATATATATATACAATATGTAAAGAAAACCCTGTATTTAGTATTGTTGCTATGATGATTATGTAAAATTTTATATTACATTTGGTCAAGTGTTTACCTAACCTTTATTATCCATATGGGTCGGACGTATTTCTTTACATATTGTATATATATGAACCAGGATCGATTCCCTCTTAAGTTGATAAATTTTAAAATTCTATTGTAAGTTTTTCGCCAAATCGAGCGCGAAACAAACATTGCCGTACCATCCTTTACCCAAACCATTTCGCTGCATTTTCAGGCCCCTATTTAAGAACCTCTGGATAATACCATAACGCAGAAATTTTCGTCATCTAGTAAATAGCTTACTGGATGACGAAAATTCACATACTGAAAACCCAAAATTTCAAGTCTGTTGGTGTTTTAGTTCGGAAGTTAAGCGAAAGTAAAGTTCCGTGTTTTCGATACTCACTCACTCATGATCATCAAAATAGAACTAGTACTTCTCATAAACTGAGAGAGCTGAAATTTGGTACAGAGCCAGGGTTTATTGGCCACATAAAAGGAAAAATATAAATAAATAAATATATACGGACCAATCACACAAATTGAGCTAGCCCCATAGTAAGTTCGAGACTTGTGTTATGGGATACTAACTCAACGATACTATATTTATAATAGATACATATACAGATAAACATCCAAGACCCAGGCCAATCAGGAAAAGATCGTTTTCCATCATGACCTGGCCGGGGATCGAACCCGGGGCTTCCACGTCGCAGGCAGGCGTGTTGACCGCTGCGCCACGGAGGCTGTCAAATAAAAACTAGGATAATCGAAGATCTGAAGTACCTGGTGACCTTGATTATTTTTATTATTTATAAAATTACTCTAAGACGCCTGGACCGATTTCCTAATCTTTTGTTTGAAAGAGTATGCTTTCCAGGTGGTCCCATAATTACCAGGTCAGGATCTGATGATGGACGACCAGAGAAAACAAGGGGAACTTTAAAAAAATGTAGGGGTGACTAGTGCATTTCTCAGTATTTTCATTAAGTATTTTAAAGCACCACCATTTAATAAAGATACGAAGTAGATCTAGTGATGGAGCTGGGAGACAGTCGTGGGAACTCCTCAACGATTGACAGCAGCTATCTTGTTTGTTTCATTAATTTGTATTGATAAGAACTTTACACCTAGATGGGTTGTGAATGTCATTAAGATTCTATAGACGAACACAAAAGCCAGTTCAGGGAACTCTTCAACCGTTTACATCAGTTTTATTGTGTTTGGACTTAATTCATTTATATTCATGAGAACTTTGCATCCATATGGGTTATAATGAAGATCTGCAGTAGATTTGATGATGGAGCCGAGAGACAGTCGAGGGTACTCCTCAACGTTTCACAGCAGCTACCTTGTGTTTGTGCTTTTGTATTGATAAGAGCTTTACACCTAGATAAATTGTGATTGTCATTAGGGGTGTTATGATGAAGACGAAGGACAGTTAAGGGTACTCCTCGACGGTTTACAGTAGCTACTTTGTGTTTGGACTTAATTCATTTATATTGATGAGAACTTTGCACCTATATGAGTTAAAATGATGGTCTGCAGTAACCTTTGGATAAGACCAGAAGGAAGACCGAGCCGGAAACGAACACTATAAAAAAAGTATTTCCAGTATAGATGGACTAATCATTGATAGAAATCCGTCTGTACGTCTATTTAATGTTAGATAGGTGGTCGATTTGACGCTTCAAAAAGAACAGAAAACAATCCTGAATACAAGTGTTGCACAATCAACAATAGCATAAAACAGCGTCCAATTACAAATACCAGTATGGGCTATTATCTCGCGTAACAAACATAGGTAGTTACAACAGATGTAACATTACGTGTTAACAAAATCGCACTAACGGACATATAATGTTCAACGGCCAAGTCACACAATATTAACTATAAAGAAATCGCAGTAAGGAACCTTTAACTTGGCACGACTTTGTCTTGATTTCATTACTTTTTAGAGATAAACAAGCAGCTCCAGCGAGTGTTGGCAATTTTTACAAAATGTTTTTGGTGGGATATGATGTTTGTGGAGCAAGTTTGGAAGTTTCATTACATTTTTTTGGAACTCTCGAATTCTAGTATTTCCTGAATATTTTACAGGAATTCAGTTTGATTGATAGTCAACTGGGCTTGTAATGTTTCGCAAACCTTTTTAATGTTGGCTTTTTTCTTAGTTTGGATTTGAATAGCACGTTCAATTTCAATCCTTTTCTCAGTTTCGAAATCTGTCAATATTCTTTTTTGACAGCTTTAGTAATGGCAAGCGTGTTTTCCAATTCTGAGATATTCTTCGAAATGCTGTATTTCTTTTGTTCCTCATTTCTTTTAATTCTTTGAATTTCATCTTTCATTTCACTAATCTTCTCAGCTTCATTTTGTTCCATTTGCCGAATACTCTTCTCAAATTCGAGTGTATACGTAGTTAACGTGTTTTTTAATGATTCAATATTATTGTCAATAATTTCTTTCTTTCGAGCTTCAAAGTTTTTCATATTTCGAATTTCAGCCTCAATTTCACTTTTCTTGTTTGCTTCATTTTGCTGCATTAGCTTAAGGTTCTCTACTATTTCTTTTTTAATTTCAAATAACTTATTTTTCATTGCTTTGATTGTATCATTCATAGCTTTTTTCGTTTTATGCTCAATATCCTTCATTTTTTCAGCAACTTTTTCAATTTCACCTTTTTTTTCAGCTATGGTTTCTTCTAATGCTGCTATGTTTTTTTTAAAGTCGTCCCTATTATTTTCATATGTTTTTTGCAACCTTTCAATATCATTAAATATTTCGGTTTTCAACTGGGCTTTCTCTTTCTCCATGCTTTTAATTTTAGCTTTAATTTGTTTCTCTTTCTCATTCCTGAATTTTACTATTTGCTCAATACATTCCTTGTGTTTAGCTTGTTCTTCAGCTAACATGTTTTGCAATGTTTCAAGATTTTTAGCAATTTTGGTTTTCGTGAGTGCCTCGAATTCTTTCATATTTTTAATTTTGGCTTCAATTTCTTTGCGCTGCTCAGCTTCGCAGTGGTGCATTGTCTTTATATTATTTTTTACTTGATCTTCATACATAACTAACGAGTTTTGCCAGACTTTTATTTTCTCCTCCAGGTCGATTGATGCCTGTTTTTCCTTTTCTTTCAATATTTTAATTTCGGTTTCAATTTGAATCTGTTTCTCAGCGTTAATATTTTGCATAATTTGAAGTTTTTTCTCATGTTCTTCTTTACATTTAGCATATTTGTTTTGCATTATTTCAAAATGTTTCATCATACTGAGTTCTTTCTGAGCCTCTTCTTCTTCTAAATGTTTGATATTAGCTTCAATTGTTTTCTCTGTTTCAGTCAGGGTTAGTTTCATGTTTCGAATCTTTTTCTGGGATTCTTCATTTTCCAAATGTGAGGTTTTTAACCTTCTGTCGTGGTCTTCTTCTATTTTCATTTTCTCCGCCACTTCAACATCTTCTATTTTTTGGATTTTTCTACTAAAATCAGCAACCCCCTCTGGTTCGGTTCTTTTAATTACTTTAAAGTTATTTTCCTTTTGCTTTTTTATTTCAGCGAGCTCTAGGCTCTTCGCGGCGATGACACTGTTCATCTTTTCTATCTCATGAAATTCGGTGTAATTTATTTTTTTTATATTTTTCCATATTTCAATTGCATGGTCTTTTGCATTTTTATTAGAAATGAGCAATTCAATAGTTCCAATAATGTTCATTTTAATTTTTTCAATTTCCTTTGATGCTTCCACCCTCTCTTCAACACTCTTGTCTATTTTAATGAGTTTTTTCATCATAACTGTCAAATGTTTTAATAATATACTTTTATCTGTTTCACTCCTATCCATTTTCTTTCCAGCTGCTTCCACCCTTATCTTGGTTTTTAAATTTTGATTCAAAGCTTCCATTTCCGAACTGTATCTTGGCTTATATTCCCTTTTCTTAACTGGTGTTTTCGTCTCCTGAGGACAAGCAAAAAATCTTTATAATAAGGCTTATTATCATTTTATTCGTTAAAATGTCTGCAGTTTCCTAGAAACTGAATGATTAACTAATTAAGAGGGAACTCTAGTGGTGATTTCTCTATACAAACGTATTCCACTGTTTTGTTCGTGGATAATGCTTTTGGAGCAATTTTTTGTTCTACAATTTTACACCGTGATTACACGTGCCCCTATCTGTTGCTTTTTTCCGAAACTTAATTAATAAAAGAAATACAATACTTCAAAATAAAAAAATAACCCATTTTTACCATGATGTGCAGGCGACTATTAGACAAACGTGATCGAAACGGGTGAAGGTCGCGGGAAATGTCCACTGCTGGACATACCAGCAGTGGACGTCTTTCGGCTGAAATGATGTTGATGCATTTCTGTTGACAATGACCAATTAATTACTTTATTTTGTAGAGATTGTTGCACCAAAGTCTTATTTAGAGTCACTTGATACACATCATATACGACAATAAATTAAACATCGTGCACCTCAACACATTCTCAGTCTACCCATAAAAACTCATATAAATATGTCCATTAGTTTAGTCACAGGAAACTATTTTTCATTATTCACATTTTCTACATGATGTGCCTACATGTTCGTAAGGAAGCGCTTACAAGTTGATGACCGCCGCATCCAGCGGTGACCAACCGTTATTTTTCTGGGGCCGCAAACACATTTCGGCCTTGACTTTTGATGTTCCCTTGATGATCCTAGTTTTTGCTATCGCACGTTCTTGTGATGCATGGTCGCATCGTTTAATCGCGCTCTATTTTCTGATGCTCTTGCTTTTAGTGAACAGGAAAAAGATTATATTTCGCGAACGCGAAATATTTAATTAATTGTACTAATTATCAACCTATTCATTCAAGAGAAATTTGTTAATAAATAAGCAATATTTTTTGAAGCAGCTAGTTTAGGTACTTGGCCAACAACCGGCCCTGCGGGCCGCATGTTGAGTAGCACTGGCGTTGGTGACCTACATTATGCATGACGCGTTGCCAACTCGCTACTGTCCTATTTCTTTGCACTTGTTTTATCTATAACGAGTCATAATTGTAATAAAAGTATTGTATTGTGGATTGCTTAAGTTTAGTTGATTCCGAGGGAAGAATAACTTTTATAAAATTATAAAAACGGCTCGATGGTACTATGAGAGTGGCATTTCCTATAAATACGGTGACTCGTCCCTAGTAGGGAGTCTTCATCGAGCCGTCGGACCGAGCACACCACCAGTTAAGTATTCTTAATATTTGTTATAGGCACATAATTCTTATGTGCCTGGTCTTATGTAATTTGTATTGCTGATATTTCTGATGATTCTAAATATGCCCAGTGTGTAATATTATAAGTAAATATAGACATAATGTTTCTTCCATCATGTCTGCTATAATATTATTTAATAACCCACACTCTGCTATCCTAACATCAGAAGTGGGGATCAGGGCTCTGGTCTTATAAAACTAATTTATTTTTTTTTTTTTTTCATGATCGACGTTGGAGCTTGTGACGATATCCGGCAGGATCTCATGGCAACATGGAGAGTGCGATTGTTGCAACCCAGTGCTAGGCACGCCACAATAGCGGCGGTAAGTCCCCTCTTTGAGGAGTGGCTGGAGAGCCGCCACGGCGCCGGCACCGCCGGCGGACGGTTGTTTCGGGAGGTTCCTGTTCCGTATAAGGCGGGAGGAAACGCCAGGGTGTCACCATTGTGTGGATCGCCCTGAGGACGCGGTGGAGCATACGGTGGAGGTCTGCCCGGCTTGGGTAGAGCACTGCCGTGTCCTCGTAGCGGCGATCGGCGGTGATCTCTCGCGTCCGACCCTGGTCCAGGCCATGGTCCGGAGCGAGAGTGCATGGCAGGCCGTCACCTCCTTCTGCGAAGCAGTAATGCTGGCAAAGGAGGAGGCGGAGCGCGTGAGGCAACGGGATCCCAGCGCCCTCACGCCACTAGCCACCGCAGGAGACGCCCTGGTCGGGAGATAACACCAAACTCCCAGCCACCGTAGGCGCGAGCCTGCGGGCGGTGAGCAATGGGCAGCTCGCCGCCCGGTAAGGACCAGGCCCGAGTCGACGGCGCGTCGTATTTCACGCGCGCCTCAAAGAGATGTCAGCACATCGTGACGGGGTCCACGAAGACCGATGCCTCCTGGGTCAGGGTTGCGGGTTGGTTAAACAAGAAACCGTGGCCCTGGCCGTCCCACAGGCAAGTGAAGAAACACGGTGGGTTTTAGTCAGTAAAAGTCTGACACGCCCTTCCGCTCCGCCCAGAGCGGGAGAAGTCATTTGATGATTTCCCATCCTAACAAAAAAAAAAAAAAAAAACAAAGGTTCTTTGACGGCGTCAGTGTGTCTAGCCGCCGACCAATCGCCGCTCGCGTATAATTAGATTCTCGGAATAAATTAGAGCTGTACTATTTTTTGCGTAATAACGTTTTGTTTTTATCGATGTTAATCGAAACTTGTACCTGGCCGAATGATTTGTTGTAAAAACACAGACAATAGTAAAAGTAATTGTTTTGATTATCGATTAATTACTAATAAACTTATTATACCTAATACAAGTCTAATACTTGTGTTATAATAATGTTACTAGTAATTAATTGAAACAAAACAGAAAAAAAAAATACAGAAACGAGTAGGCCTTATGAAATACAATTTCAGTGAAGTTTTACTAATATTTTAAATATCATCGATATTGAGACAGAAACTGAAATTAACACATTGATCTGAGTTTTGTAAAAGTTCTAAACAATTGATCGATTAATCAATATTTTGAGTACTTGCACATCTCTACTCAAAGAATACCGTCGGTGCACCTGTGTACCTATTATTTTTATGAATTAAAAATCATTTTACTTGGAATTATTATCAGCTTCGTGTAAACATTGCTTCCGTATAGACGTTTAGTGTATTGTGTGATCAGTTTGTTTTCTAACGTAATTTAAAATGCACGATATAGTGTTGTTTGCAGATGACACTTCACTTTTATTTAAACTGAAACGTCAGCAGCAGGTTACTGATGATGTAAATAGCGCGATCTCCAAAGTAGTCCATTGGTTTAATGTTAATAATTTACTCTTAAACGAGAAAAAAACCAAATGCATTAAGTTTACTCTACCTCACGTGAGGCAGGTGGAAACTAAAGTGTTAATAAAGGGCGAAGAATTGAAATCTGACGACAGCACAGTGTTCTTGGGTATAACTCTGGATGCTAAGCTTCAATGGGGTTCACATATAGAAAAATTGTCGAAAAAGCTAAGTTCTGCTGCATACGCAGTTAGAACAATTCGTAAATTGACTGATGTTGAGACGGCCCGTTTAGTGTACTTTGGCTATTTCCACAGCGTAATGTCGTACGGCATTCTGTTGTGGGGAAATGCCGCCGATATTCAAACAATATTTGTTTTGCAGAAACGAGCTGTTCGTGCAATTTATAAATTAAGTCCGAGACACTCTCTCAGAGAAAAATTTAAAGAGATTAATGTACTGACCGTGCCGTCTCAATATATTTATGAAAATCTTTTGTATGCTCATAAAAATATAAAATTGTTTAAAAATACAGTGATGTCCATAATATAAATACTAGGAACAGGCACAAATTTATTGTACCTACAACAAGGCTCAAGAAAATAGGTGGCTCTTTCAGATGCCAATGTATACATTTTTACAATGGACTTCCAGAGGTGGTTCAAGATCTGAGCCTGAATAAATTCAAATCCTTCATTAAACGTAAGTTGTGTCAGAAAGCATTTTATAGTGTGAAGGATTATATTGAGGACAAAAAGGCTTGGGCTTGAGCTGCGTCCGATTTCTATACACTGATTGTTCTCTGATTTTTCCTCTTGTAGTTTGAATATGTAATTGTTTATGTTATTAATTCGAAGCCTGTATTACACACTATGTAGCCAAGCATATTGTACGTTACGGAATTGTATCGCTGACAGAGGTGTTCGGCACTTGTACAGCTACACAGGAGCTATACTTAGTATTCGGGAACACTGTTGGAGCTGCTGAACCTTGGACAAAACTATCTTAGCATTGTGTAGATTCAATTTCTTAGTATTGTATAATTGCATGGCAAACGTGTGGGCACAATGTACGAATGTGCTGTAAGGCATTTTTTTGTTGGGTTAGTCTTTTTTATTGACTTGATAGTGCTCTAGCTGTTGAGAGTATGTCATGCTCACTCAAATGTCTCGCTGATAGTGGCGTATGTGTTGGGTCATTGGGTTCCCTTCAATATGGTTGATCTGAATGATGCTGATCCATTCGTCATGTTCGTGAACGGACGCCGTAGGAGGAGACTGGTCATCTCTTAGCTGCCACGGCGTATTTTAATTTCTGAATTGATTTTTGTGTGTTTTCCATAATGGACGCTCTCGGCGTACAATTTATTTCTGCATCGTTCTCACACGGTTGATTTCAACATGAATGATGTAATCAAATATTTGTAACAATAGCTTGAAAATTTAAAAGAGTGTCCATGGAGTTTCTTGCCCGTTCTTCTCCATAGGTACCTACTCTTTGGAATGGGCGACTAGCTTCATCTTATTGACTGACCGAATTTCTGACAATTCAAAAGTGCCTGTAACTGGTTTATTTGAAATAAATGCTTTGATTTGATTTAATTTGAACTTGTCATATGAAGAAGCAGAAAAGATGATTACAGTGATTAAATAGCTGTTGACACGTAAAATTCTTTAGTTTGTCTCACACACACATAATAACGCTCAAACTCCGTCAAACTCATCGCACACAGGGTGTGTGCGATGTTTAAGCACTTAACCCATGATCACGTATATACACACATCAAAAGTGTCTAGGGATCAACATATATTTTTGCAATAACTTTTCTCCTGATTGATATTAATTAAAATTTTCTTTAAGGATTCATCAAATAAAGTGTTTTCGTTTGTCACAGTAACGATAAACCAAGTCACCTTTGCATTAATAAAGAAATTTGCCATTTTCCTAATAAAGGGATATTTGACATTTGAACCACTAACACAAAAGTTCGAAAAAAAGACTGAAATAACAGTTTTCTCTAAAATTTTATTGGGTAACTTAAACAATTAATGCCGTGTTAAATCCGTGTTTCTACCGCGAACACTAACAACACAAGAACATCGGTTTGGCATACTCAAAATGAGTTCATCCAAATCACGCTGTGGAATGGCCGCCCATGTTCGTTGCAACAACAAAAAAGGTCTTCTTGCGACTGGATACCCTCCATATTCGGCAGAGCTCTTCTCTGTAGCATATCCCATGCATGCTCAATCGGGTTCAAGTCTGGCGACTGAGCAGGCCAGGGCAGGACATTGATGTTAGCTGCGGCGAGAGTCTGTCTTACAACTCTTGCGGTGTGCGGTCGTGCATTATCATGCATTAACTGAAATAAAGGACCGATTTGCACTTGTAGAGGAACGATGACGTCTGATACAATCGTTTCAGCATAAATTTGAGCGTTGAGGTTGCCTCTGATCCAAATCAACTCAGTTCTTCCGCCGATCCAAATACCCGCCCATACCATGATGGTTCCACCACTATAAGGATGGACTTCCTGGCAGGATTTTAATCGCTGTTGGCGTCCAGGGGTTCTCCAGTGTCGTATACGTCTTGTATCCGGTCTCATACCAAAACGAGACTCATCAGAAAAGCACACGAAACGCCATTGTTCTTCTGCCCAATTTCTGTGTTCAAGAGCCCATTGATATCGAATCCTACGATTGTGCATTGCTATAGGTGGTACCCGTAGCGGTCTTCGGGAATGAAGGTTCACTTCATGCAAGCGGTTTCTGACTGTTTGGTCGCTAATTAAGTTCCCTGAAGAGTGATGAAGCCTCACGGCTAACATCATGGCGGTTATTGTTGGAGCTCTTCGAGTTAAGATTTGAATGTATCGGTCTTGTCTCCGTGTGGTGCAGCGATACCGTCCTCCATGGCGCTCAGCCACGGTACCAGTGCTTCGGTAACGTGTCCAAAGTCGACTGATAACACTCTGACTTGTATTCAGAGCTAAAGCCACAGTACGTTGCCGGGAACCAGCTTCTATCATTCCCACGGCTCTGAGCATTTCTTCCCTGCTTAAATGACGTCGCCGCTCCATAATAACGTTGGTTTTAATCAGTAGTAGGGAAACAGTAGCACTAATAATGTCTTCAATGCGTTGTATGTTTTTATAGGAAAATATTGACAGCTGATTTTCATCTTTTACTCGAATTTGATTCACAGTTCCTGATTCAAATTATGAAATGCACCAAAAAGGATCCATATAAATTTATAAAATCATAAATTTATTACAAAGCCACATCTCAATCTCAAGAAATCCGCATAAAAATGCTTGATCCCTAGACACTTTTGATGTGTGTAGTTATATTTTCTCGAATTCTCGATTTTATACATTTTTAAACTTTTGTTATGTTCTCTTTAATTTTGATTCTAATATTATATTCAGTTTTTTCCTTTTAGTAATTAATTCGAACCAAAGTTAATTGACTCTTTTACTAAATATGTTTTTAAACTGTTTAAATGGTTAACCCTCCATATTGGTACCCAAGATACAGGCTTGCCTAGTGTGGGGCAATGCAAATTTTTCCGGGATGAAAGGTAGCATAGGCTACCTTTTATCCCGGAAAAATTTGCCAACCTTTTGACCTTGCTTTTGATTGCTTTTGCGATCTTAAGACCCTGAGAAAGAACCTATGTTCTTTCTCAGGGTCTAAAGATTGTCTGTGCCTAATTTCATCAAAATCGGTTGAGAGGTTTAAGCGGGAAAGCGTAACAGACAGACAGACAGACAGACAGACAGAGTTACTTTCGCATTTATAATATTAGTATGGATTAAATATTATAATGTCTTACTTTCTTCGTTTCTGGCAGGCTGCCGAGAGTGAAAACGCACGCAGGCCCGGAAGGAGGGCTCTTGCGACCTTGAATTTCCTTGAACCACGGGAGAAGTTTAACATAGGGATCGCCATGCTCAGCATCGAGTGCCGCTTCGGCACCAAGGTCAGTCATCTAGGGACAAACAACATTTTATATTATAACAAGATCGTGAGGAAACAAAGTATTCGAAGGGATGTGACACCCGCCTACTCAAATGGCCCGCAGGGTAGATTTGTAGCCCATTTCCTCTCGAAGAGACGCAAGTGTCCCAGCAGTGGGAAGCAAAATTTATAAAGAAAGGGATTTGTCGACCTCCGTGGCGCAGTAGTTAACACTCTTGCCTGCGACGTGGAGGCCGCGTGTTCGATCCCCGGCCAGGTCATGATGAAAATCGATATTTTCCTGATTGGCCTGGGTCTTGGATGTTTATCTGTATATGTATCTATTATAAATATAGTATCGTTGAGTCAATATCCCATAACACAATTCTCGAACTTACTTTGGGGCGTGCTCAATCTGTGTGATTTGTCCGTATATATTTATTACTAGCTTTCCGCACGCGGCTTCGCCCGCGTGGAGTTCGGTTATATCGCGCTTTTTAGATTTCCCTCGGGAATATCAAATTTTTCCGGGATAAAAGGTAGCCTATGTTTTTTCTCAGGGTCTAAAGATTGTCTGTGCCAAATTTCATCAAAATCGGTTGAGAGGTTTAGGCGGGAAAGCGTTACAGACAGACATACAGACAGACAGGCAGACAGACAGACAGGCAGACAGACAGACAGTTACTTTCGCATTTACAATATTAGTATGGATTAAATATTATAATGTCTTACTTTCTTCGTTTCTGGCAGGCTGCCGAGATTGAAAACGCACGCAGGCCCGGAAGGAGGGCTCTTGCGACCTTGAATTTCCTTGGACCACGGGAGAAGTTTAACGTAGGGATCGCCATGCTCAGCATCGAGTGCCGCTTCGGCACCAAGGTCAGTCATCTAGGGACAAACAACATTTTATATTATAAGAAGATCGTGAGGAAACAAAGTATTCGAAGGGATGTGACACCCGCCAACTCAAATGGCCCGCGGGGTAGATTTGTAGCCCATTTCCTCTCGAAGAGACGCAAGTGTCCCAGCAGTGGGAAGCAAAATTTATAAAGAAAGGGATTTGTCGACCTCCGTGGCGCAGCAGTCAACACTCTTGCCTGCGACGTGGAGGCCGCGTGTTCGATCCCCGGCCAGGTCATGATGGAAATCGATATTTTCCTGATTGGCCTGGGTCTTGGATGTTTATCTGTATATGTATCTATTATAAATATAGTATCGTTGAGTCAATATCCCATAACACAATTCTCGAACTTACTTTGGGGCGTGCTCAATCTGTGTGATTTGTCCGTATATATTTATTACTAGCTTTCCGCCCGCGGCTTCGCCCGCGTGGAGTTCGGTTATATCGCGCTTTTTAGATTTCCCTCGGGAATATCAAATTTTTCCGGGATAAAAGGTAGCCTATGTTTTTTCTAAGGGTCTAAAGATTGTCTGTGCCAAATGTCATCAAAATCGGTTGAGAGGTTTAGGCAGGAAAGCGTAACAGACAGACAGGCAGGCTAGCAGAGGTTGGTTGTCCAATTAACCTGAGGAGAGTGGTAGATAGTTACCTGGAGGGGAGGAAGGTTAGGGTAAGGTATGGGGGCGCAGAGAGCCTACGAAACACGGAAAAGGGATGTGTTCAGGGCTCAATAGGGGGTCCAACATTTTGGAATCTCTTGCTGGACCCGCTATTGAACGAACTGCAACAGATGGGAGAACACGTACAGGCTTTCGCAGACGACGTGGTGCTGATTGTCTCCGGTGACAGTGGGTCAGAAGTCCAGAGGCGTGCCAACGTGGCTCTCGAGCATGTTCGGAGCTGGGGTGTCAGAAATAAGCTTAAATTCGCACCCAGTAAGACGCAAGCTATGATTGTTACTAGAAAACGTAAATACGACACCCCAGCGCTTACCATGGGCGGGGTACGCGTTGGCATATCAAAGGAAATCAAAATTCTCGGCCTGACAGTTGACGATGGACTCACATTTAACACACACGTGTCGAATGTGTGCCGTAAGGTACTAGGTCTCTATCATAGACTGTCAAGAGCCGCGAAGGTCCACTGGGGGTTAAACCCCGAGATAATCAGAACCCTGTACCTGGCAGTTATAGAGCCTATCGTAATGTACGCCTCCAGTGCATGGGCACCAGCTGTGGAGAAATTGGGCGTGAGGAAGCAGCTCAATGCGGTGCAGCGTGGTTTTGCCCGTAAGATCGCAAAAGCCTACCGGACAGTGTCTCTGCACTCGGCCCTGGTACTCTCTGGGCTTCTACCCCTGGATCTTAGGATCCGGGAAGCAGCCCAGCTTTACGAAATTAAGAAAGGGTACTCCCAGAGGGTGATAGGGGATCGAGAGGTTGAGAGACCGGTGGCTTTTGCGGACTTGCCGCACCCGGCAGAACAGATTAGTGTGACCTTTGGTAGCCTGGATGACGGTGCAGACCGACCTCAGAATGTGGAAGATATTTATACAGATGGCTCAAAAATCGAGGGAAAGGTGGGAGCAGCTCTGTCGCTGTGGAGGGAGGGGCGAGAGATCTGTAACCACAAGGCCAAGCTGGAGTCTTTCTGCTCCGTCTACCAGGCGGAGATGTGGGCCCTGTTCAAGGCCACCGAACTGGTGCTTAAAAGAGCCGCGCCGCACACGCGAATATACTGCGACTCAAAGTCTGCACTCGAGACAGTCGTTGATAGTGCTTCCTTCCATCCCCTAGCAGTACAAATTAGAAACATGATCAAAACAGCTCAGTCACGTACCCAGAATATTGAGCTATTCTGGGTGAAAGCTCATGTGGGTTTGGAGGGAAATGAGAGGGCTGACACACTTGCAAAAGAAGCGGCACTTAAGATCAAGAGGCGAGCTGATTATGACCAGTGCCCGATATCATTTGTTAAGCGACAGATTCGTCTGGAGACGCTTAACGAATGGAATCGTCGCTATAAGGATGGTCATACCGCGGCAGTGACCAGACTTTTCTTCCCGGATGTGCTGGAGGCATACAAAATCGTCAGAAAAATAAAAATGGACCCAACTCTTGTGCAGGTTCTGACGGGACACGGCGGATTCTCCCAGTATTTACACCGATTCAAGTGTAGGGAGAGTCCGATGTGCGTCTGCGATGACGAAAAAGAGGAAAGTGTTGAGCATATTTTAGTGGAGTGCCCAACAAACGGTATTGACAGGCTACGAGTCGAGGCGGAAATGGAAACCGTGGTCAGGGCAGAAAATTTTAGTGAATTAATGAAAGACAGCAAAACGAGAAGAACATTTTTAAAGTACTGCAAAGCAACGGCAAAGAAGTGCATTGAGAGAAATAAGTAGCCAAGAAAACTACGTGTATAGAGAGTAACTCTCGAGTTATAGATACACGCCCAGTGAGGGTTGCTTAATATAAAAACGTGCTCTATTTGTTGTGTACTGTACTTAATTAAATATAAAGTATCTTCGTGTGTTATCCAATTATTACCCAAAAAAAAAAAACCCAAAAATAATATAAGCTAGATGGTCTATACCGACCTCGAGAAAAAAAAGATATGATGAATGAAAAAAAGAGATAGTATGAGGAATAAAAGTACGAGAGGCATACGAGCGAGAACTGGAATGAATGAGTAGAAATAGAATAGCACAAAAATGACTCCGATTATGTTGGAGGAAAATTGTATTCTTTTTAAAAAAAAAAAAAAAAAAAAACAGACAGACAGACAGACAGACAGGCAGACAGACAGACAGAGAGTTACTTTCGCATTTATAATATTAGTATGGATTAAATATTATAATGTCTTACTTTCTTCGTTTCTGGCAGGCTGCCGAGATTGAAAACGCACGCAGGCCCGGAAGGAGGGCTCTTGCGACCTTGAATTTCCTTGGACCACGAGAGAAGTTTAACGTAGGGATCGCCATGCTCAGCATCGAGTGCCGCTTCGGCACCAAGGTCAGTCATCTAGGGACAAACAACATTTTATATTATAACAAGATCGTGAGGAAACAAAGTATTCGAAGGGATGTGACACCCGCCAACTCAAATGGCCCGCGGGGTAGATTTGTAGCCCATTTCCTCTCGAAGAGACGCAAGTGTCCCAGCAGTGAGAAGCAAAATTTATAAAGAAAGGGATTTGTCGACCTGCGTGGCGCAGCAGTCAACACTCTTGCCTACGACGTGGAGGCCGCGTGTTCGATCCCCGGCCAGGTCATGAAGGAAATTGATATTTTCCTGATTAGCCTGGGTCTTGGATGTTTATCTGTATATGTATCTATTATAAATATAGTATCGTTGAGTCAATCCATACTAATATTATAAATGCGAAAGTAACTCTGTCTGTCTGTCTGTCGGTCTGTCTGTCTGTCTGTCTGTCTGTCTGTCTGTCTGTTACGCTTTCCCGCTTAAACCTCTCAACCGATTTTGATGAAATTTGGCACAGACAATCTTTATCCATACTAATATTATAAATGCGAAAGTAACTCTGTCTGTCTGTCGGTCTGTCTGTCTGTCTGTCTGTCTGTCTGTCTGTTACGCTTTCCCACTTAAACCTCTCAACCGATTTTGATGAAATTTGGCACAGACAATCTTTAGACCCTGAGAAAGAACATAGGCTACCTTTTATCCCGGAAAAATTTGATGTTCCCGGGAAATCTAAAAACGCGATATAACCGAACTCCACGCGGGCGAAGCCGCGGGCTGAAACTAGTATCCCATAACACAATTCTCGAACTTACTTTGGGGCGTGCTCAATCTGTGTGATTTGTCTGTATATATTTATTACTAGCTTTCCGCCCGCGGCTTCGCCCGCGTGGAGTTCGGTTATATCGCGCTTTTTAGATTTCCCTCAGGAATATAACATTTTTCCGGGATAAAAGGTAGCCTATGTTTTTTCTAAGGGTCTAAAGATTGTCTCTGCCAAATTTCATCAAAACCGGTTGAGAGGTTTAGGCAGGAAAGCGTAACAGAAAGACAGACAGACAGACAGACAGACAGGCATACAGACAGTTACTTTCGCATTTATAATATTAGTATGGATTAAATATTATAATGTCTTACTTTCTTCGTTTCTGGCAGGCTGCCGAGAGTGAAAACGCACGCAGGCCCGGAAGGAGGGCTCTTGCGACCTTGAATTTCCTTGGACCACGAGAGAAGTTTAACGTAGGGATCGCCATGCTCAGCATCGAGTGCCGCTTCGGCACCAAGGTCAGTCATCTAGGGACAAACAACATTTTATATTATAACAAGATTGTGAGGAAACAAAGTATTCGAAGGGATGTGACACCCGCCAACTCAAATGGCCCGCGGGGTAGATTTGTAGCCCATTTCCTCTCGAAGAGACGCAAGTGTCCCAGCAGTGGGAAGCAAAATTTATAAAGAAAGGGATTTGTCGACCTGCGTGGCGTAGCAGTCAACACTCTTGCCTGCGACGTGGAGGCCGCGTGTTCGATCCCCGGCCAGGTCATGAAGGAAATCGATATTTTCCAGATTAGCCTGGGTCTTGGATGTTTATCTGTATATGTATCTATTATAAATATAGTATCGTTGTGTCAATATCCCATAACACAATTCTCGAACTTACTTTGGGGCATGCTCAATCTGTGTGATTTGTCCGTATATATTTATTACTAGCTTTCCGCCCGCGGCTTCGCCCGCGTGGAGTTCGGTTATATCGCGCTTTTTAGATTTCCCTCGGGAATATCAAAATTTTCCGGGATAAAAGGTAGCCTATGTTTTTTCTCAGGGTCTAAAAATTGTCTGTGCCAAATTTCATCAAAATCGGTTGAGAGGTTTAGGCGGGAAAGCGTTACAGACAGACAGACAGACAGACAGACAGACAGACCGACAGACAGACAGACAGACAGACCGACAGACAGACAGACAGAGTTACTTCCGCATTTATAATATTAGTATGGATTTATAAATACACGTGTTACATCATGACAAATTATAAAACACTATCTGTGTCCCGCACTTTCAATCGCGTAAGTTTTGATTAACTATCTGTATGCTAAATTTCATCCAAATCTGTTCAGTAGTTTTTGCGTGAACAGGTAACAAACATTCATACATCTATGTATACATCCTCACATACTTTCTCATTTATAATAGTAGGATAGTTTTTAACTACTACTTCATCGACGACTAGCTTCATCTAATTGACTGACCGACCTTCTGACAATTCAAAAGTGCCTGTAACTGGTTTATTTGAAATAAATGATTTGATTTGATTTGATTTGAATACCCATTATAGTAGGAAATCAGGATGAGACCTCATCACTAGTTAGAAGCCATCTTGAGCATTGTGCGGTAATTGCATGAAATCAAATACAGTGTCAGGTTGGAACGGGTACAGAACAAGTTTACAAGGCTTTTTTATTTAAACTATATGGAGTGTATCCGTTCTACCCGTTGATGTACCCCACACTGATTATACTTGGTATGGTGGGGTATAATGAGCTCAGGGTTCGCCGAGAGTTCAGTCTTGAGTCGTGCTGCATATGTAGTTAAGTTATTCTGTGGCGTAGCACATAACCCAGGAGTGCTACGTCTCCGGCGGCTGGCGCCCAACCTGATGGGTGCAGCAGGCGCGCTGTCAACGTTGCTTCCCAACATGGGGGGCCCGAGCGCCACCTGTAGGCGGCTATACGTGGGAATCGTGCGGTCCATGGCCCTGTATGGGGCCCCTGTGTGGGCGATGGACCTGGCGGCCGGAACACTCGCCATTCTGCGCCAGCCGCAGAGGGCGATGGCCGTCAGGGTCGTCCGCGGGTATCGCACGATTTCCTACGAGGCGGCTTGCCTCCTGGCCGGATCCCCGCCCTGGGACCTAGAGGCGAAAGTACTCGCGTCATTGTACCGATGGCGCGAGGAAGAGCGGACACGGGGCTCCAGTCCGGCGCAGCGGCAGATCGAGCTGCGCCGAGGGGAGCTCCGTCAGGTCCTGGTGGCGGACTGGCGGCAGAGACTTATGCGCCCTGCCGCCGGCCTCGCTACCGTCGAGGCGATCCGGCCAGTACTCGACGACTGGCTCGGGAGAAGGCACGGCTTCCTGTCGTTCAGGGTGACGCAGGTGCTGTCGGGGCACGGCTGCTTCGGCAAGTACCTGTGTCGCCTAGGCAGGGAGCCGGACGCTCGGTGCCACCACTGCGTCCAATGCGGGGAGGACACGGCGCAGCACACGCTCTCCCGAGTGTGTAGCTTGGGAGGAGCAGCGCCATGTCCTCACAAATGAAGTAGGCGACCTGACGCTGCCGGCAGTAGTGCGGAGGATGGCCGGCAGCGCAGAGTCGTGGGACGCGGTGGTGTCCTTCTGCGAGGACGTGATGTCGCAGAAGGAATCCGCGGAACGGGAGAGGGAGATCTCAACTCCCTTCCCGGGCCGCAGAAGACGCACCGGGCGCCGAAGAAGGGCGGATAACGCCCTCTTCCGCCCCCCCATGAATGGGTCCAGGGGCGAGGGATATGGGGAAGTCCCCGCTCCCTATTCGATGGACCCCGAGGCGGAGGCGCGCGCGAGTGTCAGCGCGCGCCTCTGAGGCGATGCACGGGGTAGCTTAACACCCCACTACCCCGTGCAGGAGACGAGGCCTGGACAGACCGGACCAGCACGAGAGTGTGGGGCTGCAGAAGAATTTAGACTCCCGCGGTCCCACGCGCGCTCGTGATAGAAGAGACACCGGGGTGGTTTTAGTCAGTAAAAGTCTGACAGACCCCGTCGCCCACCCTAGGGCGGCGGACATCCTATGAGGATTTCCACCCCGAAAAAAAAAAAGGAGTGCTACGTCAGCTAGAGCTTCAAGACCTGTACGTGTGGAGGCGGCGTTGCCCGCAACTGCTAAACGTGCCTGTGGCCAGTACCAACCTACTGGCGAAAGCACCCCTACCCGTGCAATCCGTATGGTGAACGAAATCCATGAAAGACTAGACATATTATCGTGTTCTTTGGGTGAACTCGCAAGAGTTTTATTAAATATTGTTGGTTATATTTAAGAATTAATGTATATTTAAGTATTAATGGATAACTGCACACACACACATGTGTAAAAGTGATAAATAAATAAATAAAATCATAGAGATGAGGTCTCATCCTAATTTCCTACTAACAGACAACAGACTAGTCTGTTATTACAATAGTGTAAGAATTGTCGATAAATGATCTCATAAGGATCGATTATGACAAGTTTCGTAATCTACAGTGGCGTCATTATGACTTTCCACTGGTCAATCACTGACACTTCACTCCATATTAATAAATATTTAAATTGAGTAGTAGTTTTTAGAAAATCATTTCTATTAACGGGTTTTAAAATAATGGCGATACGGCAATGTCATTCTATTACCATTCCATTATGAGACTACTGAGATAATTGATCGATCATAAGGAATTCAGCAAATGAGACGAGACTGACCTGAATGAACTCTCAACCAATGAGAGCGCCAAACACGGTCGATGTATATGATCGAGTCTCACACAGGTCTTATCACACAGGCCTTATCAGTTGCGCCTGCATCACTTATAATAAATAAATTTCAATGGTACTTTTGATGATGTTGATGTTGTTATAAAAGTATTGATCATGCCCATGATTTGTATTTTGTAATGTTAGCTAAAAGTCTGAGGGCACGCCAAATATTGTAAGACGGCCGTGAGTGCGTGAGTAGTGCTGGACAAAGGGCAGAGCGGACGCGCCAGAACCATCTGGACCGTGAGTGAGTGAGGAGATTCAAGAGCTCGTAATACTAAGTTTTAGTTTCACTTTATACATATATTCTTTTGTTCAGTATAATAAAGGACATGATGCCTAAAAAGTGATCCATATTTCTATATTAAGTATTCCTGGAGAAGGATTAATTAAAAACAGTCGGTGTTTATAATTCCTATTTTTGACTGCGCCACGGAGGATCGTGGCGTAGCGGTAACGAACGCGTCTGCTGCGCAAGGAGGCGAGGGTTCGATCTCCGCGCAGTGCAAATATTTGTATGCATGAGTATGAATATTTGCACTGATCTTGTCGAGCCTCGGAAAGCACGTTAAGCCGTTGGTCCCGGTTGCCATACGAACATCTAATAGCAGTCGTTACGGGTTGTTGGAGCCCTCAAAAAGTCCAACAATTAGTCTAACTGCAATGCTTCGATATCGCCTTCGGGTTGTGGAGGTCAGACGCCAGTCGCTTCGCGGAAAAGGCTGGTTAGCCTTTAGACTGGTAAAGCGGACCCCAGACTCCAAAGTTGAAAAACTTTCGGACTGGGATTAACGCTGAGATGATGACGAGTCGGTATTTATAAATTTAAGTTTTAACTAACTTTATCAATACTAATATATAAAGCTGAAGAGTTTGTTTGTTTGTGCGCTCTAATGTCAGGAACTACTGGTCCGATTTGAAAAATTCTTTTTGCGTTGGATAGCCCATTAATCCAGGAAGGCTTTAGGCTATATAACATCATGCTGTGACCAATAGGAGCGGGGCATAACTAACTCTACGCGAACGAAGTCGCTGGTGGCCGCTAGTAAGTAATATTACTTCAAGAGAAGCCGGCGTGGGTTCTGGCAAAACCTGTTTAGCACTTATTCTACAAATGATGTGCTGAATGATTGCTCTATTGTACGATTGCTGATATGAATAATTGTTGACATAACCATCCCACATGATAAGAACCTCGTGAACTCGTGGCTCACAAGGTTGTCGACATGTGGGAAGTGGATTCAGCAATCATTGTACCGATAGTCGGACTCGTGACAGCCAATGGCTTAATAGCCAAGAGCCTCGGCCAACACCTCATGAGGCTCTCGTTAGGCAGCTGGATCAAGGGCTTGCCGCAAGTGGCTGACCGCCGGTAACTAGGACCCTGATCCCGATACCGGTGGGCTACTATTTTATATATTTTTAAATGTTTTTATGTTTTTATATTAATATTTAAATTATATGTATGTTAAATAAATAAACGAAATGATGGTAATATTTATTTATTTCAGATTCTTCATCCATATAATTTGTTAAAACATAAAAATTAGTATTAAGTAGGAAATAAAATAAAATTAAGATGTTATTATTCAGACTGGAAGGACTCTCCGATGACGCTATTAGTCGCTATTTAACAGCGTGCAGCCGTATCCACCGTGCCAACATCGGAGAATCCCACCGGTCCACCAGTGCGGCCAAGATGATGCTGGGACTACCTCGCGTGCGGCGTAGGATTGAAGCGCAAAGTTTGTGCATGATTGCCGCAAAGCTATCGATCTCAGCCGTCGCGAACATCGCGGAGGCATTGCAGTAGCGCGGCAGTTCCATCAGCACACGGAACGCGTTGTTATACTTATTGGATGCGCAGATCGCTGTATGTCCGCTGCGTATAACTTTAACCCACAGCCTGCACGTGTAGAAGGACTGACAGAACGCTTTAAACAGCACAACCTTGACATTCCCCCCACACCGTGCAAACCTGCGAGCTAATATATTGCATCGGACAGACAGCGCGCTGCGCTCCCTTTCAATGTCTAAAGTGTCTTTAAGGTCATCGGTGACCCAGTGGCCCAAATACTTAAATTGCTTGACCGTGTTTAAAGCAGTAGCATTTTTAGTCAAATTCGGCACGAATGTGTATCGCTTCTTGTCCTGCCTGAAAATCATAATTTGACTCTTTCCAGCGTTGTATTTGAGCCCATGAGTCACCGCATAAGACTCACAAATATTCAGAAATAAATGTAAACAAAGACATTAAAATTATATTTACAATAGACAGGACATCACGAACAAAATCGTAATCCAATACTTGTGCTGACTTGGTTAAAAGTCGCTCAGTCTAGTCTGCGCGTCAAGACGTAGGTAATTTGTGTCCACCAAAAATAAACATTTTCTAAGGAAATATGTCATGTTCCGCATTGTATTGCTGTACATCTCGTTATGGTAAAACGACTGGGCCTAACTTCGAAATGTTTTTCTATGAATTCTTTATATTTCGTCTGTATTTCAAATGTAAATAAATTCTTAAATTGTTCTAGAAACTTTTCCATTATTGTAATAAGCGCCCTCTATTGTTGAGTAGTTTTACTATTTTCTTGTAGAGATGTAGTAATGTTGTTTATCGATTTAGTTATCGATAATACTTATTAAGTTGAAAACATTTTGTTATATTTTATTGACATTTCAAATATAGCTAAATAAACTTAAAATATTGCTATATTTCTAGTGTATTTATTATTAACTCTATTTAAACATAATCATGTCATTTACCTAGGTTTTTGTTATTTTAGGTTTCCGAATAAAAATAATGTTGTAGGGCAAAAGTGGATACGATTTGTCCAGATAGACCGTAGAGAAGAAAATTGGCTTCCGTCTGCTTCGTCGATATTATGCTCAATGCATTTTAAAAGAGAAGACATCTACTTTGGAAAGACTTGTCGAACAAATTTTAAAAAAAGAATCGGTACCTTGTATTAGAAATGAAATAGTAAGTTATTAATTTGTCTTTTCCACTTAACCGTAAAAATTGGGATAAAATTTACTGTTAAGTGGATAACTACATAAATTATATAACTTATTTATAATGAAATATATTCATAAAATATGTAGGTACGTATATGTAGTACAATGATTGCGAGCTACTTTGTGAACTTTAGGATTCCGTACCTAAAAGGTAAAACGAACCCTATTCATGAGACTTCACTGTTCGTCTGTCCGTCTGTCACCAGGCTGTATCTCATAAACCGTAATAGCGAGACAGTTGAAATTTCCAGAGATTGTGTTAGTATTTCTGTTGCCGGTGTAACAACAAGTACTAAGAATAAAAATAATAAAATATTTAAGGGAGCCCCCTTAAATATTTTATTATTTAAGGGGGGCCCATACAACAAACATGATTTTTTGCCGTTTTTTGCTCCATATTAATAACGGAAACAGATAGACGCTTAAAATGTTCACAGAATATTTGGTTATATATTCAAATTACAAATAAATAAATAAAATGAAATAAATACTGAAGGCGGGCTCCCATACAATAACCGTGATAGTTTTTGCCGTTTTTAAAGATAATGGCGTACCATTATCTGGTAAAGGTCTTGCTCCAGCAGACTACCATTTTTGTCGTGATTTGGACAATTATCTACGTGATAAGAAGTTTTCTTCCCAGGAGGCAGTTCTGCTTTCACACAGTTTGTGCAGTCTAGATCCTCAGAGTTCTACCGCAAAGGCATAAACGACCTTCCTATATATTGATTATAAATGAATTAGTTAAAAATTAAACAATTATTTAGATTTTCAGTACTAATCGATAATTTTAACCTTTAACGCCTATTATATTAAAAGAATTATATATATAAGAAACTTGTAAACTCAAAATTACCTATAATTTTTCTGCTTCTTAATTTTTTGTTTCAAGCTATCATAATGCGAAAAAACATCGTCGTAGTAAGTTATTTGAATATTATCGATAACTTTATATCGAAATGATACAAACCCTACCACAGTTTTTTTGCATTGCCATTTAAAAATATTTGCAAACAAACGTGTAAAAAGAATAATTTTGCTAAAAATGAAATGCAAACGAAAATTGCAAAACAAAATGCGCTTTATGGCGTAAACAGTCTATTACACTCAAAAATCGCAATAAACTGAGTGTTATAATAATTCGTAATCATAACACATCTAAAATGCCAATATACGGTGTCACGGAAAATTAATAGTAGCGAATAAAATTCTAAAACAGTTTTTGATGTTTGTACAAGACAAGTTTCACTTAATTTGTTTATTTATTTACCCGATTTGAACTATGCTAGGGTATTAAATCGGATCTGGCAACATAGACCACACTGGACATCTACCGGGCAATAGCTACATACATTTTATATAAACTTTTTTCGTTTTTACTATGTGATGTCTCCAATTGTCGATCTAATTTTGCTACATTGTACTAGATGGCGGAACTGAGCCATGGGATCACAGTTTTTCTATGCGATTTTGAAACATGCCAGCTCTATTTATCTTAAATCTCTTTGAATGTAAACAAATAGAATATAATTAAATAGACACCTTCATGTATTTTCAATAGAGTAGAGTTTTGTCTCACCGTTTTGTTTTGTTGTTTAAATATTGTTAGGTACAAACGCCACCATCTTTAGAAAATATTATTATAAAATGTATAAACTAGTGTTATAAGTAATAATGAAATAAACACCTTTGAATAATGTTGTTCTGATTTTCACTATAAAGCTGGTTTAAAACTTTTGGTGTCGATCACAACTCTTTAAATGTCAAAAACTCACAAATGCAGCTCAACTTTTGAACTCAATATACAGACGTCGCCTGTGTGGCGCGCTAGCTGAATACAGACTGACGACATCTTCGGTACTGCAGAATTATTAAACCGAGCTGAAAGCTACGCGGTATCATTTTGGTACAGACCTACAGATCCCGCACGACTCCTGCACCGACACGTCAGAAAACTATAAATATTATAACCGGTGGGGCACTGTTTTATCGACCCGAGAATCGTTTTTTAATACAGAACCATCTAGTAAAAAGTTCATGAAGCTCTTTGATACATATCATAAATAAAAACTCGTATAGAGTGTACAGGTCGGTGACGCCACCATGGTTGCCTGAACGCTTAAACTAGAAATTTTTTAGGCAACTTTGGTGGCCCGGACGCTTGAGTGGATAATATGAGTAATATACCTACATAAAGGCAACAATACAACAATATATTTAGTTACATGTTACAATATATTTTCAATTCTGGTTTTTCCAAGTTTTTGTCGTAGCAAATGATATATCATCATCATCATCATCATCTCAGCGTATATCCCGGTTGCATCCGCGGCTTTCGCGTTGGAGCCCGGGGTCCGCTTTCCTGCACTTTCTCCTCCATTTCGATGATATATAGGTACCTAAATGAATAAATAGTAGCGTTTAATGAAATTAAAACATTCTTGTTAAACGAAAATGCAAAACCTTATACATGTGTTAAATTATATGTCGCTATATTAATGTCGCTGTATAGTTTTTATCGCTAAAAAGCACTTCCTCTCTCTTTAAACATTTCGTTATATTTTTACGCATGCTCTTGTATGATGTATATTAATGAGATGTGTATATTTATTTAAACCAGTATGATAAACTTTATGTACTTTTTTGACAGCCTCCGTGGCGTAGCGGTAGCGAACGCAGTCGTTGCGCAAGGAGGCGCGGGTTCGATCTCCGCACATGAATATGAATATTTGCACTGGTCTGGTCGGGCCTCGGAAAGCACGTTAAGCCGTTGGTCCCGGTTGCCATACGAACATCTAGTGGCAGTCGTCGTAACGACTGGCACTAGATGTTCGTATGGCAACCGGGACACCGGCAACCGGGCCGGGGAACCGGTTAGAATTTTGAGGGCTCCAACAACCCGTAGGTTGTTGAAGCCTTCAAAAGTCTAACAGTTGGTCTAACTGCAATGCTTAGATATCGCCTTCGGGTTGTAGAGGTCAGACGGCAGTCGCTTCACGGAAATATCGAAGTTTGGCCAAACTCAGCAGTTAAGCGGACCCCAGACTCCAACGCTGAAAAAGCTGCGGATGCGACTGGGATTAACGCTGAGATGATGATGATGATACACTTTGTGTACATATTTATTGTATTATCTATTTAAACAGTACACTGTAGACTACCTAGATTATTTCTCTCTCCTTCCCTTGCCTAGTATTCCATCCAAAGGTTCTCTGTATAAGACCCCCATTGTGTCTACCTTTTAAAATCTTTATATTTATGTTCTTTTATTTATATGGTGCAAGTATATAATAAGAGTATTCTAATCTATTCTATCGCTTTAAAGCTGTCCTTCAGAATTATTGTAGAATCAGCCTTTAACATTGTCAGAGCTGGGCCAAAGAGACTGCCGTTAAAGCAAAAGCTCTCTTTGTAGTTTATTAATCACTAGACTCACCAGCACCCTAATTTAACATTTTTGGCGCCTAATTTTACCACCTAGCAGACAAAGTCTTGCCGCAAAGTGGGTCGTCGTATTCCGGCATGATATCTGGTGAAGCCGTACGGAGGACGGGTCTGAGTAGTTGGTAGTTGTGTTACCATGTGTGCCGGGTACGATGCACCAAATGTTGTTGTGTCAGAGTTTGGTCGTGAAGGGATTCTAGATCAATCTCCCTCTGGCAGCATCGTAGGCCGTGTTGTTGGGTTTAACATTGCATCACCTCGCTCAACTACCATCTTCCTATAATAGGCTCTTACTAAACTACCGCGCTTTACCTTCAACGATTGCATCACTGCTTTATATCAAGCGGGATTCTGTCTGTCTGTTACGCTTTCCCGCTTAAACCTCTCGACCGATTTTGGTGAAATTTGGCACAGACAATCTTTAGACCCTGAGAAAGGACATAGGCTACTTTTTATCCCGGAAAATTTGATATTCCCGAGGGAAATCTAGTAATTATAATAAAAATACAGTGCTAATATTAGATGCTATCCTATGTTTCCTTATGTTATCTTATGATGTCATACCTAAGGTACAAGACTAAAAAAGTCATGTTGTGGCAAAAATACACAAATAATAACACATTTTTTGACAATGTCGTGGTGGCCTAGTGGTTAAAACAGCAGCCTCTCAAGTATGAGTGCGCGGGTTCCATTCCAGGTCAGGCAAGTACCAACGTAATTTTTCTAAAGTTATACGTACTTTCTAAGTATATCTTGGACACCAATGACTGAAGGTGAAGGAAAACATCTTGAGGAAACCTGGACTTTATAAGTCTGAAATCGCCAACCCACATTGAGCAAGCGTGGTGATTACGCTCAATCCTTCTCTGTATGAGAGGAGACCTGTGCCCAGCAGTGGGACGATAAAAAGGTTGATGATGAAAGACATTTTTTTTAGAAATTAGTATTTTATTTAGATACTTAATAAAACTGTCTACATTTTTGTTCTAAACATAATTCATTGTTTTTGTTTTTCAATACTTTTCCTCCATGGACATTGCAAAATATTATGTGAAAGACTTGAGTGACACAACATGACAGCTTTATTTTCCTCTAATACAATCTACGTGCAAAACATTACAATACCTGCACCCTTAGTCAGTCAAATCAAATCATCTTTATTGTGGACTATAGGTACACATCTAGATAATTAAAATAAGTTCAGCTATGTCCCGCCGTTGAGGCATCATCATCATCAACCTTTTTACTGTAACATCCTATTTAATGTACCTATTTTAAATAAAGCTGACAATATAAAATATCTGGGTGTTACGATTGACACAAATCTCAATTTCCGTAAACATATCGAGTTACTGTGTACGAGGGTGCGTAAATTAATATACAATATGTAAAGAAAACCCTGTCCGACCCATAAGGATAATATAGGTTAGGTAAACACATGACCAAATATAATATAAAATTGTATCTACTCTCATATCAAAAATTAAAAATATAAAACCAAAAAGGAGTTTATATTGACGTACTTTACCAGTATTGGTAAAGTACTTTACTTGGTACTTTACCAATATTGGTAAAGTATTATTTTGTTAGAGAACAATGTTATAAAAAAAAAATCGTTTTTCCCGCGTATTAATCCCAACTTCCCGGAAATTTGGTAATTTTCAAAAAAGTGACAACACCATGTTGCCGGTACGCTTATGCGATTCGACCACGCGTCGCGTGCCCTGCCCCCCGTCGCCCGCGGAAGGGTGTCCTACCGCACATGTATTAAGTTACTTCTTTTAGCAAACTAATATTTATTTTTTTAGGGGGATTTTTTTTAAACTTTGGTCCGGCTTTGTCGGCATTAGTAGAATCAGTAATCGATTCCTAACAATACCTTCACGGATCGGACAGGGTTTTCTTTACATATTGTATATTTTCAAAAACCTACAACACATAGCTGACTATCAGTTATAAAAACAAGTTTATTTAGCTTTGTGCCAATCTGTTATCACCTACTGTATTACTTCATGGGGTGGTGCTGCAAAGACCATACTGCTTCCTCTAGAACGTGCTCAAAGAGCTATTGTAAAGGTTGCAACCTTCCGTCCATTCAGATGTCCCACCCAACAGCTTTATGTGGAATGTAAGGTTCTAACCATACATCAACTATTTATCTTGCATACCGTATTTCATCTGCCCTCTGAGCTTCCTTTTGACCCAGTCCCTTCAACCAAGAGGAGAAAAGCCATGGTTTGCACAAAACCACAGACGAGACACGCTTATGCCTAGAGATTTTATATATTTTTAGGCCCTTTCTTATATAACAAGCTCAACAAACTTTAAGATATAATACAGTATAAATTATAAAAAATGTAGTCAAGTAATATCGGAGTGCCTATTGAATCTCAATTACACAGACACAGCAAAGCTTCTGGAAGTTATAGTGTGATAGTAGATAGTTTGCAGATAAAAAATAGATAAGATATACAATTAAATAGTAGGTATAATATAAGATAGCATAAAAAATAACCAAAGCTTTTGTTTTTTGAATTCCTAGTCCATAACGTTGCATGATTAAATCTTACGGTGATGTAAAGTGATCGCCTGAAACCTTCGAGCTCGAAGCCTGAAACGCAGGTTTAATAAACCTAGCCCGGGCATGTCGCTAATTTTACATGATTCTCTGTATAATAATACTTTTCTGTTTGACCTTATGTATATTTTTAGTCACACATAATACCTAGCTGTTATTGAAGCAATAAGATATGTACCTATGTATTTGTATAAGAATATTTTTGTAGCTTTTATTTTACAATGTTGTGTTCGTTTTTTATAAAGACTATCATAGTTTTATTAACAATACAATCATCAATTTATAAAATCACATATTATCAAAAATTATTCCATAAATTACTTACTTACTACTTACGTAAGACAACCGAGCATTTCGCCCGTCGCTAACCAAGTGTCCCCTTTTTTTTTTCCTCCCTTGTTTCACCCCCCATTTGACTATTACCGTTATATCCATTTATATTTCTTAAACTTTTTAATCAACTTAGCCATTACTTGTTTTTTAATCCAACCAATTTAACTATCCTTAGCTTTAATATCCATCCAAATATCCCTTTTTTCATCCATCTTAACCAACCAAATCTATTTGCCAACCATCCCTCCCAAAGACAGATTAGCTAAGTAGATCAACCGATAACCGTATTTGTAACAGGTCAAGTTACGTGGATATCCTTTAGATTTTCCGTGCCTGACCTGAAACATGTCCATTTATCCATTCATATTAATCAACCATAGCTATTTGCCAACCATCCCTCTCAAAGATAGATTAGCTAAATAGATCAATCGATAATTGTTTTTGTAACAGGTCAAGTCACGTGCATATCCGTTTGATTTCGCGTGCCCGAATATATTAACCAACCAAATCTATTTGCCAACCACCCCTCTCAAAAATAGACTAGCCTAATAGATCAACCAATAACCGTTTTTCTAACAGGTCAGGTCACGTGGATATCCGTTTGATTCTCCGTGCCTTTTTTTTTCGGGTTGGAAATCCTCATAGGGTGTCCGTAGCCCTGGGTTGGGCGACGGGGTCTGTCAGACTTTTACTGACTAAAACCACCCCGGTGTCTCTTCTATCACGAGCAAACGCGTGAGGCCGCGGGAGTCTAAATTCTTCCACGGCCCCACACCCTCGTGCTGGCCCTTTCTGTCCGAGCCCCGTCTCCTGCACGGGGTAGTGGGGTGTTAAACTACCCCGTGCATCGCCTCTGGGGCGTGCGTCGACACTCGCGCGCGCTTCCGCCTCGGGGTCCATCGAATAGGGGACGGGGACTTCCCCATGTCCCTCGCCTCTGGACCCATTCATGGGGGGCGGAAGAGGGCGTTCCTGACCTGAAACTTATCCATTTACCCATCCATATTTACCAACCATATCTATTTGCATAGATGATATTGCTCTCAAAGATGGATTAGCTAAATAGATCAACTGATAACTGTTTTTGTAACAGGTCAAGTCACGTGGATACCCGTTTGATTTCCCGTGCCCGACCATATTAACCAACCAAATCTATTTGCCAATCACCCCTCTCAAAAATGGATTAGCCAAATAAATCAACCAATAACCGTTTTTGTAACAGATCAGTTCACGTGGATATCCGTTTGATTTTCCGTGCCTGACCTGAAACTTATCCATTTAACCATTCATATTAACCAACCATATCTATTTGCCAACCATCTCTCTCAAAGATAGATTAGCTAAATAGATCAACCGATAACAGTTTTTGTAACAGGTCAAGTCACGTCGATATCCATTTGATTTTCCGTGCCCGACCTGAAACATATCCATTTAACCATTCATATTAACCAACCAATTTAACTATCCTTAGCTTTAATATCCATCCAAATATCCCTTTTTTCATCCATCTTAACCAACCAAATCTATTTACCAACCATCCCTCCCAAAGACAGATTAGCTAAATAGATCAATATCCGTTAGATTTTCCGTGCCTGACCTGAAACATGTCCATTTATCCATTCATATTAAGTAAAGATATTACCAACCATATCTATTTGCCAACCATCCCTCTCAAAGATAGATTAGCTAAATAGATCAATCGATAATTGTTTTTGTAACAGGTCAAGTCACGTGGATACCCGTTTGATTTCCCGTGCCCGACCGTATTAACCAACCAAATCTATTTGCCAACCACCCCTCTCAAAAATAGATTAGCCAAATTGATCAACCAATTACCGTTTTTGTAACAGGTCAGGTTACGTGGATATCCGTTTGATTTTCCGTGCCTGACCTGAAACTTATCCATTTAACCATTCATATTAACCAACCATATCTATTTGCCAACCATCTCTCTCAAAGATAGATTAGCTAAATAGATCAACCGATAACAGTTTTTGTAACAGGTCAAGTCATGTGGATACCCGTTTGATTTCCCGTGCCCGACCTGAAACATATCCATTTATCCATCCATATTAACCAACCAAATATATTTGCCAACCATCCCTCTCAAAGTTAGATTAGCTAAATAGATCAAGCGATAACCGTTTTTGTAACAGGTCAAGTCACGTGGATACCCGTTTGATTTCCCGTGCCCGACCGTATTAACCAACCAAATCTATTTGCCAACCACCTCTCTCAAAAATAGATTAGCCAAATAGATCAACCAATTACCGTTTTTGTAACAGGTCAGGTCACGTGGATATCCGTTTTATTTTCCGTGCCTGACCTGAAACTTATCCATTTAACCATTCATATTAACCAACCCTAACTATTTGCCAACCATCCCTCTCAACGATAGATTAGCTAAATAGATCAACTGTTAACTGTTTTTGTAACAGGTCAAGTCACGTGGATACCCGTTTGATTTCCCGTGCCCGACCGAAACCAAACAGAACGTAACGTGAAATAAATTGTATATAATACGACAGTAGATAGAGTTAAATAATTCCATCACTGTCATCAAGAACGACGTCATCGACTACACCTTATTATTATTGTCCTGTTCAACTTCTAAAGCGGCCCTATGAATCCAAGGTTTCATTCGATCAGAGGCAACTATAGTCTTTTCTTTTTCTTCCCATTCCTTGAAATCCAGCAATTGGAGCTATTTTCTATCAATCGTTACCCAGGACTCTGATAACCTTGTACGATCTGATAACCTTGTAAAAAAATATTATTACGACAAAGGAAGACTACCTGCTCGAGAGTATAAGCTTGGTAAACTGATAAAAATTACTAAAGTTACCTTTCAGAATATCGGTAAAAGTAATAAACTTATGCCTTCGTATGAAGGACTCATATAATGTCATTCTATTATTATTCCATTACGAGACGACTGATCGATAATTGATTGATCATTATGAATTTAGCAGATTACGAACTCAGGCGATCTAAATGTGTCTAAGATATCTTGCAATGCTTTTGTGCGAACCTGTGTTCGCAATATAATTTGCTTTACTTTACTCGATATCTCTTTTATTTTAGTGAGAGGGTCCTACACTATTAATGAGTTGCTGCCATTGACCTTCAATTAAAATAACCAATTTACTTATACATTTATTTGATCAAAATTCCCAAAAGCTAACGCGTATACTCCATTCGGCCAGTGCCATTCGTCACAAACGCTTTCCAAAATCGCTGACACGCAAGATTCAGTCTACATGGTCCCTACACTACTCCGCCCTAATTTTTCAAAAAAAAAAAAAGTATATATAATTAATTTCTTAAAACTATGGTCACCTTACATTCATACTATCTATCTACTTGTACATTTCCACTTACAATACAACAATACATTCATTTTACATACTAAAACTAAATCTACTACAAATTCACTGAAATTCACTTCAATAAGCATCACTTATTTTTAACAGACTCGAACTCAATAAATAGCGATACACTGAGAAATTCATCACTGAGCTACACATGGCTGGCTGCATGCGGCTGCTGATGCTGCATCGCTGCCAGGGTTGACTCTACTTGTTTGCTCAACCAACTTCTAAGACGCTGACGATAATATCGTAACAAAGTAACAACAATAATTACTCCCAACAATGATCCCACAATTATCATTGTTGAATTACACTTGTGCAAATTCTGCTCCACCACACTATTTTGAGCAATAACTGTTTCTTCCTTTGAATAACTTTTACGCATTGTCAATTTTACAATCACTTAGCACCGTACTGAATGAAATCAATTAATGAAATAAATCAAGCCTATAGGAAATAAAATGAGGAAAAATGCTTATTGCTGGGTTTACAAAATTATAGCGCTAATACTCATATCAATTGATAATATAACATAAATTAAGTAGTATTTAATATAATATTACATATTTACCTATTCTTTTTAAATCATTTTTTGCTTTCAATGGTTTCGGTCGTAGTTGATTTGTACCAGACTGTTTCTGCAGCGTTTGTAACATCACAATATTTTATTACACTATACACTTAAAATTACACTGCGCCCTAACCTAATCGAGGTAGTGCTCTCACTAAAATGTTCGATCGGGGTCACCCGGGTCACTAATGTGTCGGCGCATGACGTATGCGCGTGATTGGCCGAGTGGACGGCGCGGGGCGCGGGGCAGCGAGCTCGGTACGCGCCGCCGCCGACGCGGTCGTCGCGCCTCGCCACTAGCCCACAGACGCGCTCCGCCACGGGCATTTCCATCATTCTTTATTGTTAATTGCACAAATACACCTATTTTTAATACAGTCCGCTTATCTTATTGCACCACTGAGCCCATCCAGTGGTCCTTCGAGCCGGATTCGGGACTGGGAAGCACATTTATTTGATCAAAATTCCCAAAAGCTAACGCGTATACTCTAGTCGGCCAGTGCGCAGTAACTGGCGACTCAGTTCATTGTTCGTCACACACACTTTCCAAAAGCGCTGACACGCAACATTCAGTCTACATGGTCCCTACACTTATATGACATTCTATTGGTATTTCTTACTGGTTTAATAAAAACAAATTTCGTAAAGGAATCTACCACAGCCAGTATATGTGCGTTTTGCCGTTTTGACTTGACAAAGGGTCCAAGGTGGTCGATGTGCAAGGTGTCAAAAGGAAAATCGATCTTTTCTACAGGGTACAATAACCCTTCACGACTAGTCGAAATCCTTTTTTTTTTTCTATTTGCACAATCAATGCTGTTGTAGTAATAAAATAAATGGGATGCAATGCAGTACTTCTTGGGATCCTTTTGTAAAAACTTTAAAATTATATCACATATAATTCATTCACACATTATATTTTTCAATTTTAAAACAAGACTATAATAAATAAACAGTTATATAAAATATATCTTATAATTTCCTATAAATACGAACCATTCTTTTATTACAACATTTTTACTACTACTAAAACAACAACATATTTTTCTCTTGTCTCCCGAATCTGTCTTCCAAACTTAAATATATTTAATTTCTTTTTATACGTTAGCTTCCAGAGACAATAATAAAATTCAACCTCAACAAATGCATGATAGTACATTTTTTTTTTATAAATTATAAACTATTTTCCAAGCGCATCCACCTAGTAAATTAACCAAGTAAATCCAGAAATCAATTTGATAATTAAGCACTAGTATCCATACTAATATTATAAATGCGAAAGTAACTCTGTCTGTCTGTCTGTCTGTTACGCTTTCCCGCTTAAATTCAAATTCAAAATTTTATTTCGGATTAAAAAACATCCATATAGTGTTAGTACAAATAAAGCTTAGCCTAATGTTAGTAATGAATTAACTAAAGTGGGTCTGGACTCCTATCCACCTACGTAAGAGGGGCGAGTCCCACCGATCCGAAAACACATTCAGTATGCCATTGGAGGAGGTGCGCAAGCGCGCCATCATGGAAGCACAACGTTTTCGCATGATCGCGACGAACCCGTCGACCCTCGCCTCCGCGAACATCCCTGACGCGCTACAGCGCCACGGCAACCCCAAGAGCACCCTGAACGTGTTATTATACTGTACGCGCAAGTCGCTGTATGCCCGCTGGGTATACGTGGACCAACCCTCAACCGATTTTGATGAAATTTGGCACAGATAATCTTTAGACTGAGAAAGAACTTATGCTACCTTTTATCCCGGAAAAATTTGATGTTCCCGAGGTAAATCTAAAAAGCGCGATATAACCGAACTCCAAGCGGGCGAAGCCGCGGGCGGAAAGCTAGTACTTCATAACGAAGCTTTTCATCTTAGCAAACCAGTAATTTTTCTTGATTCGTTCCAGGGTTTTTATTTCGTAACCGATGTGACTTGGCACCACGAATCTAATGCAATCTTTATCACCCTTTAAAACACCTAAATAATTTATTGTTTCGATTGGAACTAGAGATCCGCATAGTTTTTGCGGTAATTTTTCGTTGGCCCATTCTCAGTCTTTAATCGACAAAATTCTGGTTTATGACCGATTTTATTACAAACTGTACATTTTACTAAAGGTTTAGTGCATTTAGAGAAGGGATGTCCTTTTTCTTTGCAGTTGTAGCAATAAATATGGTTACTTCTCTTAATAACTTTAAAATCTTGGCGGTCATCAGAGGCACTAGCAACCCTATCCCGACTAAGAGGTTGGACTGAAAGTTCCTTTCCGTTACTAAGCAAAAACTTTAACAAATGGTCAGGCTCCTCGTATCTAACTGCCAAAGCGCTTAACCTTAAAGTTTTGTCGCTAATGCCGTGAATGATACAGTCGACGGCGCGCCTACCACTAAAGTCACACTGGTTGAGGAGGGCTAACTTTTCGTAATAATAACTCTCTATAGATTCATTTTGTCGACACTTCCGCCTAAGCATGTCCTCTAACATTTGGCCGTAATTTTGCTCACATGGGAAAGCATTCATTAATTTTATCTGCCATTCCTCCCAAGTGAACAAAATTGAATTGAGGCTCTCATACCAGGTTTTCGCAAGCCCAGCAAGTTTTTGCATTGCAAAATGTATGGTTGTCTTCTCATCCCAACCGTAAACCTCAGCGCACTCGTTAACCTTTTTTAGCCACATGACCATTCGTTGGCTCTTTTGGGAAGGATTAAATTCTGGTAAAATATTTTTATGATCTAAACTTTTGTTGACCGATGATGCGCCCTGGCTTGACGGCTGTGATGGGATGGTATCCTTAATGGAGTTAATTATTTGAACAATATCCTTAGTTGTAAAAGAAGGACTACATGATCTTTTAGAGCGGCGATCGCCGCCGCCGGTCCGGCTGCGACTCCGACTGCGACTTTGCAGCCGGCGTTGCTCGCTGCACTGGCGTCGCTGCTCTGCGTCCCGTTCTTGTTGCAAGGCCAGTTCCAGCTGCCGGACCTTCTCCTTCTCCTGCCTCAAAACCAACTCACGATCGAGCAGGCGGCAGCTGCGGCTACGGCTCTGGCTCCCGCTTCTCTCTCGTCTGTTCTCATTGCTGCGGCTACGACTGCGTCTAGTACGCGAGAGATTTCGTCTGGGAGTCTCCACACTTTTACGAGTACGAAAATCTTCCTTCATTGCGTTTTGTAGGCGAGGTGAGAATCTAACAGACTCTTGTGAATCCCAATTCTGAAACATACGTATACCTCAGAAGGAAAGGCCTCAATTCGAAGGAAACAACTTCAGCAATATCCAACACTCCGCTCTATTTTATCAACACCACAATCAACAACTTATAAAATCACATATTATCAATAACATTGCATAAATTACTTTTTAATAATGTAAGACAACCGAGCAGTTCGCTCGTCGCCAAACAAGTGTCCCCTTTTTATTTTTCCTCCCTTATTCCACTCCCTAGTTGACTATTACCGTTGTGAAGTAAGCTATGACTCCTGCCATTCTAGGCTAAACCAATCAGATACAAGCATTCGTTTTGCTGTCAAAAACCGGCCAACGACTGACATCAGAGCGGAAACAGCCAACTAACACATTATTTATTATAATAATTACATACAAAACAATCAAAACCATACAATCAGATGACCCAACCGCGTCGTACGGCGAATTTCCACCCTTAAGCTGTTGACACTGCAAAGATCCGAACGAAGCGTTTCGCCTCGTCTTTTATACCACGTGCGACGCGCTTGTATCGCCTCTCATTTAGGACTGGTATAGTGCCCAAGTCCTGGAAGCTTGCTAACGTGCAGCCCGTGCCCAAGAAGGGTAGTCGTGCCGATCCTGCCAACTATCGGCCGATTTCGATCACCTCCATACTTTGCAAAATTATGGAGCGTGTATTGAACTCGCGCCTCTTGGCATACCTGGAAGGTAACGATCTCCTCAGTGACCGACAGTACGGGTTTCGCAGCGATCGGTCAACTGGGGATCTACTAGTGTATGCCACTCACTTGTGGGGCGAGCCCCTCGAGAAGAATGGGGAAGCGATTGCTGTCTCCCTTGATGTCTCGAAGGCCTTCGACCGGGTATGGCACGCTGGCCTTTTGAGTAAGCTTCCAGCGTACGGCATTTCCCCTAGCCTGACTGGCTGGGTAAAAGACTTCTTGACTGAACGGTCCCTCCGAGTTGTTGTCGACGGATGCTCTTCTGAGCCCATGACCTTCATCCGTGTTCCTCGATTCTGTTCTCTCTGCAACTCTGTTCCTGCTGCATGTAACGATCTGCTGATGCCCGGTATCTATGGGTATGCAGATGACAGCTGTTCAAGAGGCCTGGATGCTCAGGCTAATCAGGGGAATCAATCCGGTCCGAGGATGCCATGCGGTTGAGCAGACAGTGTTGCACTGCACGGAATGTGTCCTTGGAGTGTTCCGACCGCCTTCAGCTTTTGGGAGTTGAGATTTTCTCGAACCTTAACTTTGGGCGGTTCATTGAGTCCAAGGCCAAGGTGGCTGCCAGGAAACTTGGCGTTATCGCAAAGGTCCGACAGTACTTCACACCTGGGCAGCTTCTAATGTTATACAAAGCACAGGTCCGTTCGTGTGTGGAGTACTGCAGCCACATTTGGGCTGGTGCTGCCAAGTGTCACCTGGCCACTTTGGATTCAGTGGAGAGACGTGCAAAGAGGCTGATTGGTGACCCTGATCTAACTCGAGTTAGTCTCCAAAGCCTAGAGCACAGGCGTAGAGTAGCCAGCCTTTCGGTGTTCTATAGGATGCATTTCCGGGAGTGTGCGATGGAATTGCATGATTTAATTCCCCCATCTCCGTTCCACCAGCGGACGACCCGTCGTACGGCTGGTTTCCACCCTTACGTTGTTAACACCACTACGATCCGGACGAAGCGTTTCGCCTCCTCCTTTATACCGCGTACATCGAGGGACTGGAACAATTTGCCAGCGGCGATGTTTCCGTCGGACTACAATTTGAGTGTCTTCAAGGCTAGAGTGAATAGGCTCTTAATAAACTAGTGCGCTTTACCAGCAACGATTGCGTCACTGCTTACCATCAGGCAGGATTGCGGTCAAGCGCTGGTGTATAATATGTAAAAAAAAAAACGTATATCGAGGGACTGGAACAATTTGCCAGCGGCGGTGTTTCCGTCGGACTACAATTTGAGTGTCTTCAAGGCTAGAGTGAATAGGCTCTTAATAAACTAGTGCGCTTTACCATCAACGATTGCGTCACTGCATACCATCAGGCGGGATTGCGGTCAAGCGCTAGTTTATTATTATAAAAAAATATATTTTACTAGCTTTCCGCCCGCGGCTACCGCGTGGAGTTCCGGTTATATCACTTTTGGCTTTCCACCAGGAACATCAAATTTTTCGGGATAAAAGGTAGCCTATGTTCTTTCTCAGGGTCTAAAGATTGTCTGTGCTAGAATTTCATCAAAATCCCGGTTGAGAGGTTTTAAGCGGAAAGCGTAACAGACAGACAGACAGACAGACAGAGTTACACTTTCGCATTTATAATATTAGTATGGATTTACATCTGTACATATATATAAAACTAGCTGTCCCGGCGCGCTTCGCTACGCTCCTGTCCCGGCGGGGATGTTCAGTTCCCGGTGAAAAATAGATGTTGGCTGATTCTCAGATCTACCTGATATCCCGTCTAAAAAATCTCCATTAACAAAATGCCATTTATTAAATTCATTTGTTACAAAAAATGTGTTAAATGAAGAACCACTCGACCCGTTTTATGCAAACTTCACATAAACCATCTACTAAATAGTCCGAACAAACCCTGAAAATTTGGTTTGGATAGGTGAGCCCCAAAGACATTAAAATTATAAATCTCTTTGGTGAGCCCGTTCTTGAGTTATAAAGTGACAACGAAAAATGCCACTTATTTTTATATATACTTATTTTTATTTTATAGCTATATATATATATATATATATATATATATCTCTCTGATACATACATATATATATATCCATACTTAATATTATAAATGCGAAAGTAACTCTGTCTGTCTGTCTGTCTGTCTGTCTGTCTGTTACGCTTTCCCGCTTAAACCTCTCAACCGATTTTGATGAAAGACTTAAGCCCTGTAATTCTTTCTCATAATTACAAAGATTGTCTGTGCAAATTTCGCGAAAATCGATAGAGAGGTTTAAGCGGAAAACTCTTCAGAGGCTAGTGGTACAAACAGGCTAATTCAGGCTGAACAAGTTACTCGCATTTATAATATTAATGATTAATAACACAAGGTCCGTTCATTATTGGGTACGCTGCAATACATTTGGGCTGGGTGCTGCCAAGTGTCACCCTGGCCACTTTGGGGTTGGTGGAGACGTGCAAAGAGGCTGATTGGTGACCACAGGTCTAACTCGAGTTGGTCTCAAGCCTAGAGCACAGGCGTAGAGTAGCCAGCCTTTCGGTGTTCTATAGGATGCATTTCGAGGGGGTGTGCGGGGAATTGCATGATTTAATTCCCCATCTCCGTTTCCACCAGCGGATGACCGTCATGCGGCTGGTTTCCCTACTACGTTGTTAACACCATTACGATCCGGACAGAAAGCGCTTCGCCTCCTCTTTTATACCGCGTACATCGAGGACTGGAACAATTGCCCGCGGCGGTGTTTCCGTCGGACTACAATTTAGTGTCTTCAAGGCTAGGTGAATAAAACAGCAATAAACTAGTGCGCTACCATCCCAACGGTGCGTCACTGCTTACCATCAGGCAGGATTGCGGTCAAGCGCTGGTTTATAATTTGTAAAAAAAAAAAAAAAAAAAAATATTAGTATGGATATATAGCTGACCCGGCCACGTGTTGCTGTGGCAAACGCCATCTATTGATTACTTACTCAACCCGGTCGAAAGGTATCGACTATCGACATCTGTTAGAACCATTTGGAGTTAACAGATAATTGTGACTGTCAAATAATAACAGACAAATAATTAGCAATAAATTAAAATTGCGACTATAATTTGAGATTTAAACTATCCTGTCTCTCAAGTTGGATCGAACTGCACATGGTGTGCGAATTTTATTATAATCTGTTAAGTGGTTTAGGAGTCCATTGAGGACAAACATTGTGACACGAGATATTATTATTTATTTATTATTATTATTAAGCGAACCCCGGGCTCCAACGCGAAAGCCGCGGATGCGACCGGGACTATACGCTGAGATGATGGTGATGATCTTTAAATATAAAAATCAATGCCACTTTCTTTGTAATTTTATAACTCAAGAACGGACTTACCTACCCAAACCAAATTGTTTGGCTTTGTTGTGACTAATTAGTGGATGTTGAGGAGGGTAGGCGCCGCGTCACTGTCTACGTCGTACTCGTAATATAAATAATCATTAAATAATTCAAGGACAGTTAAAAAGTGAAACTAGTGGAAAAATAGTTAAATCAGTGCTAATCTTACCTCAAACTTATAAAAAACTCAGTATGGAGCAGTGAATTTCTTAAGAAAGGTGCAATATTCGGCCTACCACATATCAACCAAAAACATTTCCACAAATGAATTCAATGAACGGTAGATCATCATCTCATCCTCTATATATAACATTCAATGCCACTTTCTTTGTAATTTTTTAATCCACCAAAACTGTGTAATGGAACCAGATTGGCAGTGAAAAACTTATTGCGAAATTTAATTGAATCTACGATATTAACTGGTATATCAAAAGGAGAAGTTTGTTTGTTACGGTGTATCCCTATGATCCCAATTGATTTGCCATTTGAGTTCAAACGATTACAATATCCTGTGAGTTTATCATTTGCTATGTTCATCAACAAAGCCCAACTTTATGTTGCCTGTTGGAGAGTCGGTACCCCTACCAGTGGGTTAAGTTTTAAAATTACTAGCCATTAAAAATATTTTGTTTAAATCATTGATATAATATTAAATAGATATGAAATATGCTAAGAAACTAACCGAAAAAAATGAGCGCGAACGCAGCAGAGGCACACATGCATATTTTAACCACATTGGTACAGTGTGAATGAGATGGGGCGCAACAAAAGCTTAAAAAAATTGGTTGCCTGTAAAGTCGGTATACGGGCGAAAGTTTTACGTGACAACGACTTTGAGTGGTAAAATAATGATTGAAAACTACCACAACGTTGTGATTACTACAACATAACCTATTCACTTATGTCTTAGTCATTTATTTCATCATGTTATATTATCAGTCTGAAATTATTTACCTTTGCTGTTTGAATTGTTGCGATGGACGAAACTACCTTCACATTATCACTACACAATTGTTTTACAATAAATTAACTGGCAACGTGTAAACTTGTATGCAGGCGCCTAAGCGAAATAGAAGCGCAAGACATGAACCGGTGTGTATGCCTATCTCTCTCACTCTCTCTCTCTCGCTCTGTCTCTCTCGCTCTGTCTCTCTCGCTCTTAGGTGGGCTAACTGTGCTCGAGTGGAAGGGACGCGTGCCTTTCACTTTTTATTTATGTCTGTCTCTCTCGCTCTTAGGCGGGCTAACTATGCCCGAGTGGAAGGGACGCGTGCCTCTCACTCGCTCTCATTGTGAGCGCATAACGTGAGCGGAGCGTAACGCAGTTTCTTGAAGTGTCACCCGGAAAACCAATTTATAAGACGTTGTCACGTCAAAAAGAAAAAGATGGCTAGTGTTTATCGTTTGCGCATAAACGGGAAAAAAGACGTTTGCCAACCAAACACTGACAAGTTTGCCAAAGAATAACGAGAATGCAGATAGGAAATATAACAGAGTAGTAGGTAATTTGGTAGGTGGTAGTAAGTGCTCAATTTGGTGAATATTTTTTTTAACAGTTTTACACTTTAATCAAGTATTACAAAACTTTAATGTTTGTCATTGAAGTTTTGTAATACTTGATTAAAATGACATATGATAAGATATGATAATGATATTTGATATTTTGTGACTGTGATCAAAGGAAACCAAATGAAAAAAAAAAATTAAATTAATTCGGTTTAATATATATTTACTAAATTTCAAATCCTATTTTATTTTTCAAATGTTAAATCATTTTGCAAACATTCTGTATATATTTCTATATACTAGGCTAATTGGTGTGAGCGTAGGAAATATTTATTTATATTATTGTATACTTCATGTTCATTTAATATCGACTCACACTTTTCCATTTAATAATTTCATGTCATTTGACTCTATTACTTAGCAACGCAAAATAAACTCGTAATTTTATCAATGTTTTACATAACTGTTGCAATAAGATGTTCATAAATTGTAACTAAGGACATAGGCGCGAAAATAAAGTGAAACAGAACTTTAATTGTAGGTATAAAAGTTACCATAAACATTATCGCTTCTGTGCAACTAATCTATGTCAAATACGTTCGCGTCTTTATCACAACCGCAAGAAATCCAATTAGCTCTCTCTTTCTTTACTTACAATGGCCGCCTAAGCATTAGCAGTAAGAATGTTTGACAAAATAATTGAAACTATTATTTATCTAAATATTTTGGAATACTTACTTATGATATGTGATTCCATGACTTTTGTTGGCTTTTCTAAAATAATTCGTGCATTTACGCATTACACAAAACGCCATTTTTAATGCGGAAAAGATTTTCTTAGCCACCAAGGACACACGCGCGTACAGAACGAGATTATCGAGAGTGACTAAAGCAAAGAGTTTTAGATTTGTAAATATAATTTTAATGTCTTTGGACTAAAGCGAGATATTGGACTTACCTTCTTTTGTACGCTTCATTTTCAGTGCGCTAGTGACTTATCTACCTTAGTTTAATATTATATCAATAGTTTAAATAAATAATTTTGATGATCCAATATATTTGTTTTTATTATTCTACTTTATACGTATCGAAGCACGTATCGGACCACTAGTAGAGTATAGTGTATATATGAAATATTATAATATCTTACTTCTTTCTTTTCTGGCACACTGCCGAGATTGAAAACGTATGCAGGACCGGGAGAAGGGTTCTTCCGACCTTGAGTTTCCGTGATCCAATGGGGAAGTTCAATACTATGCAGCATCTCAACATCGAATGCCGCTTCGGCACCAAGGTCAGTCATCTAGGGACAAGCAACATTTTATATTATAATTTAAAAAAATAAATTATTATATCGACCGCGTTTGACTCAACAACGAGACTGACCTGACTGAACTCTCAACCAATGAGAGCGCCAAACACTGTGGATGCGTTTGGTCGAGTCAAGGAAAACTCATGGTAGGTAGCCACACAGTTCTTATCAGTTGCGCCTGCGTCACTTATAATAAACAAGTTTCAATTCGCAAATAATGTTTATAATGATTAGTTATAAACGGATGGACACTTGACGTGACTTATGACTCAGTATGGCACTCAGACCATGTCATGTTCAATAAAATATTTTTTTTTAAATTTCTAGTTCTATTTCGAATCCTGTCTAGTCAGAATATTAATATAAAATAGAGTCTTCATTAAATTATTAACAGCAACAATAATTTATATGTATGTGTAATGTGTAAAACGTGTGTGTAAGCACTAGTTTATAATCATTAAAAAAAGGAACTAAAATATCCAACGATAGCAAATATACAGTACAGGCGACCGCAAATCAAGCTACTAGAATCTGTCAGATTGCTGTATTAAATTTTCAACCTTATCTCTAATGCACTACGGTTCAAGGTTAATCGGAAATATTTGACATTTTCGGGTAGCTTGACCTGCTGTCCTCCGTACCTACTTATTAGAGTCTATATTGTTTTACCACAAATAAAGAGCCTGTGATTGCTCTGTTATTATCTTTATTATTGTTTTTTATTCACTAAACTAAATACCAAATTCTTGAAAAGGTTATGTTTTACCTAAGACTGATTAATTTACGTATTTAAAGCGTAAATGTGAACAAATAGAATATAATTAAATAGACACCTTCATGTATTTTCAATAGAGTTTAGTTTTGTCTCACCGTTTTGTTTTGTTTTTATATATTGTTTACAAATCGCACCATCTCTATAAAATATTATTTTAAAATGTATAAACTAGTATTATAACTAATAATGAAATTTTACAAGATTTACAAGTTTTAGAAGATTACCTTTGAATAATGTTGTTCTAAATTTCACCACAAAGCTGGTTAAAAAGTTTAAGTGTCGATCACTTCTCTTTAAATGTCAAAAACTCACAAATGAAGCTCAACTTTTGATCTCAATATACAGATGTCGCCTGTGTGGCGCGCAAGCTGAATACAGACTGACGACATCTTCGGACGAGAACTGCAGAATTGTTATACCGAGCTGAAAGCGCACCACTCCTGCACCGACACGTCAGTAAACTAAAAACGTCACAATATGAGAAATATACCTATATATCTACCTATAGCACTACAACAATATATTTACGTGTTACTATATATTTTCAATTCAGGTTTTTCCAAGTTTTTGTCCCAGCTAATGATATACAGGTACCTAAATCCATACTGATATTATAAATGCGTTTAAATAGTATGGGAATACGCGGAGATCTACTCAGATGGTTTTCATCTTACCTTGTGAATAGGTCTCAAGCAGTGGCAGTCAATAATTACATTTCAAGCTGGGTTCCTGTTCCTAGTGGTGTGCCGCAGGGTTCATTACTTGGGCCTTTGCTTTTCATTATCTACATTAACGACATCGACTCTTGCTTGACCTCATCCAATCTACTCTGTTTCGCTGATGATATGAAGATCTATGCCTCAATATCATCACGAATAGACGTAACAGCACTCCAAGATGACATACGTCGTCTTGAGAACTATTGTCAACGTAGTAATCTAGATCTCAATCCCGCTAAATGTTCGGTTATTACGTATTCTCGAAAGCGTTCCATTATCACTGCTTCATATACCCTAGGTAATCAAGTTCTACCCAGATTAGACTCCATCCGTGATCTGGGAGTTCACCACGACTCTAAGCTCAGCTTTGAAACGCACGTTGATGCAATAGTTAAGAAGGCATCCAGATCACTGGGTTTTATAATGAGGTTATCCAAGTGCTTCTCTCAAGCCAAAACTTAAAAAATTCTATACTGTACTTTTGTAAGAAGCCACTTGGAGTATGCATCTGAAATATGGAACCCATGTTATCACAAATATATTAAACGCATAGAAAATATTCAAAGAAGATTTATAAAATACTTGTGTTACCATCAAAAGATACCATATCAGTCTGAAAATTATCTTAACCTTTGCAAAAAATTTCATATATTACCCCTAGTTAGTCGTCGCGAGATATCTGACTGCGTTTGTTTGTTAAAAATTTTCAATAGTAGTATAAACTGTACCGAAATCTTGTCAAAATTTTATTTTAATATCCTTATGAAGTCAAAAAGATTTAATCCGCCTTTGCGTGTGCCATTATCCTCAACAAATTATCGCCAGAATTCATATATAGTGCGTGTAAGCAGAAATTTAAACAAGTTGTGTAAGCAGCATGATATAGATCCATTTTTGAGTAGTGTGTCTTTGGTGAATTATTAGTTTTTTGTTATGCGCGTACCCACTTATCTAGTGTCCATAAGATGTTTTTAATAATCTGTAATTTATAAGTGAGGACTTGTTATTGGCTGTCAGTCCAACTTACTGTTTCTTAACTGATTTGTTTAGCTGTAAGTCCTCCATGCTTAATAAATAAATAAATAAATAAAAAGAAAGTGTCTCTGTCTGTATGTCTGTCTGTCCGGCTTTCACTCCAAAACTGCTCAACCGATTGTAAGGAAATTTGGTACACAGATAGTCTAGAGCCAGAGAAAGGACGAAGGCTATATAACAACCCGCTATGACTAATAGGAGCAGTGCAGTAACAAAAAATGTTGTGAAAACGGGATTTAACGCGGACGTACTACATATTGCTCCAGTTATTTTAACAGGCGCTTATATAATATGAACGGATGCTCATCTGAGCCCATGTTGACGAATGCCGATGTTCCTCAGGGGTCTGTTCTCTCTGCCACTCTGTTCCTGTTGCATATTAACGATCTGCTGATGCCCGGTATCTACATATGCGTATGCAGATGACAACACAGTTGTGGAGAAATACCTGCCGGATGCTCGGGCTAGTAGGGAACCTATCCGGTCCGAAACAGAGGCTATGGTAGAGCGAACGAGTGTTGCACTACAGGCAGTCTCCGAATGGGGCAATGCCAATCTTGTAGCATTCAATGCCGCCAAAACACAGTCGTGTCTTTTCACCGCCAAAAGGAGCCCGTTCACCTTGGCTCCTACTTTTCGAAATGTATCCTCGGAGTGTACCGACCGCCTTCAGCTTTTGGCAGTTGAGATTTCCTCGAACCTAAACTTTGGGCGGTTCATCGAGTCCAAGGCCAAGGTGGCTGCCAAGAAACTTGGCGTTATCGCAAAGGTCCGGCGCTACTTCACACCAGGGCAGCTTCTAATGTTGTAGAAAGCACAGGTCCGTTCGTGTATGGAGAACTGCAGCCACATTTGGGCTGGTGCTGCTAAGTGTCACCTGGCCACTTTGGTTTCCGTAGAGAGGCGGGCGCAGAGGCTAATTTTTGACCCTGACTTAACTCGAGACGGTCTCCAAAGCCTAGAGCATAGGCGTAGAGTAGCCAGCCTTTCGGTCCTCTACAGGATGCATTTTAAACACCTGTTTTTATTTGCACAAATTAATAAATATTTTCCTTTCCACATTATATTAATTTGTACGTACAAATTTAGCCTGATATTGTGATTGTGTAACTGAATAAATAAATATTTAATTATACATATTATCATAATACAAAAACCATCGACAATCAAGTCGGGTTTCTGTTAGCCACGCGGGAAGTTATCATACGAAGCTGTATGATCGGGAAAACACAAAGATTTTAGAGGTCGTCGGGTTCAGTCGATAGTTTCGAGGCATCACGTGCGATAACATTCAATCGCGCAGTATTTATTCTAGGTACCTATCATATAGGTATCTTAAAGGTTTTAAATCCAAACTGCGTTGTATACCATCAGGGGTACCTCAAGGGTCACATTTGGGGCCTTTGTTTTTCTTAGTTTTTGTAAATGATTTAGGAAGTTTTATTGGCTCTGAATATAAACTTTTTGCCGATGATTTGAAATTATATCGATCTATATGTAGTGATTCTGACACTTTGCAGCTTCAGAAAGATTTAAATAACGTATTCAATTGGTGTGTAGAAAATAATATGCTTTTGAATCAAAATAAGTGTTATTTCATTAAGTTTAGTCGGAAAAAGAAAACACGTCAAGTTTCATACACGATTAATAACAGCCCACTCCAAGAAGTTAATACAATTAGAGACCTTGGTATTTTGGTAGACAGTAGTTTAAATTTTAGGAGTCATTACGATGAAATTATTATTAAGCATCTAAATTGTCAGGTTTCATCGTCAGGGAAATGAAAATTTTTAGAGAACCTACCCTGACTATTTCCATTTATCGTGCGCGTTATTCGCAGTATTCTCAGTATTCTCGAATATTGCAGTACGGTATGGAACCCGTTTTATCGGGTACATTAAGATAGAATCGAACGAGTCCAGAAAAGGTTTCTGTTTCATTTATGTTACTCTGATAACAGATGTCGTAGTCTGAGCTCGTACGACTCCAGATTGAGACATTATAAAATAACATCTTTAAACGCACGTAGGAAATATTTAGATTTTGTTTTTGTTTAAATTGCTCAATGGTTTAGTAGATTCTGCCAAAATATTAGAAGAAGTGAAAATCAGCGTCCCTCGTAGTGGTAGCCGCTTAATTAACAGAAGAACATTCGCCCTGCCTCACAGTCGAACTAATATAGGCAACTCTTCTCCCATAAGCCGCATGCTTTCTTTTGCCAACTCTATTGGTGGTGATGTGGATGTCTTTGCTGGTTCTATAGCCTCAATGAAAGCTAAACTCAAAGATTTAATGTTATGATTAGTTTAAGTTTTGTTTTTGAGTTGTTTTGTTTTTGTTCTCAATTTTTTGTTAATTTGTAGGTTTTTATTAATAGCACCTAAGTGGTTTATTTTACCTGTGCATGTTAGATTCACATCTAGTAGGTGTCAATCAGATGTAATATGTTATGATTATTTTTTTGTATGCATGATTGTACACCAGTTTTGTGAATTACAAATATATATCTTTATATATATAATTCTGCTGTACGTGTGTATGTCATCGAACTCCTCCAAAACGGCTTGACCGATTTAAATGATTTTTTTCTGTATGCGTTTGAGTGGTGCCGTGAATGGTTTAGATTCACAAATCAGCCCGGCTGAGGGCGCTGATTGCTTGAAAAAGCATGTGATCTCGGAAAAGTTGTTTCGATTTCTCAAACAGTTTTCTGCTACCCTGGTACCTTGCACCTCTACAAACTAGGCACATTATAAGTTCTTCCATGTAATCATTAATGGTTTAATGATAAATGAGCTTCATTGTTTCGGCTTCTCCTACACTTTTGTGCTACCCTGGTACCTTGCACCTCCACAAAGTAGAGAAAATGAAATTTCTTCTATGTATTATTGCGATTTAATGATGAAATGTTACAAGCCGATTGATTGATTACAATGTGAAGGAAACCTGGACTTTTTAAGTCTGAAATCGCCAACCCGCATTGAGCAAGCGTGGTGATTACACTCAATCACTTTTCCTTATGAGAGGAGAGCTATGCCCAGCAGGGGGGCGATAAAAAAAGTTGATGATGATGATGAGTTTCATTGTTTCGACTTCTCCTACACTTTTCTGCTACCCTAATTATCCTAATTTAAAAATTAAGAAATAAGATCAGGTTATATTTCCTTTCATTCATTCATTTATTTAATTCTAAAAACAATTTACATTGTGTTGAATGTCTACATACGACCTACACACAAATATAAGAAACTGAGAATTATTCATTTTATACATTATAAGCGAAATTTATATATAGTGCCAAACAGTTTTAAATAAGTATAATTAATGTCAACCAAAATCAAATACAATTATACAAGTCAAAAACAATTACTAATTGCAAATATCATAAGTCCTAATGTCTAAATATAATGTCAAATAGTTTTACATTTAATGTCAAAACAATTTACAATATAATGTCAAACAGTTTAATGTCAAAAGATTGTAGCATCAGAAAAAAAAAATTATTCATTTATTATTTTGTGACATTAGTTCCGAGATATTGTACAAACATTTTTCAAGGCGGAACAAAGTTCGCCGGGTCAGCTAGTATATATATATATATATACAACGTGTAACATAAAGGGTATATACATAACAAAGACATGGCATCTTTACATGATATAAAACGATATTGGAAGGGTTTTTTAATCCTATCTCTTTATGTTAGGAAGTTATGAGGAAAAACACCGCCTGTGATAGGCTACTATCATACTAGTCGCACAGAGATATTGAAGACATTTATCGGATTTTGGCAAGTAACGTGACGGGTAACGAGAAGTTATTAACGTATGTAGTGTGCTGCCACGTTTGTTATGATTTGATTTTAAGAAAAACACGAAACCGAAAATTTGGTACCAATTTTTTGAGTATTTTATTTTGAGTTGAAACCCTTCCGATATCGTTTGATATCATCTAAAGATGCAATGCCCTTGGTATGTATATACCCTTTTTGTTACACGTTGTATATATATATATATATAGGTACTTATAGTAATCTGTGACATATGAACCCTGGTATTTATGTTCTGGTTTTACCTTATAACATTCTAGTTTCTAAGGCAAGTTCTGTGTATGGCATGTACAAACTACTTATAGATAAAGAATCTTTTAGAATAGAATGCTCTTTATTATGTACAACATATAGATTACAGAACATAAATAAAAATGTTTTACAAAGGGTGACACAATGGTCGGTCTTATCGCTAAGAGCGATCTTTTACAGACAACCTTTGGGTGGAATTCTAAGGGGAAGGATAAAGAAATGTTATATATAAACCTAGTATCGCTTCGGCTCCCGCGAGTCGCATGGCTTTGCTGTGTGAATCCTTTTCGCTAAACGATATAATCAAGCGATTATAAGTTATATCCAACCGCTCAATTGGAGACGTGTCTTTGTGGCTTCAAGAAAAGAAACCGAAGCTGTTAGCGGGGAACTTGATAACCACGTGTGTTTTTGTTGAGCTTGTGCCGAACTGCGAGGGTGAAGAACCGTCGAAGACAAAGTGGACTGATCGAACTCCTACGAGACGACGGAACAGCCCGTGAAGAGAGGTAAGGTGCATGGTACTCCATAACCCATTCCTAGGTTAAGAGTTTAGTTTCGCGACGCCATTTTTCTTTTCAACTATTTTACAAATTACAGTCCAGATCGAAGGAAGGTATATTAAATCTCGCGAAGCCACTTGGCCCCTCCACATGCCTTATTGCAGCGATTGCGTGCATCAACAAGGATCTTCCAGTTCGAAGGCGAGGGTCGGCACTTATATTTAGTTTTAGTTACAGCCTTTCTGTGCATGATAGCCCTAATATCATCTGTAAGCCATAGCACAGGAAGATGTTTGATTTTCACTGCTCGAATTGGAGCGTGAATATCATACAGCTACACCAAATTGTCAATAAGTAGCCTCACTTTATCATCCACCGATTCAGCATCAAATAAAGGAGCCCAGTCAATGTTGGCAGCGCCTCCTCGGAGATCATCAGTATTCATACCACCAAAATTGCGTTGCAGGAGAACATCATAAGATAACACAAGGAAACATAGGATAGCATCTAAAATTAGCACTATCTTTTTATTATTATTATTAACCAATGCCTGACTGCAATCTCGCCTGATGGCAAGCACTGATGCAATCGTTGATGGCAAAGAATAGATAATAGAACATAAATATAAAGATTTTACAAAAGGTGGACACAATGGGGGTTCTTATACAGAGAACCTTTGGATGGAATCTAAGGGAAGGAGAGAAAAATAATGTTGGTAGTCTACAGTGCATCTATTTATACAATAAATATGAACATAAAGTTTTTTTTTTTATGTACTATAAACTAGCGTTTGACCGCAATCCTGCCTGATGGTAAGCAGTGACGCAATCGTTGATGGTAAAGAGCACTAGTTTATTAAGAGCCTATTCACTCTAGCCTTGAAGACACTCAAATTGTAGTCCGACGGAAACACCGCCGCTGGCAAATTATTCCAGTCCCTCGATGTACGCGTTATAAAGGAGGAGGCGAAACGCTTCGTCCGGATCATAGTGGTGTTAACAACGTAAGGGTGGAAACCAGCCGTACGACGGGTCGTCCGCTGGTGGAACGGAGATGGGGGAATTAAATCATGCAATTCCCCCGCACACTCCCCGAAATGCATCCCATAGAACACCGAAAGGCTGGCTACTCTACGCCTGTGCTCTAGGCTTTGGAGACCAACTCGAGTTAGATCAGGGTCACCAATCAGCCTCTTTGCACGTCTCTCCACTGAATCCAAAGTGGCCAGGTGACACTTGGCAGCACTAGCCCAAATGTGGCTGCAGTACTCCACACACGAACGGACCTGTGCTTTGTATAACATTAGAAGCTGCCCAGGTGTGAAGTACTGCCGGACCTTTGCGATAACGCCAAGTTTCATGGCAGCCACCTTAGCCTTGGACTCAATGAACCGCCCAAAGTTAAGGTCCGAGGAAATCTCAACTCCCAAAAGCTGAAGGCGGTCGGAACACTCCAAGGACACATTCCGAAAAGTAGGAGCCAAGGTGAACGGCCTCCTTTTGGCGGTGAAAAAAAAAAAAATTGGCATTGCCCCATTCGGAGACTGCCTGCAGCGCAACACTCGTTCGCTCAACCATGGCCTCTCTTTCGGACCGGATTGATTCCCTACTAGCCCGAGCACCCGGCAGGTATCTCTCTACAACTGTGCTGTCTTCTGCATACCCATAGATACCAGGCATCAGCAGATCGTTAATATGCAGCAGGAACAGAGTTGCAGAGAGAACAGACCCCTGAGGAACACCGGCATTAGTTGACATGGGCTCAGAAGAGCATCCATCGACATCAACTCGGAGGGACCGTTCAGTCAGGAAGTCTTTTACCCAGCCAGTCAGGCTAGGGGAAATGCCGTACGCTGGAAAAGCTTCCAGCGTACGGCATTTCCCTCGAGAAGAATGGGGAAGCGATTGCTGTCTCCCTTGATGTCTCGAAGGCCTTCGACCGGGTATGGCACGCTGGCCTTTTGAGTAAGAAGGCCTTCGACCGGGTATGGCACGCTGGCCTTTTGAGTAAGCACTCTCACTCGAGGGCCTCGCCCCACAAATGTCATTCAGGAGAATATGTTGATGTTATGCACTGAATGGGGAGGTTTACACGGGCGCACTAGAGACTAGTGTGGTACGGAGTGAAATGTCATTCAGGAGAATATGTTGATGTTATGCACTGAATGGGAGGTTCACACGGGCGCACTAGAGACTAGTGTGGTACGGAGTGAAATGTCATTCAGGAGAATGTGTTGATGTTATGCACTGAATGGGGAGGTTCACAAGGGCGCACTAGAGACTAGTGTGGTACGGAGTGAAATGTCATTCAGGAGAATATGTTGATGTTATGCACTGAATGGGGAGGTTCACACGGGCGCACTAGAGACTAGTGTGGTACGGAGTGAAATGTCATTCAGGAGTTTTCGTGATGGCTGGTAAATAAAAATGTAGGAAATATGTTTTTGTGTTTCTGTTTATTCAGCCAAACTTATACTAACTATGTGACAATTAAAACAACATGACAACGAATAAAAAATACAAAAAAAGAACAATAGAAAAATATAAACAACAAGAAGGTCTTTTCATCAGGAAGGTACTTTGCATCGATCTCGATCGTGCACATGCTCCCCCTTTCAAAGCAGAACGATCTTCTTTAGAGGTCGGCGGAGAATTCCGGCAGAGGTCCTGATGTCGACCACTCTGAGGTTTCCGTCTCGACCAGGGAACAGCGCTGTGACCACGCCTCGCGGCCACGTGCCTCTCGGAAGGTCTCTATCTGCGATGTACAGGGTCTCCTATTTTGACCGACACTTCACCGCCGCGGACTCTTCGTAGTGCTAGCTCTGGTAGGTATTCTCGAACCCACCGCCGCCAGAAATGATCGGCCAGTCTTACGGCCCTACGCCAGTGGTTCCTGCTGCATAAATCTGCGTCCGTGAGTTGAGCAGGGAAGTTATAGACCGATGAGGTGCCCAGCAGGAAATGAAATGGCGTCAACGCTTCTGGATCTGCTGGATCTGGTGATATATGCGTGAGCGGGCGAGAATTTACTATAGCTTCTGCTTCCAACAACAACGTAGTTAGCACTTCGTCGGTGGGCGTTCTCTCTCTGTGGGTCACTTTGAGAACGGTATTCACGCTTTTGACCAGACGTTCCCACGCCCCACCCATGAATGGGGCCGACGGAGGAATGAAACGCCATTTTATTTTTTTGTATGCAGCGAAGTTTTCCACATCCTGCCCGTACAGTCGGCATAACTGACTGTTTGCGCCTATGAAAGCAGTGCCATTATCAGAGTAAATTTCACTTGGTACTCCTCTCCGTGCGATGAATCGACGCAGACACATAATTGCAGCATCGGACGATAAACTGTGTACTAACTCGAGGTGTAACGCCCTGGTCGTCATACAAGTAAATAAGGCTATCCAACGTTTTTCGTGCCTGCGTCCAACTGAGTTCAACAAGAGGCCAAAATAATCTAAACCCACGAATGAAAATGGTCTGCATCCGTGAGCTAGTCGGGCAAGAGGTAAGTCTCCCATAGAGGGGCGGGGCGGTGATCCGCGTGCCAATTTGCAGCGTTGACAGCGTTGTACGACGTATCTGACGGTATTTCTCAAACCCAAGATCCAAAATCTTTGCCGCAACTCGTTGATCACCGTTTCTGTATTAGCATGACCGAACTCTTCATGAAAGTGTGCGATGAGCAGACGAACAGCATTGTTCTTCCCATTTAATATGATTGGTTTAGTATCTGTGGTTACATCTCTGATGGCGGCGGCACCTCCTTGCACATACATTAGTCCTCTCTGATCTAGGGCTGGAGAGAGGCTGACGAGTTGGCTCTTTGAAGGAAGTGAGCGTCCGGCGCGTATGCAGAGCAGTTCCCGCTTGAAGGCGTTGTTCTGGCTTTGACGGAAAATATGGATCTCCGCATGATTCAGGTTTTCTACTGACAACGGTCGTAGGGCGACATCGAGGGAAAATGTATCTGAAGAAGTTTGGCTACAATGTGGGGAAAGAATAAAATTATTACATACCCCCCGAACCCTAGTTATGCAGATGGCAATGAACTGGTGAATTCTAGCAGTCGCCCTTACCATCCTAAACCATGAGCTAAAGTATGAAAAGCTAGCTACGACAGGTACGGACAACTCAACTTCTACATTAGCGTTGACTCTACAAAATGGGGTTGGTAATGAAGAAGATGACTTGAGCTCATTTTCATTTGCGACCTTACATTGTGCTGGTTCCGAGGGCCATTCGGCAAAAGGCAACAATAGGAATGGCGGCCCGCGCATCCACCGTAACTCTAAGCTTGGCACGCCACCACTAGACCGAGTGGCGTCATCGGCGACATTCAGATTCGTCGGGATCCAACGCCAGAGAGCACCGTTACCGGTGCTCTCTTCTAAAATATCTCCGACTCGGTTCGCTACGAATGCTTTGTAATTTCGGGCATCGCTGCGTAGCCAGCCTAAAACGGTCATAGAGTCACACCAGAAGTATCGGCGTATGGGTTTACAACAGTGAACGTCGCAAATTAATGACGTGAGACGAGTAGCTATAAGTGCCCCTTGCAACTCGAGGCGCGGGATAGATGATGGCTTTAGCGGCGTGACGCGAGCTTTGCTACTAATAAGAGATACGCTGACATTTCCGGACACATCAATGATTCGCCAATACGCAACCGCGGCGTACGCAGACTCGCTGGCATCACAAAAAACATGCAACTCACGACAAAAATTTTCTGCGTCTCCTATGTAGTAGCGCCGCAGCACACGAACCTTTGAAATTGACTTTACAGCTTCAAACCAGTCGCGCCATAACTTGGAATCGCTGTCACACACAGTTTCGTCCCATTCCAAACCTTTTCTCCATAAGTTTTGGAATAGTATTCGCTCCCTGATTACAACTGGCGCTAGAATACCCAGTGGGTCATACACACGCATGACTTGGGTCAGTGCCTGACGTTTAGTAACTGGAGCTGAAATGTTGACAGACACTCCAGAATTAAACTTCAGGACATCGCGGATTGGCTGCCAGAGGACACCTATCGTTCTAGTGGTTGAGTATCTACACAACTCTATGTCTCTACTATTAGCCAGTTCGGAGATCAGCTCGGCTGACAGCTGGGCCAGTGCTGCTGGTTCGTTGGAAATCCAGCCGCGCATCTCAAAACCACCGCGTTTGTGGATTGTAACGATTTCAGAGGCCAGCCGGGCTGCATCGTTCAGGTTGTCGAAGCTACCAATGAAGTCGTCCATGTAGGTGTTCAACTTAATGGCTGCCACGGCCTCGGGGAACTCTTTTTGAAATTGTGCAGCATTTAGATTGACTATATAGATTGCCGTCGATGGGCTAGAACAGGCCCCGAACATCATCGAAGACATCCTATATAGTTTGATAGGGCCAGAAGGATCGTCGCGCCACAAGAAGCGTTGGGCATCGCGGTCACGCTCGATTATTTTTATTTGAGGAAACATTTCCTTGATATCAGAGGTAACGGCGACCCTTCCTTCCCTGAAGCGCATTAAGATGCCTAGTAGGGACTGTAAGAAGTCGGGTCCGGGCAGCAGCATTGAGTTCAGGGACACTCCTCGTGATCGTGCTGCAGCGTCATGGACTACGCGCAGTTTTTCTGGTTTGTTGGGATTTACCACGCCAAAATGTGGCAAGTACCAACAAACACCCACCGGTTTAATCTCGCTACAGCCCTCGGCATAGCCTTTGGCTAATGTGTCGTGGATGTTTTTACTGTATTTCTTGGCATACGCGGGATCTTTAATCATCTTTGCCTCAAGACTCTTAAACCTGAATAGAGCCAACGGGTAGCTATTCGGAAAGTTTAACTTATCGGTCATCCACAACAAACCTACTTCAAAGCGACCTTCGGGAAGCCGGCGCGCCGTACGGTCGAGGATATCGAACGCGCGTTGGTTCTCGGTGCTACGCGCCTCGTGCTTCGATATACCTATTGCGTCCAGTCTATACTGCGCTATGATGAACTCGTCAAGCTCCGGATCCCTAGCAGCGGTATCTGCAGTGTGGTATAGCTTTTCTACCGGCCTAGTTTTACTGCACGTGAAACCGAAAAGTACCCAGCTCAACACTGTTTGTATCGCTACCGGTTGATACTTGGTACCCTTTCTCGTGGCGTTCGCTATGGTGAGATGCCAATTATCAATTCCGATCACTAGCATAGGCTTCGCGTTGTCGTAACACAACTTTGGAGTTATGTCAGTCAGATAGTGGTAAGTATGCAGGTCGTTGCGGCTGGCATGTTGTTTCCATGCTAACCCTAAATTTTTAATTGATCGCGCGTTCCTAATGGTAAAGGTTTCGTTTACATGCTTGCCCTTCATCTCGAAGTCGACGTACCGTACCTCTGTCTCCCGTGACAACCCGCCGACACAATCCAAATGTATCTGCGCACACGGTCCGCTAGCACCTATACGGTCAGTAATATCAGAGTCGATGAACGTCGAAGTCGACCCGTCGTCCAACAACGCGTAAGTGTCTACCTTACCCGCAGGTCCCGATACAGTGACTGCTACCATCTTCAGAAGGGGACGATGAATAGGAACCACAGCGAGCTCCCTGGATGCGTCCGGCGCCGCGACTGTGTGGTTGACTATCTCCCGCACCGCGCTGGAACCCTGGGAGGGAGGCGTGTTGTGTGGCGAAGCATCTCGTTCAGCTAATGTCGATGTGAACTCGGGATTGTGTAATAGAGTGTGGTGTCTATTCTTGCAGTCACCTATTTGGCATTTATTTTTATTATTGTTACAGAACCGGAAAGTATGCGGCCTTTTTTCTAGACAACGGTAACAAATTTTATTTGCTTTTATAAACTGCCACTTTTCATGAATTGACATTGACTTAAACCTGTCACATGTCGAAATGTCGTGTGACGATTTTTTACAACATAAACAAGACGACCTACGTATATTTCGTGTTTTTGCGGTAGATGAATGTTTTTCAGAGTACGAATGCACTGTGTTCACTAGCTCCGCCTCCTCCACGGCTGCATGCGTGCGTTCTCTATGAATGTGATTACGTGACAAGTCCGAGAAAGTGCTGTCGAACTTGATGTGTAGGTCCACCCGTTGGGCCAGGAACCTAGACAGCAGCTCCACCTTGCCCAGGCTGGAGGTAGGGCCAGCGCCGACACGTGTCGCAGCGAAGTCCATCCACCTTGTGCGTACCAGTAGGGGCAGTTTATTGATAAGAGCACTATACAATTCTGGGGAATACAGAGAGTCTGATTCATTTAAAAGTTTAACAACCTCTACACAATTTCTAACGCGTGAAGAGAACGCAGGAAGGTCTCTCAATTCATTGTTCACTTTAGGTAAAGCACGGATGGCTGCAACCTCTCGTAGCACTATCTGCTCAGGTCGTCCGAAGCGCCTATCTAGTTCTTCTAAAACTATGTTAGGGTGTAAGGCTTTTGACAGAAGAACGCACACCGCCTCACGTGCTGTACCTTTCAATGACACACCGAGGCGGGCAAGGTTTTCAGCGGGTGTATATGTGTGTGCAGAGTCTAGGTAGGACCGCTTAAACACGAGCCAGTCAAGTGGTGCTCTGCCGTCGAACACAGGTAAGTTTATATGACTTGACCTCTGGACCGGTCTGTTGTTATTATTGTTGGAACTATTGTTGAAAGGAACTTTCCTTACCAGACTATCAAATGCGGAGACAAGTTGACTCACCGGATCCTGGGCGCTCCGGTACTCACGAGCCGGGGCGACCGCTGCGTAGGACTCGGCGTAGGCAACTCCCTCTGGATCGAATTCGGGTCTAGCAGATTCCCCTAGTCCCATATAGTTAACTGGGTTACTGTGATATTGGTAATGTGACGTACCTGGCTCAAAGTAATGCACTGTATTAGGGTGATTGTGAATAGTGAATGAATCAACATTTCTTACGTGTGATGATGGAGACGTTCGTGGTGGAGCAGGATTGGGTTTCTCAGAGTGTACAACAGTGTCATTGTATTTGTTGTCGGTTTGTGACTCAATGACTTGCACACTACCGTTTACCCAATTTGAAATGCTGGCCCTGCTGCGACCAGATTTTCTACTGCACCTACTTGCTTCTTCGGCCTCAATGGTAGCAACTGCAGCCTGGTGTTCCAGCTCAGCAGTCCGTTTTTCCAACTCAACTCACTTTTGGCTGTTAGCTGTAGTTGAGCTTGCAGTTTCTCCTCTTCTGCAGCTAACTCCAGACGGGCGAGTTCACGGGCGTGTTGTGCTTCGGCGGAGAGCTTCCTTGCCACTACCGATGAGCGGTTGGTGACAGAGTGTGTTTTTGAGGAACTGGCGAGTGTGCGGGCCGTGGAGACTGTAGACTGCACCGGCGGCGGCGTCGCAGCGCTAGCGGGCGCTGCCGATGACGCAGGACGAGGCACGCTGTTTTGTGCGGCCTCTGAGTCAGGCTGTAGCCGAGTCTGGCTCCGCGTGACAACCATTTGTATCCTATAAAAACTATCTCGAAGGACCAATTTTCCTGATGGCTGGTAAATAAAAATGTAGGAAATATGTTTTTGTGTTTCTGTTTATTCAGCCAAACTTATACTAACTATGTGACAATTAAAACAACATGACAACGAATAAAAAATACAAAAAAAGAACAATAGAAAAATATAAACAACAAGAAGGTCTTTTCATCAGGAAGGTACTTTGCATCGATCTCGATCGTGCACAAGGAGAATATGTTGATGTTATGCACTGAATGGGGAGGTTCACACGGGCGCACTAGAGACTAGTGTGGTACGGAGTGAAATGTCATTCAGGAGAATATGTTGATGTTATGCACTGAATGGGGAGGTTCACACGGGCGCACTAGAGACTAGTGTGGTACGGAGTGAAATGTCATTCAGGAGAATATGTTGATGTTATGCACTGAATGGGGAGGTTCACACGGGCGCACTAGAGACTAGTGTGGTACGGAGTGAAATGTCATTCAGGAGAATATGTTGATGTTATGCACTGAATGGGGAGGTTCACAGGAGAATATGTTGAGGTTATGTACTGAATGGGGAGGTTCACACGGGCGCACTAGAGACTAGTGTGGTACGGAGTGAAATGTCATTCAGGAGAATATGTTGATGTTATGCACTGAATGGGGAGGTTCACACGGGCGCACTAGAGACTAGTGTGGTACGGAGTGAAATGTCATTCAGGAGAATATGTTGATGTTATGCACTGAATGGGGAGGTTCACACGGGCGCATTAGAGACTAGTGTGGTACGGAGTGAAATGTCATTCAGGAGAATATGTTGATGTTATGCACTGAATGGGGAGGTTCACACGGGCGCACTAGAGACTAGTGTGGTACGGAGTGAAATGTCATTCAGGAGAATATGTTGATGTTATGCACTGAATGGGGAGGTTCACACGGGCGCACTAGAGACTAGTGTGGTACGGAGTGAAATGTCATTCAGGAGAATATGTTGATGTTATGCACTGAATGGGGAGGTTCACACGGGCGCGCTAGAGATTAGTGTGGTACGGAGTGAAATGTCATTCAGGAGAATATGTTGATGTTATGCACTGAATGGGGAGGTTCACACGGGCACAATAGAGACTAGTGTGGTACGGAGTGACATGTCATTCAGGAGAATATGTTGATGTTATGTACTGAATGGGGAGGTTCACACGGGCGCACTAGAGACTAGTGTGGTACGGAGTGAAATGTCATTCAGGAGAATATGTTGATGTTATGCACTGAATTGGGAGGTTCACACGGGCGCACCAGAGACTAGTGTGGTACGGAGTGAAATGTCATTCAGGAGAATATGTTGATGTAATACACTGAATGGGGAGGTACACACGGGCGCACTAGAGACTAGTGTGGTACGGAGTGAAATGTCATTCAGGAGAATATGTTAATGTTATGCACTGAATGGGGAGGTTCACACGGGCACACTAGAGACTAGTGTGGTACGGAGTGAAATGTCATTCAGGAGAATATGTTAAGGTTATGTACTGAATCGGGTGTTGTCACAGGTTACGTGTATTATGTATGCGTATCAGGCGCTGTCATGGCAGGCTGAGTCCTGGGTACACCTTTTTTAACGTGGGGAACTTGCAAGTTCAAGTATGAGCACGAAAGAGACATGTGTCTGAAGAAGTATGCATACTTTTGAAAGTGAAGTGTCTTTACTTGTTCGACAGTGTAATTTTGTATGAGTGACCGATGTAAATTATTATTAAAAAGTTTGAATGAGGGAAGGAAGATGTATATACAATATGTTAAGAAAACCCTGCCCGACCCCTATGGATAGTAAAGGTTAGGTAAACACTTGACCAAATAACATATGAAATTTTACATAATCATCATAGTAACAATACTAGTGAATTTTGAAATAATCTTGTTTTCCCGCGAATTAATTCCAACTTCCCCAAAATTTGGTAATTTTTAAAAAGTGACAACATTATTTTTGACGGTATAATTCTGAGCGAATAGCGATGCGACCGCGTGCCGCGTGCCCTGCCCCTCTTCGCCCGCGCCTGGACGGCCGCGACGCATGTTTTAAGTTACCTCTTTTTGCGAAATAATATTTATTTTTGTAGGGGGATTTTTTTTTTAGGTTTAGCCCGGCTTTGTTGCATTGGTAGAATCAGTTATCGATACCTAACAATACCTTCACGGATCGGACAGGGTTTTCTTTATATATTGTATATGATAGTTTACCTTTTGAGAGGTTCTTATTTTTGAATAAATTGTTACGGACTCGTTGTAATTAGATACTGCAATATTAACATATCTACTGTAATATTAGCCTTTAGGTCCGCTATAACAATCCTTATATAAGCAATTACTATGTTGTTAAAGTATCTTATAGTTTGAGGACAAACTTAATGTCTGTATGGCCGAATGTTAGCTTTTAGTTTTAAATAAATGTTGTAAATTGTTTGAGAATTTTTACAACTGACTTCCGGTATTAAAAATACTGACTCCAAGCAGTCGACGGAAGTCATTGCAAACTGAAGTAAAATAATATTTAATGTTTATTTCCGGAAGTTGCTTAGCGCGCCAACTAGTGACAGTTTTTAAGTGTAAAAATGATATAAAAGACATGGCGGTGAACTTAAAAGGCAGTTCAGTGTAAAATAAAAGCAAGAACGTTACTCCGCTCGTTTTCTTTGCTCCGATCCTCTCTGGTTTCTTATAATAGGAATAATCTTCCTAATCATTATGAACTTCCTGTACCTTTAACGTTACAGAATATACACGCCCTAATCGATATTTCACAACTTGCGTGTTTTTTCCATTTAAATAGTTATTATTGTCGTTAAGATCCCTCTAATATTACCACAAGCCTTTGACCTATATAGGATAATTCCACTACCTGTTCCTTACGATATGTCGAAACCCGATACCTACCCAACTAACATTTAAGTCGTCGAGTAGACGTTTTGTTGGCAACTTAATGTTATTTAATATAATCGTATAAACGTCATAAGGAAGTTTACTCGACGGCATTAGTTAGGGCCCATTTTATACAACTTAAGGCCCTAAGAGTGTCGTGTAATAGTCATATATAGTCCTGTATAGTCGCGTAGTAGTCAGATTTACGTCGCCGATTTGACTACATGTCATGCATTGATAAAATATTAAACTAAGGTAGATATGTCACTAGCGCACTAAAAATGAAGCGTACAAAAGGAAGTAAGTCCTGTATCTCGCTTTAGTCACTCTCGATACACTCATAAAAACAAACGACAAACACTAACAGCGCAAACGACAAACACTAGCCATCTTTTTCTTCTCTATGCTTTAGATTGCGCCTCATCTCACTCACACTGTACCAATGTATGCCGAATAAAAATATGCATGTGTGCTGCTGCTGTGTTCGGCACATTTTTTTTGGTCAGTTTGTTAGAATATATCGTATCTGTTTAATATTTTATCAATGATGTCATGTAAATGACAACTGTCGCGGCGTGTATTCGACTTCGTGTCGAGTAATGGCTCACAATATGACTTTTATCCAATGTAATAGTTGTATTATTGTTATTTAAAGGTGTGCTTATTTGAACGAATTCTATAACACATCACGTTAATATAATATGGCTGTGTTTTTGTATATTTTCTTTGTTATTTGTGAGTTAATATTGTATATTTTCTTTGTTATTTGAGGTGATAAAACTATTTCATCAGTTGTCAACCATTGCTCAATCAAGTTTACTGATTAATGTGAGGTAAGTTTCTAACAAATTTTTTACGCGCTTTAAAAATATTAATAGTTTTCACATATTTCTATTAATTTATTATCAATGTGACTCCGTTATATGACAACTACATAACTTCCCGACGTAGATATAACTGCTTGTTCATTCATTCGAGTATGAGGGATCAATAATAAAATAATAAACGCCTAGCTAACTTAGTTCAAATAGGATGTATTTGAACTAAGTTAGCTAGGCTTTTATATTTTAAGAACCAATCTGCGTGACGTACCTATAACTTAGAATACTTTTGTTTTAGGTAAACCCCACAAGGATGTTGATAAGTTTTTACCAAAGAATGCAAAAGTGTTGCACGAACATAATCAGCAGCCAGTTGAAGAGCAATGTAATGTCCAGAATGTAGAGCTAGAAAATATACCACATCAGAAAGGAAATGCTTCGCCACTTAAATTGCCAGTTAGATTGGAATTATAAAATAAAAAGTGTTAAAAAGGTTTTGTTTACTTCTAGTGCTTGAACTTGATTTTTTTATGTTGAGATTTTGTATTAGAACATACAAAATCTCAACATAAAAAAATCAAGTTTCAAAAAGATATAAGTTCCTAATATCGGAAGGTTAAAATAGTTTTGTGTCGATTGACGCATCTGATTTAATTATCTGATTTAATCGCGATAACTTACTATTAGTTTTAAAGAAATGTACAGACGACAGCACGTCAAGCTACTGCAATCTGTCAGATTTCTTTATTGGTTTTTCAACTTTATCTTTTAAGCATTAAGACTCAAGGCTGATTGGGAATATTTGGCAGTTTCGGGTAGCTTGACCTGGTGTCGTTCATACGTTATGTTTAAGTTGCCTATTGTGTAGTCATTTTGTATGTTCTATTGTAAGATTATTAGCTACATAAGATGTTTCAATGTGGCAAAATAAATGAAGGTTTGATTTTGTATAATATTGCACATTTTACATTTATGGATCAAAAAGCCATTTAGGTTTTTTCAAAACTAGCAATATTTGAATGCTTTGCTTTTATTTCTATTTAATAAGTGTCGTCAAACTTGAAATGTTAATTACGTTCCTGGGAATAATAAAAAAAAATAAACAATTTTTACTGCCTTTTTTATTACCTATTTCTTAAATGTATGAATAACACACTAACCAACTGACACTTTATATCAGTAAAATAATATGGGTATGACTTCAGTTTGCGAAATTTCGTTCTCATATATTCGAATATGAAGATTTCATAGGCATTTCAAAACATCATTCCTTAAGTTTCAAGTTATTCAATTGCTTTAATGCAATTTGGGGAATATTAAAATCAGTAGCCCCCACTTGTTATAATGGTCTCTGAAGTCGTCATTGTGGGTGTCTTTATTAAGGTTATCTTCATTTTGGGACGATGAATAACTATCTTTAAGTTCGGAAAGTGAACAAGAGTCCGGCAAATGAACTGCAAGATGTACCTACTCGTAAAATTTTGGTTAAATTTACATTTAAATGTGATACGGAACCCTTACCATTTTCTTCACTATCAGTTTGAGCTCTATTAGGACGTGCTTGAGCGAATGATACTTGTTTTTAACTCCCCTCTTTTGAATTCCTCACTTCTTTTAATACTTTTCCACTTTTATCGATCCATTTGTTGTACCAAGCAGTATATACTTAAATATGATTTCAAAATGATGGAAGTTGTATTGGTGATTATAAACCTCTATTATGAGTAATAATTATATAGCGGTCGTATTATGATGTTTGTAATACTTTAGGATGTATACAGGTCGCACTCGTAATACTTATACAACTTATATACAATATGTAAAGAAAACCCTGTCCGACGCGTGAAGGTATTGTTAGGTATCGATAACTGGTTCTACTAATGCCTACAAAGACGGGATAAACTTAAAAAAAAACCCGCTAAAAAATAAATATTATTTCACATAAAGAGGTAACTTAAAACATGTGCGATAGGCCATACAGGCGCGGGCGGAGAGGGGCAGGGCACGCGGCACGCGGTCGCATCGCTATTCGCTCAGAATTGTACCGCTAAAAATAATGTTGTCACTTTTTAAAAATTACCAAATTTTGGGGAAGTTGCAATTAATTCGCGGGAAAAAAAGGTTATTTCAAAATTCACTAGCATTGTTACTATGATGATTATGTAAAATTTCATATGTTATTTGGTCATGTGTTTACCTAACCTTTACTATCCTTACGGGTCGGACAGGGTTTTCTTAACATATTGTATAATGGTTACAAATACTACGTGTAAACAACTATTATCCGTGTAGCAGTTGTTTAAAAGGTAATTATATGACAAAATTGACAGTATTACGTCGTTTATACGATGAAAACGTTTACACTACGAAAAGTTGTATAAATAAGTTTTATAGAAGTCGTCGTAGACGCTATTATATGACGATCGTATAAAAATGTCGAAATAACGTCTACATGGCACGACATTATAATAATACGACGAAAAATGTATATGACTATTCGATCACATAATGCACCAGTACATGACAAAGAGTTAAAAAATATACTATAAAACAACTTTAATAAGACTCAAGGTCATATAACTGATTAAATGACAAAAATGTTAGTTGGGTACGTTCTTATCGAGCCAACTAGCTCATATGTAGCGATTACAGCCGACCGAATGTTTTATTCACTCCTATCAGACATAGACAAGTGCAAAATAATAAGTGATAAGTGTTATGTGTGCGTATTAACTAAAGTGTTTTCAGCGATTACCAGCCCTACGTGTGAAACGACTCTCTTAAGTGACGTAATTAGCAAACTTCCTGATATACAATATGTTAAGAAAACCCTGTCCGACCCGTAAGGATAATAAAGGTTAGGTAAACACATGGCCAAATAAAATATGAAATTTTACATAATCATCATAGTAACAATACTAGTGAATTTTGAAATTATCTTTTTTTTCCCGCGAACTTCCCCAAAATTAGGTAAATTTTTAAAATGTGACAACACCATTTTCGGCGGTATCATCGTTTGATTTATTGTTGGATATTAAATGTATAAATTTATGTTCAATATTTGGCGGTCTCGTTTGTGATGCCGGCGCGCAGCGAGTTTGTCGGTGTCTTCAAAGAAAAAAGTACGTGAAACTAGGGATGTACTATTTTTTGCGTAATAACGTTTTCTTATCGCTATTAATCGAAACTTGTATCTGGTTGAAGGATTTGTTGTAAAAACACAGATTACCCAATGGTAAAAGTACTTTTGTTTGTTTATCGATTAATTACTAATAACATTATTATAACAGAAGTATTAGTAAACAGAAACGAGAAAGACTTATGAAACACAATTTTAGTAAAGTTTTACAAATATTTTATCGGTCAATATCATCGATATTAAGACAGAAACTGAAATTAATACTTTGGCATGATTTTCATTTACAGCAGTGTACCTCGCTAATTTGAGTTTTGTAAAAGTTCTAAACAATTCCATGCGATGTTGAATCGAGAATAAGAATGAGAAACTACAATACTAAATCGATACCAAAAATAGACGAGTATCAATCGATAAAAAACACAATATTTTGATTACTTACACATCTCTATCAAAGCATGAAGCCGCCAGCCGCGTAGATACCTATGTTTATAAAATAAAAATAATTTTTACTTTAAATGATTAGTTGCGCGGAAACATTGCTGGTGTACACACTATTCGTGTATTGTGTGATCATGTCGTTTTCTAACGTAGAGTAATGTAACATGCTGATTTGCTGATGGAGGTATTAACTGCAATTAGCTGTGTTGTGATCAGGTGTTTTGGAAGTGGGTACTTATCGGTCAATGCTGCACGAGGGTTCCAGCATGACGGTGCCTCACGATATTTTTTCCGACCTGTACGTGAGTACATTATCATTATTGTCCATTATCAGTTCGGCGAGCAGTGGATTGGTAGGGGCCAACTGTGGCCAGTGCGGATTTGACACCACTTGATTTTTATTTGTGTGCATGTCCGTGCTAATCTCGTGCGACGAAATATGGAACATCTCCGCCTGCAATCCCCAGCAATCCAATCCCTCCGCAATGAAATAATACATTCGGAGAGTCAGACGACCTTCCTCCTTAAAAAAAATCTTTTCTCAAGCTGCCTAAGTATCATTGTTTCTTTCGAGAGTCGATAAACGTGAACAAGCTACCTATACCTACAAGCATGAGGTCAACTGCGGTCATGACCTGTGCCTGTGTTGCCATGAAATTACCTATTTATTTTATTTAAGTTATTTATTTTTTAGGGGGTATTTTTTTTTTAAGTTTAGCCAGGTTTTGCAGGCATTAGTAGAATCAGTTATCGATCTAACAATACCTTCACGGATCGGACAGGGTTTTCTTAACATATTGTATGTGTAACAAAGCTTATTCATGGCTCAATCGATCTATTTCATAAGTTAACTTTAAACTGCTGGATTTTTGTGCAATCCGAACCTGGCAAGTGTCACGTAACTTGTAAGGATAAAGACACAAACTCTGACGTTATTTTGTTTGGTACTGGTATCTTGACCTTGCCCAGGAGCTGCAAGGCTTTTTATAAGACTTTGCAATTCGCCGCTGTAGGCGAAACATTCATCTTACAAGATGATTGTTGTGAGCGATCTAAGTTGAATAAAACCTTACAGCGATTACCTTTCCCAAAATTAAATAACTTAGATAACCTTGATTCTCTACTACAAGCCAGCATCCACTTAGATTCTTTTGAGGAAGAGATTAGTAAGATAGAAAACCCATCTCATTTTCAAACTTATAGCACTCACTATTTGTCCTTTAGCCTGTGTGTCTCTGTGTTAAATTTGTTATATATTATACTAGCTTTCCGCCCGCGGCTTCGCCCGCGTGGAGTTCGGTTATATCGCGCTTTTTAGATTTCCCTCGGGAACATCTAATTTTTTCCAGATAAAAGGTAGCCTATGTTCTTGACTGAATAAAAATGGTTATGCTGGGTTATCCCTAAGAGATAGACATATACCATCGCGGACTTTTTTGTTGAACTTTTTAAGGTGAACAATACTGTAGTACATTATTTTGGTCTATCTCGTAGGGTTCAGCCAGCGTTTGCAATATAAGCGCAAAAAAACGTGCTTATTTACGACATCACATTAGAAACCTTTAAATTTATCAGTTTTTCTCTACTATATTATGCATTTAGTATACATACAAACCTTCCTTAAGAATCACTCTATCTATTAAAAAAAACCGCGTCAAAATCCGTTGCGTAGTTTTAAAGATCTAAGCATACGACATACAGCGAAAGCGACTTTGTTTTATACTATGTATTGATTGATACAAGAGCCGTAAGTCTTTTTGTTCAACTAATGCCCCATGCTGCATTCAAATATTTAATCAATGCCATAATACCAAACATAATTCAGTTCCCGTTTCTCAAACCACATTTCATGGCGATAAGGTAGCAACAATCATAAGGATGAGTCAGAGTCTGTAGAAGACATAAGGGTGACGCCAACCCCTATTAAAAGAAACATCCTGTTTAGCAAAACTCACGATAATTAATTATAATACTATTATTAATTATTATGTTAAAAGATAAACATAAATAAATATTGTTTAAGCAATTTTTATTGTTAATTTTAATCTTAATTTAAATAATCTTGAATCAAAACTTGAATTATGATAAATCAATTGTAATAATTATAATTTTAGAGTAACTATTCGCTTTGTTTCCTACTAGTTATTTTCATGTCTTCCTATCTTAGATAAATCTTAAAAGTAGTCATTATCTCGATGTTTTATTTTTATTATAACTGTGTTTCTTTTGTTTTTCACTGTCATAACATATTGTAGTGCTTCGACGTAAATCCAATTTAGCATCCAAGACTAAGGTCCGTATTACAGAACGTCACTCAACACTCAAGCTCTACTTAAGTCTCGTTTCAAGCCATTTGATTGGTTGAAACTAGTTTTAAGTAATGCTTAAGCAGAGATCAATGCTTGAGTTTCCTTCTGTAATACGCACCTTAGCATACATTAACCCTTACATCTCTCATCACTTTCAGATGTGACGATCGATCTTAACGGGGGCGTTGTTATATCGGATTAACTATTACTTAGAATATAAATTAAAAATGCCGAGTTTCCCATTGCATTTACGTGAATGCAATAGGAAACCGTTGTTATTCTCGTAAGCGATTCTAACCGTTTTTCCCATCAGTTTGGATTGGACTTCCGTCGGGCATAGTAACTTGTGATACGTGTTTGATAATTGAATATATCTTTCTTTTAGCTAATTAAATAGTTTTTTTAAAAAAACCATCTTCAGACCCGCTCCGTAACAGCCCTCTTCCGCCCCCCATGAATGGGTCCAGGGGCGAGGGACATGGGGAAGTCCCCGCCCCCTATTCGATGGACCCCGAGGCGGAGGCGCGCGCGAGTGTCGGCGCGCGCCTCTGAGGCGATGCACGGGTTGGTTTAACACCCCACTACCCCGTGCAGGAGGCGAGGCCCGGACAGACCGGGCCAGCACGAGAGGGTGGGGCCGTGGAAGAATTTAGACTCCCGCGGCCCCACGCGCGCTCGTGATAGAAAAGATAAAAAAAAAACGAACAAGTGCGAGTCGGACTCGCCGTACAAACGTAGCGGTTTACAATACTGCTGTATGTTTTGATCGCGTTAACTTAGAAGTTTGATTTTTTCACTGCTTAAAGGGACAATAGACCTAGGTATTTGGTATAAATTTCAATTTGATACCTTTATTCGTCCGTGAGAAATAAGGCAGTAAGTTCCATTTTATTAAAATATTTTTATTAAATAACTAAATGTGATTTTCGCAATTTTTCCTATAATTGCATTATATGACAATGCTTCATGCCAAATTTCAAGATTCTGAGTTTACGGGAAGTATCCTGTAGGTTTTGATTCCTTTGCGAGTGTCGAAATTTTTTTGAAAATATCGACATAATCGGCTGTATCTTTTGATTGGCTTAATATATAATTGGCTTAAAAGTTTGATATTTTCACAGCTTAAAGCGACAATAGACTTGAGTATTTCATGTGAATTTCAGCTTGATACGTCCACGCGTTCTTAAAATAAAGGGTCTTGACAGACAGACAGACAGACAGACAGACGGACAACAAAGTGATCCTATAAGGGTTCCGTTTTTTCCTTTTGAGGTACGGAACACTTCGTGCACACTGAGGGCACGTAAGCACGCCGTCGATGTAGTTGTATGTGATGGCAGCAGGTGGACGGGCCTTTAATTGGTCGCGTTTGGCATCGAGGTCAGCTTTGCGCTGCTCCTCAAACTCGCGTACTTGTCCGTACACCATTCTGCGCCATTCTGACCGTTTTACTGCCAAACGCTCCCATTCAGAAGGTTCTATATTGCATTTCTTCAAGTGTCGTTTTAAGACATCCTTGAACCGGAGGAGTTGTCCACCACGCTTTCGCTTGCCCTCCTCCAGCTCAGAGAAGAACATGCGCTTCGCCACTCTTTCGTCCGCCATACGTGAAACATGTCCGCACCACCGAAGCTGTCAACGCATTAAATAAGCCTCAATGCCACCAACATTGGCTCGTCGCAGGACTTCGGTATTTCGCATTCTGTCAGATTTAAGGTGAAAACGATCTAGAGTAGGTACGTATGTAGTGGCGGTACACACACCATGTCTCAGCGGGATATAGAAGGTTTGGCAGCACAATTGCCATATATACGGATATTTTCGTACCTTGGAACACAACTTGCCAAACGCTGCAGCTGCAGCTCCGACTCTGCTGTTGATCTCAGCATCAAGGTCACACTTACAACTTATAGCGTTCCCCAGATAACGAAACTTGTCTACTTGCTTCAACACATCCTCACCAACCTTTATATTCAGTGTCTCGTGACCGTGAATGTCTAGGGACATCACCTCTGTCTTGTTGACGCTGATTTTTAAGCCGTACTTACGGCGGGCTTGATGAAAAGCGGACATCAGCTGTTGTAGGCCGTCTGGGGATTCTGCTAAGAAGCACAAATAATCAGCATACATAATCTCAGTAATCAGTGCATGTGAGACTTTGGTGCGAGCCTAAAGTCTAGCCAGATTGAAAAGACCGCCGTCGGTGCGGAAGCGGATGCGAACTCCTTGTGGATCAATTTGTAAGACCTCTCCCACTGCCACTGCTGATTATAAATATAGTATCTTTGAGTTAGTATCTCGCAACGCAAGTTTCGAACTTACTTTTGGGCTAGCTCAATTTGTGTGATTTGTCCGTATTTATTTATTATTATAATGCAAGAGCAATCGGTAAAAATATAATGACATGTTTAAAGAGAGAGGAAGTGATAAACACTATACAGCGACATTTAAATAATTTAACACATGTATAAGGTTTTGCGTTTTCGTTTAACAAGAATGTTTAATTTCATTAAACGCTACTATTTATTCATTTTGGTACCTATATATTATCATTTGCTACTAACATAGTTTAGGAAAAACCTAAACGTAAATATATTATTGTATTGTTGCCTATAGGTAGGTATATTATATTGTGATGTTTTTAGTTTACTGACGTTTCGGTGCAGGAGTGCTGCGGGATCTGTAGGTCTGTACCGAAATGATACCGCGTAGCTTTCAGCTCGGTATAACAATTCTGCAGTTCTCGTCCGAAGAGGTCGTCACTCTGTATTCAGCTTGCGCGCTACACAGGCGACGTCTGTATATTGAGATCAAAAATTGAGCTGCATTTGTGAATTTTTGACATTTAAAGAGTTGTGATCGACACTTAAAGCTTATAACCCGCTTCCTGGTGCAACCTTATGGTGATATAAAGAACAGCATTTTAAAAGGTGAGTTCAGTCCACCTGGCCGACGCGACTATTTTTAGAATTTCTACCATTGTATTTTTGCAGTGTTATCAAAGCGCGTGTTTATTGCATTCATGTAAAAGTGGACGATAATTTTATTTAGTTTCAGAGTGAATTATAATTTCGTTTTTACTTGTAATACTAGTTTATAGATTTTAAAATAATATTTTATAGAGATGGTGGGGTTTGTAAACAAAACGGTGAGACAAAACTCTATTGAAAATTCATGAAGGTGTTTATTCAATTTCTTTCTATTTGTTTACATTAACACTTTAAATATTCAAATTGAATCAGTCTTAGGTAAAAAATACCCTTTCAAGAATTTGGTATTTAGTTTGGTGGGTAAAAAACGAAAAGAAAAATAAGAACAGAGCAGTCACACAAGTTTACAATTGTTACAATTGTTTATCTAAAAGATGCTTTTTGTTATATTTTAAAGATTATTATTTGTGGTAACAACAATATAGACTCTAATTAATGCTTTATATTTGCTATCGTTGAATATTTTTGTCCGGAATCAACACGCGTTGATAAGAGAGTGACATTACATTAGCATTCATTGTGTTATTTACGTCATTGCGCAAACAAATTTATTAATTAGTCTTTCGAAAGACCTCTGTTTGTGTATTGGTTTGCTTCAAAGCACATTGCTGCTGCTCAGATTGCTCAATAACTTTTTTGAAGAGAAAACTGTGCCTGAAATGCTTTTTCATCACTTTGGTTTTGTAGACAGAAGCAAAAGAAAAACAAAGGCTCGTGTGCGTTGATACAAGTTTGAACTTGTAGCAACATGCACTTACAATCTTTCCTCCTCTTTTTGTCTGCAATTTTCAATTGTCGAGTGGTGGACGCCTATGAGTTCGAATTAATGTGTTTTGTTATATAGCAATGATTTTTTCGTTCGAATTACCAAGTGCATAAAACTGTAGGTATGGATTTAGTTCGAAATATAAAGAGATTTTGTAGGGAACTCGTGATAACCTTGAATTACACTTAGAGAGGAGTCGAATTCCCTTCTTAAATCACCCACTCCTCCTTCATATCTTGTGACTCACTTCCAATATTTATGTTCTTTACACTCTGCGTTCTTCTAACAATCTCCTCTTACGCTGTCCTTCACATACGTCTGACTTTGTTCATTCTTCATTCAATCCATTCTTCTGTGGAATGCGCTTCCTCTTGATATCAGGATGGCCACCAGTCGGTTTGCATTTAAGCGGAAATTGCAGAGTTATTGTCGCAACAATTAGGGTAGAGTTATTGCTACACCTCTCTCCCAAATTTTAGTTTTTTATGTATATATTATAAGTATATATTTTGGTAATAGTATGTATATATATTTAGCTTATTTAAGTATTTTTTTAAATATTGTTTAGAGCTTATTTTTCTTCTTTACAATTTTCTTTTAAACTAAAGCACCTACCATCTTATCTCTTCACCACCTGTGGTTGACTGTTAGAGAATGCCTAAGGCATTAAGTCCGCCTCTGTATTATATACATAATTATCGCAAGTTTGATATAAAGGTATTTCTGCGGTTTTCCGCAGTGTCTCAAGACAAAAGTCTTGGACCAGTGTGTGTTGCCAGTGATGAATTATGGGTGGTCGCTAATAATAGGCCTTATAAGAAGGCTCAAAGTCACTCGAAAGGGCAATGGAGAGGGCTATGCTTGGGGTTTCACTGCGCGACCGAATCAGGAATGAGGAGATCCGCAGAAGAACGAGAGTAACCGACATGGCCCGAAGAATTGCAACACTAAACTGGCAGTGGGCTGGACGCATTGTCCTTAGGACGGATGCCCGATGGAGCCGACGGGTTCTCGAGTGGCGACCACGCACCGGAAGACGTAGCGTGGGACCGACGACCTGGTGAAGGTCGCGGGAAACCGCTGGATGCGGGAGGCGCAGGACCGGTCGTCGTGGAGAACCTTGGGGGAGGCCTATGTCCAGCAGTGGACGTCTTTCGGCTGAAATGATGATGATGATGATGTAACGAGAGTCGACTGTCCGTAAAAGATCGCTATTAGCGATAAGGCTACAAAGATGGATTTATTCATTTTTTTAAATATATATTAATTTAATTAGGGTTCACCATCAGTTGTTAGAGATATTTTAGACATTACAAATACTTACAAATTATTATTGATCTTTATAATTTAATCAAGACTCTCATTATACTTACATTTTGACTAGACAGGATTCGAAATGGAAGAAGAGTGAGAGTGGTCGCTCGAAGGTCGTCGGGCGTTCGAATGTTTATAATCACTAGATAAAAACGGATGGACACTTGATATCACGTATGACTATTACTCACATCAAGCGTTCATCCTTATAACTATAATTTAAAAAAAATATTTTATTGAACATGACATGGTCTGAGTGCCATAATGAGTCATAAGTCACGTCAAGTGTCCATCCGTTTATAACTAATCATTATAAACATTATTTGCGAATTGAAACTTGTTTATTATAAGTGACGCAGGCGCAACTAATAAGACCTGTGTGGCTAGTTGGCTATCATGAGTTATCCTTGACTTGACATACACATCGACCGTGTTTGGCGCTCTCATTGGTTAAGAGTTCAGTCAGGTTGTTGTTGAGTCAAACGCGCTCGATATCGAGGATCGAGTCTTTGCCGCATTGCCATTATTTTAAAACCCGTTAATAGAAATTATTTTCTAATAATTCTTACACTATTGTAATAACGTACTAGAGCCCCAGGTCTCATCTTAATTTCCCACTATAATAGGTATTAAAAACTATCCTACTATTATTATCAATGCGAAAGTTGTATTGGATCTACGTATGTATGTTTGTTACCCTTCACGCAAAAAACTACTGAACAGATTTGAAAAAAAAATTTAGCACACAGATAGTTTATCAAAACTTACGCGAGTAAAAGTGCGGGATGCAGCTAGTGTTTTATAATTTGTCATGATGTAATACGTCATCATCATCATCACAGCGTTAATCCCAGTCGCTTCCGAAGCCTTTTCAGCTTTGGAGTCTGGGGTCTGCTTTACCAGTCCAACTGCTTAAATGGCTAAACTTCGACATTTTCCGTGAAGCGTCTGCCGTCTGACCTCCACAACCCGAAGGCGACAATGTCGATGATGTAATACGTGTTTAATAATAAATATATACGGAAAAATCACACAGTTTGAGCTAGCCCCAAAGTAAGTTCGAGACTTGTGTTATGGGATTCTAACTCACCGATACCATATCTATAATACATACATACCTAAATAGATAAACATCCAAGACCCAGGCCAGTCAGGAAAATATCGTTTTCCATCATAACCTGACCGGGACCCCGAACACGGGGCCTCTACGTCGCAGGCAGGCGTGTTGACCGCTGCGCCATGGAGGACGACAAATTCCTTTGTTTATAAATTTTGCTTCCCACTGCTGGGTCACTTGCGTCTCTTCGAGAGGAAATGGGCTACAAATCTACCCCGCGGGCCATTTGAGTTGGCGGGTGTCACATCCCTTCGAATACTTTGTTTCCTCACGATCTTGTTATAATATAAAATGTTGTTTGTCCCTAGATGACTGACCATGGTGCCGAAGCGGCACTCGATGCTGAGCGTGCCGAATCCTATGAAGAAGTTCTCCAAAAAGTTATCCAGTGGACCACGGAATTTGAAGGTCGCAAGAGCCCTCCTCCAGGTCCTGAGAGCGTTTTCAATCTCGGCAGCCTACCAGAAAAGAAGGAAGTAAGATATTATAATATTTCATATATATACTATACTCTACTAGTGGCCCGATACGTGCTTCGATACGTATAAAGTGAAATAATAAAAACAAAATTGGATCGTCAATATTTTTTTTATATGGTAACAAACTAGCGCTTGACCGCAATCCCGCCTGATGGTAGGCAGTGATGCAATCTTTGATGATAAAGCGTGCTAGTTTATTAAGAGCCTATTCACTTTAGCCTTGAAGACACTTAAATTGTAATCCGACGGAAACACCGGCCGCTGGCAAATTGTTCCAGTCCCTCGATATACGCGGTATAAAAAGCGAAACGCTTCGTTCGGATCATTGCAGTGTCAACAGTTTAAGGTCCGTATTCCAGAAGGAAACTCAAGCATTGATCTCTGCTTAAGCATTACTTACAACTAGTTTCAACCAATCAAATGGCTTGAAACGAGACTTAAGTAGAGCTTGAGTTTTGAGTGACGTTTTGTAATACGCACCTAAGAGTGAAAACTCGCCGTACGACGCGGACAGATCATCCGATTGTATGGTTCTGATTGTTTTGAATGTAATTTTTAAAATAAATAATGTGTTAGTCGGCTGTTTCCGCCCTGAAGTCAGTCGTTGGCCGGTTTTTGACAGCACAACGAATAAGCATTCGTTATCGTCATTATATTCGTCGTTTATATTCATATTCGTCATTCTAGGCTGAACCAATCAGATACGCTTCTGATTGGTTCAGCTTAGAATGGCGGGAGTCATAGCTGACGTCAAAACGGTAATAGTCAACTGGGTAGAACTGGGAGGGTAGAATAAGGGAGGAAAAAGAAAAAGGGGACACTTGGTTGGCGACGGGCAAACTGCTCGGTTGTCTTACATTGTTAAAAAGTAATTTATGCAATGTTATTGGATAATATGTGATTTTATAAGTTGATGATTGTGGTTTTAATAAAATACAGTGGACTGTTGGATATTGCTGAAGTTTCCTTCGAATTGAGTCCTTTACTTCTGAGGTATACGTATATTTCAGAATGGGGATCCACAAGAATCTGTAAGATTCTCACCACGCCTATAAAACGCAATAGAGGAAGATTTTCGTACTCGTAAAAGTTTGGAGACTCCCACACGAAATCTCTCGCGTACTAGTACGCGAGAGATTTCGTCGTGCAGTCGTAACCGCAGCAATGCGAGCAGACGAGGGAGAAGCGGGAGCCGGAGCCATAACCGGAGCCATAGCCGGAGCCATAGCCGGAGGCATAGCCGGAGCCATAGCCGGAGCCATAGCCGGAGCCATAGCCGTAGCCGCAGCCACCGCCTGCTCGATCGTGAGTTGGTTTTGAAGCGGGAGCAGGAGAAAGTCCGGCAGCTGGAACTGGCCTTGCAACAAGACCAAGACGCAGAGCAGCGACGGCAGTGCAGCGAGCAGCGCTGGCTGCAGAGACAGCGCAGTCGGAGTCGCAGCCGGACCGGCGGCGATCGCTGCTCCAAAAGGTCATGTAGCACTTCTTTTTCAACTAAGGATATTGTTCAAATATTTAAATTAATTAAGGATACCATTCCATCACAGCCCTTTAGCCAGGGTGCATCATCGGTCAACAAAAGTTTAGATCATAAAAATATTTTACCAGAATTTAATCCTTCCAAAAAGAGCCAACGAATGGACATGTGGCTAAAAAAGGTAAACGAGTGCGCTGAAGTTTACGGCTGGGATGAGAAAACAACCATACATTTTGCTATGCAAAAACTTGCTGGGCTTGCGAAAACCTGGTATGTGAGCCTCAATTCAATTATCTTCACTTGGGAGGAATGGCAGTTAAAATTAATGAATGCCTTCCCATATGAGCAAAATTACGGCCAACTGCTAGAGGACATGCTTAAGCGGAAGTGTCGACAAAATGAATCGATAGAGAGTTATTATTACGAAAAGGTAGCCCTCCTCAACCAGTGTGACATTAGTGGTAGGCGCGCCGTCGACTGTATCATTCACGGCATCAGCGACAAAATCATGAGGTCAAGCGCTTTAGCAGTTAGATGCGACGATCCTGATTATTTGTTAAAGTTTTTGCTTAGTAACGGAAAGGATCTTTCTGTCCAACCTCTTAGTCGGGATAGGGTTGCTAGTTCCTCTGATGATCGCCAAAATTTTAAAGTTATTAAGAGAAGTAACCATATTTATTGCTACAACTGCAAAGAAAAAGGACATCCTTTCTCTAAATGCACTAAACCTCTAGTAAAATGTACAGTTTGTAATAAAATCGGTCATAAACCAGAATTTTGTCGATCAAAGAGTGAGAATGGGCCAACAAAAAATTACCATTAAAACTATGCGGATCTCGAGTTCCAATCCAAACAATAAATTTATTAAAGATGTTAAAATCCCGAGCCAAACTGCGGAAGCTTTCGTTGACATAGGTAGCGAAGTAACACTCATGAGGCAGTCTACTCTTTCAACACTCGGACTTAAGCACGACAGCAAATTAACCACAATGAAAGGTTTCGGAAACAACCTTGTGTAATAATCTACGGGATCAGTGAGGCTTAAAATAAGCGTTGATGGTGTGGATGCTAACGTTGATTGCCGGGTTGTTGAAGATTGTTATATAAAAAAGCCAATGCTGATTGAGCAAACGTTTTTTGAACAACCACACATAGTAGTGTACAAAGATGTGCACAAACTACAATTTCTTTACGGCGATGGCCAGTGCCAAGATCTTGATGTCAATGAAGATGACAATGATCACATAAGAAATAGAGTGGCAGGTTCTAGTGTACTTTATGGCCCTGCTACCATCAAAGCTATGACTCAAACTGAAATAACAGGCAGTGTCATATTGGATACTAAAGTTGTTGGAAAGCCAAATGAAGCCCACAGGTGAGAGTGGCGAGAGGAGGCAAAACGCCGGGGCATAACTCCGCTGTCTCCGGAGCTCAGTTCGCCGTATCGCCCGCGACGGACAGAGCTCCGGCGGGATATTATGGCGACAAGGAGAGTGCGATTGTCGCAACTCAGTGCTGGGCACGCCACAATAGCGGCAGTAAGTCCCCTCTTTGAGGAGTGGCTAGAGAGCCGCCACGGCGCCCTCACCTTCCGCCTGATGCATGTCCTCACCGGACACGGTTGTTTCGGGAGGTTACTGTTTCGTATAAGGCGGGGGGAAACGCCAGGATGTTACCATTATGTAAATCTCCCTGAGGAAACGGTGGAGCATACGGTGGAGGTCTGCCCGGCTTGAGTAGAGCACCGCTGTGTCCTCGTAGCGGCGATCGGCGGTGATCTCTCGCGTCCGACCCTGATCCAGGCCATGGTCCGGAGCGAGAGTGCATGGGAGGCCGTCACCTCCTTCTGCGAAGCTGTGATGCTGGGAAAGGAGAAGGCGGAGTGCGTGAGGCAACGGGCATCCCAGCGCCCTCATGCCACTAGCCGCCACAGAAGACGCCCTGGTCGGGAGGCGACACAAAACTCCCAGCCACCGTAGGTGCGGGCTTGCGGGCGGTGAGCAGTGGACAGCTCGCCGCCCGGTAAGGACCAGGCCCGAGTCGACGGCGCGTTGTGTTTCACGCGCGCCTCAAAGAGATGTCAGTACATCGTGACGGGGTCCACGAAGACCGATGCCTCCTGGGTCAGGGTTGCGGGTTGGTTAAACAAGAAACCGTAGCTCTAGCCGTCGCACAGGCAAGTGAAGAAAAACGCGTGGATTTTAGTCAGTAAAAGTCTGACACGCCCTTCCGCTCCGCCGAGAGCGGGAGAAGTCATTTGATGATTTCCCATCCCAACAAGAAAAAAAAAGGAAAAACAGCCAATCGAGCAATTTGTAAGGTGTGGTGGTGTTTACGACGTGAAAGACGGTTCGTTTTTCATCGGAGTGTGTCCGAGTACAACACCATGTTTGATTAAAAGCAATTTCATGTTTGCAAGGGCGGGAAAAGTAGAAACAATTTATGGGCTTGCAGAAAAAAAAGTGACCAATCTTCTTCTTCTGCCTGGCCTTAATCCCATTTATTTAGGGTCGGCCCTTCTGGTCAATCTTCGCCAGGACGGTCTGTCCTGGGTCGTCTGAGATGTTAATTGCGTCCTTTTTAGATCCCTGTCAATAACGGACATCCATCTAAGGCGGAGTCTTCCACGTCTTCTGGGCTGGGTACCAATATCAAGTACTTTTCTTGTCATGTGGTCCGATGGTCGCCGCATGACATGACCGAATCACCTTAGGCGGCTCTCCAAAACCTTCTCCTGTATAGGTGTTACTTTAAAACTGCCGCGAATGTGGATATTTTGGATGTCGTCCAGCATTGTAACCCCACCAGCCCATCTAAGCATTCTCATTTCTGCGACATGTAGTTTATGTTCTTGCTGCTTTTTCAGTGGCCAGCATTCGGCGCCATATGTCATAGACGAGCGCACTGCTGCCTTGTATACTCTGCCCTTAGTGCGAATGGGCATTCGTCTATCACATAGGACCCCAGAGAGCTCTCTCCATTTCATTCACCCGGCATTTATACGATGAGTTACATCTGCATCTATTGTCCCGTCATAACAGATGATTGAGCCAAGATATTTAAAGTGGTCGACTTTCTTTAGTGGGGTATCCTGCAGATGGATACATCTGCAGGATACCCCACTAAAGAAAGTCTTCTTGGCAAAGAAATCTTGGCACCAACAGCAGCAACACTATCGTGTTGCTGGCGTGTTGTTGCTTGGCTCAATCTTCTGTTATGACGGGACAATAGATGTAGATGTAACTCATCGTATAAATGCCGGGTGAATGAAATGGAGAGAGCTCTCTGGGGTCCTATGTGATAGACGAATGCCCATTCGCACTAAGGGCAGAGTATACAAGGCAGCAGTGCGCTCGTCTATGACATATGGCGCCGAATGCTGGCCACTGAAATTGCAGTGCAGTCGCTCGGTCTTCTCTCTACTAACTCGCAGTCCAGCTCTTTCGAGTGCTCCTTGCCATTTCTCCAAAATTTGCTGTAGGTTGTTCGGATCTTCGCTGACGAGTACAATGTCGTCAGCATAAAGGATGTCCCATGGTGGAGGGCGCTGTAGTTCCGCCGTAAGGTAGTTCATTACGAGGATAAAGAGCAGAGGACTCAATGCTGAACCTTGATGGACTCCGACCGCCACATCGAACTCATCACGTGTTCCAGCTGGGCTTCGCACTTTAGTTTTAACAGCATGATACATGTCATTCACCAGACGTATATAGTGCTCTGGGACTTTTTGTGCTTTAAGGGCTTGCCAGATAAGTTTTCTTGGAACACTGTCGAAATGCTTTCTCCAGGTCAATAAATACCATGTGTAGGTCAGTTTGACTGTCTCTATGTTTCTCCATCAAAATTCTGATCGAAAGTATGGCATCAGTTGTCGACTTTCCTGTGACGAAACCACATTGATTTTCTGACACCTTGGTAAGTTGTCGTAGTCTACTGTTGATGACTCTTTCCCATATTTTGAAAGAGTGTGATAAGAGCTTTATGGCTCTATCGTTTCCACATAGTCTGATGTCACCCTTGTTCTTATAAAAAGGTAGCAGGAAACTCCTTCTCCAATCATCGGGCATTCCGTCAATCAGAATTCTGTTGAAAAGTTTAGTCAGAAATATCACACCGGTGCCTCTTAATTTCTTCCACAGTTCAGCAGGGATGTCATCAGGTCCACAGGCTTTGTTAGAAGCCATAGCTTTAATTGCTGAATGAACCTCTGCGGGTGATATGCATGGTATCGGGCCTTCCGTGGCGGGTATTTCGCAAAAATCTTCACTTGGAAAGGTTTCGTTAAGAAGTGCAGTGTAATATTCTTTCCATCGCTCATTAATGTCTTTGTTTGCTGTGAGCAGTTGGCCTTGTTAATTTTTTATGTACTTAATGGTCTTTATATCCTTACAGTTCCTGTGACGTTGTTTTGCTATCTTGAAGATTTCTTTGTCATTGGTGGCAGTATCAAGTTTGGCGTAGAAATCATCGTCTGACATCGCTTTCGCTTGTGCTACGGCTCGTTTTGCAATTTCCTTGCGTCCTTGTAAGCTATCTGATCGACTTCATCTTTTGTAGTTTGCCATTGCTTAAAGAGGGTTTTCTTTGTGGTCAATACCTCCCTGACGTCTTCCTGCCACCATTTTGTGTCCTCATCACCGCTGATAGCGCCTTTTGATACACCTAGGTACTGTTTTGCTTTTTGGTGGCAAAAGGTTTGGAAGTCTCCCCACATATTATTGGCAGTGTCCTCTTGTTGTGAGTCAAGGTATTCTGCGATGTCTTCACACATCTTTTGTCCCTCTTCACGTTCGAGTTTGTGTCAACGTATCCGCGTGATCTTCTCTTTTTTGACCTTTGTTGGTTTAGGCATTACAAATTCAGCGACTAAGATACGATGTTGTGATGTAAGCGGTTCTCCGCGGATTACTTTATAGTCTTTGAAAGTCTTCAACCGGTGCCGATCTGTTAGAATGTAGTCTATTTGTGTACATGTTCCGCCGCTTTTGTATGTAATCAAGTGTTCGGTACGTTTAGAGAAGAACGTGTTGACAATTGCAAGATCGTAGGCTGACGCAAATTGCAGGATGCTCTCGCCTTCCGAGTTTATATTGCAATATACCCAGTTACCGTGGATTCTTTGGTATGTGGACGTTGTGCTTCCAACATGGCCGTTTAGATCACCGCCTATGTATTTAGACTCCATTGTCGGGATGCATTGTAGTAGATCGTTTATCTCGTTCCAAAATGTTTCTTTGTCTACGTTTGAGCAGCCAGCCTGTGGTGCATAAGCGCATATGATGTTCATGCACGGTTGGTCATCAAGAGCGAGCTTAATTGACATTTGACGCTCGCTTAGTCTATTAACCTCCACTATGCGGTCTTGAAGGTCCTGATCTACAACAATTCCAACTCCATTCTGTGGTCGTGTCCCGTGGTAGATGAGTTTATAGTTATGCCTGATGTTTCGCGACTTAGACCCTTCCATTTCGTTTCTTGGATGCAACAAACGTTGATGCGTCTGCGATGTAATACTTCACTCAGCTCGGCGCTTCGTCCTGTCATTGAGCCCAAATTCCAACTCCCTACACGCATTTTTGGTACTTGTACGGGGGCTCTGGTGACATTGCTGTCGCTTTGGGGGTACGCCCTAGCATTTGCTGCAGTTCCCTCATTTGTGTCGTCGCTTAAGGGGGACGCCCTAGTAGTTGCATTTATTTTGTTATTTGTGCTTTTCATGACCAGAAGTAAAAAAGTTGGCTTTTGGTTTTACGGCCGGTTGCCACCTGACGCCAAGACAGTTACCCCCACATGCTAGCTGAGGCTTAGGATGCCACCGTTGACTGTTAGGTTCTTCCGCCGCCATCTCCTACATGACGTCCTGCCTGACGCCATTGCTCTCCACAGCCCTTTCTCGGTCTACTACTAAGTGGCCTTGTGGAGGAGTTGCCTGTTGGTCCGCGAGAGGTATTTTATTTGCCTCTTACCCTTTGGTATTGTTTCCAATACCAACGAGCCTTCCCCAAGCCGCCACCTTGGGAACGCGTTCTCTAGAGGTTACAGGCTCCTCCGAGAAAGAAAAAGAAGTGACCAATACTGTTTCTAAATCTCAGGAAGATTTCGCTTTCTTCCGAATCCTTGCATGGGGTGCTCTTAGATTTAAAAACAGTACTTCTACTTCTTTTTTTTTAGAAAAAGAACTGACTAATACTGTTTCTAAATCTAAAAGCACCCCATGCAAGGATTTGGAAGAAAACGAAATCTTCCTGATTGATTCGGTATCTGAATATGACAAAAGGAAACTCATTGAGTTACTGCAACGACACAAAGACTGTTTTGCTTAAAATTTGGCTGAACTTGGCTGTACTAACACCACGGAAATGAAAATTGAACTAAATCGCCAACATCCTAGGTATGTTTACAGACCCAAACGTCTGCCACACCACGAACGAGAGAAAGTTCGGTCTATGGTAGATGAGATGTTACAGACAGCCAGTTCCAATCATCCTCGTACGCAAAAAGGATGGCAGACGTAGACTGTGCATGAATTACAGACTTCTTAATGCAATCACTGTTAAAGAGAGATATCCCATACCCGTAATAGATGAAGAGATAGCTCGACTCTCTGGACAGGCGTGGTTCATCAGTTTAGATCTTATGTTTGGATATTATCAAGTCCCTATTGCAGAGGATAGCAAACACTTGACGGCGTTTATCACGCCGGACGGACAATATGAGTACAATCGCATGCCGTTAAGCCTGGCATATGCACCAGCTGTATTCCAGCTGATGATAAACCACGTCTTAGGACCTGCCCGGTTTGACAAGACCATGTTTTATATAGATGACTTGTTAATTTTCGGAAGGGATCCGATTGAATGCATGGAGCAATTGAAAGACATATTGGGACTGCTTCGAAAAGCAAACCTAAAATTAAACTTGTCCAAATGCCGATTCCTACAAAATAAAATAAGTTACTTGGGGTACGAGATAAGCTCAGAACGTATGCGACCAGGAAAAGAAAAGATATAAAGCGTCACTGAGTTTCCTCGCTCTCAAAATGTCCACAGTGTACGCCAATCTGTTAGTCTTGTAAGCTATTTCAGACGGTTTATAGAGGGCTTTGCACAATTAGTGAATTCGCTCACTAAGCTACTCAAAAGAGATGTTGTGTGGAAGTGGTCGAATGATTAAAAAGATCCTTTAACAATTTAAAAGCAAAGCTAATTGACCGGCCTGTCTTAACAATATACAACCCAAGCCCTGCTGAATCTGAACTACAAACGGATGCCAGTAAATTTGGGGTTGTGGGAATCCTTTTAGAGCGGCCTCATCGGGATGGTGGTTCCTTTCACCCTATGGCTTACTACAGTCGGCAAACAACGCCTGAAGGAAGGAACTTTTACTCCTATGAATTAAAAACTTAAGCAGTCATATGCTCCCCCAAAAAGTTTAGAGTGTACCTCTTAAGTAAATCGTTCAAAATAGTCATTGACTGCAGTGCCCTGCGTTTCACCTTTGCAAAATGCGATCTAATACGCAGAATCATTCGGTGGTGTCTCGCTTTACAAGAATTTAGCTGGTCTATAGAGTATAGAGACAGATCCACAGACCCAAACCTCCAGATCAGAACCCTGCAGTCATGACTATTTATGCGAAGACGACTGGCTACTTACACTCCAATTAGATGATTCTGAATTATGTCGAATCCGCGATATTGTCGGAAGCGATTTAGATCCCAGGGGTTTACAGTATATTAGAGACAATTGCGTTCTTAAAGACAATAAATTATTTAGGTGTTTAAAGGGTGACAAAAATTGCTTTAGATTCGTGGTGCCAAAGAGCGCAAGATGGCAGGTGTCCAAGATGAATCATAATGATATGGGTCACATCGGTTACGAAAAAACCCTGGAACGAATCAAGAAAAAATACTGGTTTGCCAAGATGAAACGCTTCGTTAAGAAGTATGTAGTATCATGCAATGATTGTGCATACGAAAAAAAAAATCGATTAATCTTGAATGGTTATTGCATCATAAAGAAAAGATCGAAATTCCTTTTTAGACCTTGCACATCGACCACTTTGGGCCCTTTGTCAAGTCAAAACGGGAACACACGCAGATACTGACTGCGGTAGATTCCTTTACGAAATTTATTTTTATTAAACCAGTACTCAAAATGTCATAAAGGTTTTGCATGATATGTATCTTCGACACATTCAGATCTTCTGATCGGCTGATTAGTGTAGAGGTTTGTGTTTTACCTCTCACTCATTCAGAAAGTTTGAGGATAAAACACGTGCTTAATGTTGTGGCAAGTCCACGGTCCAACGGACAGGTAGGGAGGTATAATAGAAAGATCCTCGAATCACTGACGGCACAAAATCTCAGGGATGATGATAGGAGTTGGGACGATAAATTGGGCAAAATTGAATAGAGATTAAACAATTCTATTCAAAAAACAATAGGAAGGCCTCCATCAGAAGTCATGTACGGAACAAAAATAAGCAGTGAGAAGAAACCTACGATGAACGAAATAGTTGAGAAAACTCGAGAAGATTCCGATGTGCAAACCATTCGTAATGAGGTAAAAGCCAGAACCGATAAATCTCAAGAAACAAAAAAGAAAATATTACGACAAAGGAAGACTACCTGCTCGAGAGTATAAGCTTGGTAAACTGGTAAAAATTACTAAAGTTACAAAGGTAACTTTAGTAATTTTTACCAGTTTATCGCCACCGCTATTCTGAAAGCAGAATAGCGGTAAAAGTAATAAGCTTATGCCTTCATATGAAGGACTGTATAAGGTTATCAGAGTCCTAGGTAACGATAGTTAGAAAATAGCTCCAATTGCTGGATTTGATGGAATGGGAACAAAAAAAAAACAAGACTACAGTTGCCTCTGATCGAATGAAATCTTGGATTCATATGGCCGCTTTAGAAGTTGAACAGGACGCTAGTAATAAGGTGTAGTGAGTAGTCGATGACGTCGTTCTTGATGACAGTGATGGAATTATTTTAGATTAATTTGTATACAAAATTTAAATTTTCATATAGGCATCTACTGTCGTATTATATACAACTTATTTCAAGTTACGTTCTGTTTGGTTTCAGGTCGGGCACGGAAATCAAACGGATAAGCACGTGACTTGACCTGTTACAAAAACGGTTATCGGTTGATCTGTTTAGCTACTCTATCTGTGAGAGGGATGGTTGGCAAATATATTTGATTGGTTAATATGGATGGAAAAGCGATATGTTTCAGGTCAGGCACGGGAAATCAAACGGATAACCACGTGACCTGACCTGTTACAAAACGGTTATCGGTTGATCTATTTAGCTAATTTATCTTTGAGTTGACAAATAGATTTGGTTGTTGATATGGATAAAAAAACAGATATATTTGGTTGGATATTAAAGCTAAGGATAATTTAAATTGGTTAGATTAAACAAGTAATGGCTAAGTTAATTAGATGGAATTAATATTATAAATGTTTATAATAACGATATATTAATTGAATTAGTTAAATTATTGTTTTAATATTATTGTAGATAATTACTTTCAATGCTTCAAAGTTTTATTTCATATGTATTAAAGTAATCATGTAGCGTAGCTTCCCGAACGCTGCCCAACCGAGCTGGATTCGCCGAGACACCTCTTTCTCGAAGTTGGACCTACCTAGTTGGACTTTCTGTCCCAGGTATATATACTCGTCAACAACTTCGAGTGCAGAGCAACCAACTACAATTGGAGTGGGTGCGACATGAGAGTTCGACATGATCTTCGTCTTATCCATGTTCATTTTTAGACCCACTTGTTGGGAAGCTCTGCTGAGGTCATTGAGCATTTTGCCCAAGTCTTCCAGGGTCTCAGCCATGACCACGATATCATCTGCGAAACGGAGATTAGTGATGTACTCGCCGTTGATGTTGATGCCAAGTCCTTTCCAGTCCAGGAGCTTGAAGACATCTTCCAACGCAGCAGTGAACAATTTAGGAGATATGACATCTCCTTGTCTCACTCCACGCTGCAGTTGGATCGGTTTCGAGTCCTGATCCTGGAGACGGACTGACATGGTGGCGTTTTTGTACAAACACTTTATCACCTCAATGTATCGATGGTCAATTTGGCACCGCTGGAGAGACTGTAGCACCGCCCAAGTCTCAATCGAATCGAAGGCCTTCTCATAGTCCACAAACGCCAAGCATAGTGGTTTGTTATACTCCTCGGACTTCTGTATAACTTGCCGCAGCGTATGAATGTGGTCTATGGTGCTAAAGCCTTTTCGGAAGCCTGCTTGTTCGGGAGGCTGGAAGTCGTCGAACCTGCGAGCGAGACGATTCGTGATGACCCTAGAAAACAGCTTGTAGACATGGCTCAGGAGGGATATCGGTCTGTAGTTTTTCAGGAGGGTATTGTCACCTTTTTTGAAAAACAAAACCACCACGCTCCTGTGCCACGCCTTAGGCGTTTCGCCTTTAAGAATGACGGAATTAAATAGCTTCTGAAGCGCTTTAAGAACCGGTTTGCCACCCGCTTTCAGAAGCTCAGCCGTAATTCCATCATCTCCAGCCGCCTTATCGTTCTTGAGCTGTTTCAGGGCCATACCAATCTCGTACAGGCTGACGTCCGGGATATCGTCGGTGTAGTGTCGGGTTAGTCTGGCTCTAGGATCATTAGCCAGGCTTACAACAGGTGCGTGTGTTGATGTGTATAACTCTCCGTAGAATTTCTCCATCTCACCCAAAAGCTCGGGCTTGGAAGTGACGATCCTACCATCCCCAGTCTTCAGCTTCGCAAGTAGACTCTGTCCAACAGACAATTCTCGTGCGAACACTTTGGAGCCTTTGTTCCGCTCGATAGCCTCTTTAATACAATTTGTATTAAATTGGCGTATATCGCGAGTCAGAGACTTTGAGATCTGTCTGTTAAGGCATCTGATGCGCGAAGCATCATCAGGGGATTTTAAGATCACCTCCCGTCTTTCTTCCATTAGCCGGCGGGTAGGACCGGAGATCTTCTTCTGTCTTTTTGAACGGAGGGTTTTGTAAAACTTAGACCCTTCCGTTTGGAGAGTTTCCACAAACCTGTTGTTGTAGTCGTCCACATCTACGCATTCACCGAGGCATTCGAAGCGGTTTTGTAGTTCGATCTGAAAGCTCTCGGGGTTTTGGAGTTGTGTTGACGCTGGACGGAGCGTAGACTTCATAAGTCGAGAGCGTTCGAGCCTAATATTGAGGTTCAAGATGCCTCTAACAATACGGTGATCACTCCCTGTTTTTACCGCATGGATCACGGAGACATCGTTGAACACTTGCCTTCTCGTTGACATTATGAAGTCTATCTCGTTTTTGGTCTGACCATCGGGGCTGAGCCAGGTCCACTTGCGGTGCAATGGTTTCCTGAAAAAAGAATTCATCGCAAAGAGTCCTTCCCTTTCCATGAAATCCATTAGCATCTGACCTCTGGGATTCCGATTTCCAACTCCAAATTGCCCCACTTTCGTCTCGTCCGCCTCTCGCATGCCCAGTTTTGCGTTAAAGTCCCCCATGACAACGGTGTAGTGGGTTTTGGAGGAATGTATGGCTCTACTGACGTCCTCATACATAGCCTCCACCTCATCGTCAGAGTGTTTAGACGTCGGGGCGTAGACCTGTACAACCTTTAACGAATATCGTTTTGTTATTCTCAGTACAAGGTACGCCACCCGAGTCGAAAGGCTCCCGACTTTAACCACGTTGTTCACGAGGGACTTGTGGACAATAAACCCGACACCACCCTGGGACAGCTGGTCGCCTTCCCGGAAATAGAGCAGGTTGCCAGACTTCAGGATTATCGAGTCCTCTCCCTCTCTTCGGACTTCAGATAACCCCACAATGTCCCATGTCTTCTCGTCGTCCAAGATACCACAGTGTCTCAAGACTAAAGTCTTTGACCAGTGTGTGTTGCCAGTGATGACTTACGGAACTGAAACGTGGTCGCTCACAATGGGCCTCATACGAAGGCTCAGAGTCACACAAAGGGCAATGGAAAGAGCTATGCTAGGAGTTTCTCTGCGTGATCGAATCAGAAATGAGGAGATCCGCAGAAGAACCAAAGTCACCGACATAGCTCTGCGAGTCGCTAAACTTAAGTGGCAGTGGGCAGGGCACATTGCGCGTAGAACCGATGGCCGATGGGGCAGCAAGGTTCTGGAGTGGCGGCCACGTACTGGAAGACGCAGCGTAGGGAGACCCCCAACAAGGTGGACCGATGACCTGGTGAGGGTCGCGGGAAGCCGATGGATGCGGGCAGCACAAGACCGGTCATCGTGGAAAGCCTTGGGGGAGGCCTTTGTCCAGCAATGGACATCTATAGGCTGAAGAAGAAGAAGATGTAATGTTCCGGGTAAAGATATTCACGAATATTCAAGTACTAATTAAACTAAATCAATAATTTAAAAAAATAATAAACAATAGTCAATATTTCAATAGTCTAAAATAATAATTATAACCACTTGGTTATAATTATTAATTTAAAATTAAGAATATCTGTTCTCGACCTAAAAAAAAAACAAATGTACGAACGACAGCCTGCAGGTCAAGCTACCCGAAACTGTCAGATATTCCCAATTAACATTGAGCCTTAATGCTTTAGAGTTAAAGTTAAAAATGGGATAAAGAAATCCGACGGATTGTGGTGGCTTGATGTGCTGTCATCTGTATTAGTGTCTAATTATTTTCTTATGTTTGCAGTTCTGATAACAATTGATAAGCAAAGTCAAAACTAATTTAATTTTTTTTTTCTCCACTTATCATCATCAATATTTTTATCGTCCCGCTGCTGGGCACAGGTCTCCTCTCATACAGAGAAGGATTGTGTTAGTGTTACATTTAAGTACTCATCACTTATAATCTTCTCTGATAAGAACCAGTTATATCGATTTCTCATATCACACATCACTTAAAATTTATCATTATTTACGAGCTTTAGAATATAATTTAGTGTTACACTTAAGTAGTCTTAAAATTTTTCTCGGTATCAAATTTGTAACTTAATATAATAAATGTTATGTGAATAAAGGCTTTTTATTTTTATTAAATTTATAAATTGGTAAAATATTCAATCATAATATGCTTTTTATTACATAAATTTAGATCAAAGTGACAACCCTGGGGTTCAACGCAATAGTAGGCAAATAACTTCTGTTCTTCTGTCTACTGTGGTGTAGATTTCCAACAATCGTTAATCTGCTGACTCCGATAGTCGCTGCCGGTATTTCCAAGTATGTTGGGAATGAGACCCAACATCGGTCTGCACGCGCCAGCGCGCAGCGGCCTGAGCAGTCTTCATCGGCAGCGGGAGCGGGGCGCGGGCGGGGGACACGACCGACACACCGAGTGAGCGGACCGCTCGGACCTCACCACTCGCTTCAACGGACCCCGCCGCGACACACACCTCGTTTTAAATTAATAATTGTTTGTCCGGGATTTTGTTATACATAGAATTTGTAATCAACGGCAATATACCAGTCCCTTAAAAATACAGTCCATTATTTCGTCACCCTCTAAACAAAGTATCTCGTCGAATATCTGAACTTAAGTTAAGAAGACGCTGCTGAAAACATATCCAGGCATCGATACAACAAAGAATACCATGTTTATGTAAGTCCTTGAACCTTTTTCAAGTGTTGCTACCTTGTCCTTCCTTTTACCTATATTATATTTATTAAGTCAAGATTTTTCATCCACGAGAAAGTAGGAAGAAATCTGTCTCTTCCAGACAGATAAATAGGTTATTTATGTTTTGTAATCTATATGGTGTACATAATAAAGAGTATTCTATTCTATTATATCCGTGATGGCTTAATAAATAACTTCTCTGACCAAAGAGACGAGACCGCCCTTTACAATGATATGTCTTTGCTGACACAAATGTCCGATGACGAAGACGATGTAGTTAAGAAACTACGTGAACAAATTACTCATCTTACATTAGAACTACAGAGCACTCACTTAGAAACTGAATCTTTGTCTTTAGAAAACAGTAATCTGAAGTCTTTAAACGAAAAATGTAGTAAACATTATGATCCTTATAAGAAAGTAACTATAACACCCACAAAACTAAAGTCATCCAGCTCAAAAAAGAGAAAAAGCAATAACATCGGCCATAACATCGGCTACCGGCAGAAGATACCACCCACCAGACAAAGTCTTGCCGCCAAGCAATTCGTAGTGTTCCAGCATGATGTGCGGTGAAGCCGTCCGGAGGACGGGTCTTAGCAGTTGTGTTGCGATGTTTGTCGGTTACGATGGGTCAAATGTTGTTGTGCCGGGAGTTTGGTCGTGGAGGATCTCCACATCAATCTCCCTCTGGCGCAGCATCGTTGGTCGTGTTATTGGGTCTAACATTGCACCACCTCGCTCAACTGCCGTCTTCCTTCCTATACACTAAGGTTTTTTAAGTGAATGGGCTTAATAAACTAGCGCGCTTTACCATCAACGATTGCATTACTGCTTACCATCAGGCGGGATTGCAGTCAAGCGCTAGATTATAATTAAAAACAAAAAAACAATAAAACCAATAAACAAACACAAACAGAAATGATTAAAACGAAAATTAATAAACCAGAAGTTCAAACAGTTAATAAAACCAAAAATTATTCAAAACGTAACAAATATGTATTTTAAGCACAGACAGTAAAAATAACTTGCTATATACTGCAGAAAACGTTTTTGAGAATTGTGAACTCTGTCACTATATCACACCCCATGCAAATTATATACAAGTTTTGCTAAAAGGTAGGATTAGAGAAAAGTTAGCAAACTTCACTTTACTAGACTTCTCCCTCCCCTCCCTCCCTTCTCCTTCTTCTCCTTCTCTCTTGTTCTTCTTCTTCTTCTTCTACTAGGTGAGGAGGACTTTAAAACTACAAATAGATAATATGAAGGTATATTACAGATCACAAATACTAATGTAATCATCTGCAACATGCTTATTTTTTGGACAGTAATGAGAATTCAGTATATGACGACACTATGCTCATTAGTCGCACTGGTGCGATAAATAAGTTTGGAATGAAGTTTTTATTCAAGAACATTTATAGAATGATTGTTTATAAAGAATTTTCCATCACTAGCTATACAGAGTTGACCAAAATTCGGCCGTTTGACATTGAACATAGTAGCCGTGTGTCGACTGCCAGTGCATTTGTAGTCCGTGATTGGCTGATCGCACATAAAATCATTTCCCTGTCACACCTTGCTTGAACTTACCTGTGGACCACTCCCACTGGGTGGTCCTAGAGAGAGACGTAAAGATCAAACTTGTTAACGCATCAAAGTGTTCTTAATAAAATCTCGGTGATTGGTCGGATTGAAGCCATCACCCAAGTGCGCGGTAACCGGACCGCTTACGCATTGTCGCGCGCGGCGCGTCGTAGCATGCGAACGTTAACAATGAGTGGTCAGGAGGGGGTAACTACCTCCAACAGTTTAAAGTGCGCGAATTGTAACTTAGTGATTAATGAAGCCTTATCATTTATTCAAAACAAATGTAAAATAGTCTGATACTTTTGTGTTCCACGGCGTTTAAACCCGAGGAAATAACTTTGGAAAAAAGTCTCTTATATGAGGCGGTAAAAACTAAAACGACCAGAAGAAATGTAAGCCGTAAAAAGGAGGGTAAAACGCAGCGAGAACTGGACGATATTATACTGCTGATAAAAGAAGTAGACCCACAGGAATTGCCTATTTTTGTACCACCTGGATGCAACACGACTATTACGGGATTTAATTGCTATGAAAAATGAAATTGAGATTATTAAAGAATCATATGTCCCATTGGATCAGTTCACCCAGTTGAGAAATGAAGTCGTTAATTTACAGCATACGCCGGTTGTTAACAATTATCACTGTGATAACTTTGTAAATAAAAAACGGGGTGCAAGCAAGATTCCAGAGAGTTGCGAGTTTAATTATGACAGCGGTCCTGTTGGAATTATACATATTCCACCATCAGTGCAGTGCAGTAGGAAGAAACTTAATTCCAACCCAACGGACTTAGCTACCGTCAAAAACACAAAATCACAATCGCCGTGCACGCAGGAGCGGCATTCGCCGTCCCTTTTGCACGATGGCACACAGCCGCCCGCCGAGTATCGTCCCGTCCCACTCACATTGCTTACCGCGGACACTAGATGCGCTGTACAACATCGAGATGACTCACCGGAGCAAGCGGCTAGTTATGTAGCGGTAGCGAGTCGTGTCAATACTAAGACTACAGAATCATGTTCGTCGCCGCGGACAGATAATAGACAAAAGGACGATGAATGGCATATTGTACAAAGAAGAAGGCTGAAAAATCGCTTTTTAGGTGAACATGGAACGTGTCAAGACACGGATGGGAAATTCAAGGCTGCCGAAACTAGTATACCTCTAAGTATTTAACAATTATGTACACAAGGAGACGTGTGAAAGTAACATAGTATCCTACATAAAGAATAAAATCAATGTGGACGTCACCTTACACAAAATTAAACCCAAACACCCAAAGGAATACAACTCATATAAGATTTTTGTACCAAAACATAAGCTGAGCTTATTTATGAATTCGAGTCTGTGGCCGGACGGTATAACTTTCCGACGTTTCATAGAATTCCGTAAGCGAGAAATAGACAGAGTAACATCTGATACCGCTCTTTAAAAATTAATTAATGGATAAGTTAACTAATACCGTCACCTTGATTAGTTTTAATTGTAAGTCCTTCGAGAGATCTAAGGAATGTGTCATTACCTACGCTTAGTCAGAAGGCAGACCTCATCGCGTTGCAAGAAACCTAGATGCTGCCTCACGAGATCCCAAAGCTACACGAAATTAACAGTGAATTTAGTTACTGTGGAAAATCAGCTGTGGATGTCTCAAGTGGAATATTGAGGGGGCGGCCCTATGGTGGAGTGGCGCTTTTGTGGAGAACCAGTAGGTTTAATTGTGTATCAGTAATAAAGTGTGATAGTGACCGATTAATTGCGATTAAGGTGTGTGCCTCAGACAGGTCAATTTTATATTTTTCTGTTTACATGCCTACAGACTCACCAGATAATCTAGTAGAATATATACAGTGCCTTAGTGAAATAGTAGCTATGATTGAGAATAATGACGTAGAGACCGCTTACATATTAGGTGACTTTAATGCTCATCCTGGGGAGAGGTTTGGAAACGAGTTGTTAGGTTTTTGTGAGGAACAGAATTTGGTATGTGCTGATTTCAGATACTTTGGTGTGAACTCAGATACGTACACTTTTGTTAGTGAAGCGCACGGCAGTCGTAGGTGGCTTGATCATTGCTTGGTCACTAAGTCAGGCATGAAGTCGGTAATATCAGTAAAGGTGCATGATGTTTATTGGTCGGACCACTGCCCCTTAGAAATTCTTTGTGACTTTAAATCGGTATGCCAAACCACTGTACTGCCGCGCGCTAAAACAAATAAAGTCCTGTGGGGTGAAAGGAGCACGGACCAAACTGATAGGTATACTGAATTTTGTAACAATAAATTACGCAAAATTGAGTTTCCTTATGAATTTAGGAATTGTTGTGACAGTATGTGTAATAATAGGGGCTTAGATCACACTATGGTAATTGATACTCTGTACACAAGAATTATAACTGCAATGCAAGAGGCCGCTGTGCTCAGTTTTGAGGGTAGGGACCAAGCTGGAAAGCCAAAACGTGGCCGTTCAATCGTTGGATGGAATAAATATGTCCGCGATGCTCACTGGGACGCTAGACAAAAGTTTAAAAACTGGGTATTTTACGGCCGTCCGACTTCCGGGGGTATCTATAATGACATGTATGAGTCTAGGAAAGTGTTTAAAAAGAAACTGAAATATTGCCAAAATAACCAGGATTTAATTAAAATGAATAATTTAGCTACAAAGCACAAAGATAAAGATTTTAAAGGCTTTTGGCAAGAAACCAGAAAGTTAAACCCTAAGTCTAGCGTACCGGTGAGCGTGGAGGGTATAAGTGATCCTGAAAGTATAGCGAATATATTCCGGCTACACTTTCAGGTGGAATCCCCACTCAAAGGAGTGCATAACGATGTCGAGGCCGTGGTGTCGATGGTACCGGAGCGAAGTACCGCAAAGTATATTGCTTTGATAATTAAAGGTATGACAAGGGGTAAGTCACCCGGACACGACGGCCTCAGCATCGAACACTTTCAGTATGCTGGGCAGCACATGCCTAGAGTTTTGGGAATGCTATTCACATTTTGTATGAGACATTCATACTTACCGAAGGCATTGATGAAAACGGTCTTGGTACCTATAATTAAAAATAAAACTGGGGATCTCGCGGACAAATGCAATTACCAACCAATCTCGTTGGCGACTACTGCGGCGAAGGTTCTTGACTGTGTCTTGGAGAGACAGCTTAAAAATCACCTCAAGCTGCACGACGCTCAGTTCGGTTTCCGAACCGGACTGTCGACTGAATGTGCTATAATGTCTCCCAAGCATACGGTTAGGTACTACACTGATAGGGGTACGCCAGTCTATGCCACTTTTCTAGATCTTTCCAGGGCATTTGATTTGGTTAGGTATGATATTATGTGGTCTAAATTAAACGAAGCGGGTGTGCCTGGGGAACTAGTTAACCTATTTAAGTACTGGTACGGCCACCAAACTAACCAAGTCAAATGGCTTGGAGAGCTTTCGGACGAGTATGGGTTGGAATGTGGGGTGAGACAGGGTGGACTTACATCACCTACACTATTCAACCTGTACATTAACCAGCTGATTGTTGATCTGAGTGGTACCGGGGTTGGTTGCTCGATTGACGGTTACATGGTCAACAGTATAAGCTACGCGGACGACATGGTGCTGTTCAGTCCATCAATCTCTGCGCTTAGGAGGTTATTAGATGTATGTAAGGATTATGCGAAAACACATGGACTTCTATATAACGATAAAAAGAGTGAGTTGCTAATATTTAGGTCCCGGGGTCGAAATGTTTTATGTGCACCCCCTGTACTGCTTAACGGTGTCGCACTTAATAGAGTGAAGGAATTCAAATACCTCAGCCATGTGATTACCGAGGATTTGAAGGATGACAAAGACATGGAAAGGGAAAGGAGGGCGCTGACGGTCCGCTGCAACATGCTGGCTCGCAGGTTCGCGCGATGCAACGTGGAAGTAAAAATAACGCTCTTCAAAGCATACTGTCGAAACTTATACACGTGCAGTCTGTGGGTCAACTATACGCTGCGGGCCTTCAACGCGCTCCGAGTACAATACAACATTGCCTTTAGGGTGATGCTGGGGCTCCCACGGTACTGCAGCGCATCGGCCATGTTTGCACACGCCCGTACGGAAGGGTTTGGGGCGACAGTGAGCGCCGCGTGGCCTCGCTCATGCGCAGGGTGAGGGGGAGCACCAACACCATCCTGTCGGTCATTGCTGACAAGCCAGACTGCCCCATTCAGCGGCATTGGGTACGAATCGCATGTGCTTGTTCCAGGTGCCCCTGAAGGTGGCAGATTCATGAATTAGGTTTTTAATATTCTTTTGTTTTTTTTTTGTATTTTATATTTTGTATTATTTGTTTTATTATGTGTAGATACTAACATAGTTGTTTTAAGTCACAATGTTACTAACAAAATATGAAGAAACCTGAAATAATATATTTTTTTATTTTTTTTTTATTTTTTTTTTATTTTTTTTTAATTTATTGTGCCACCGTGTTAGTGCTACGAACCTTAAAAAAATCGATCCGCTACGAGTGTCCGCCACCGCTGCTACGGCCACACCTGTGCGCGCGCGGCAACGAGACGGCCTGTGCTACGTGAACTGTATCGGCTACGATCGAGCGCTGCCTGTTGCTATCGAGTTGGCATAACACTGGTTTACTGGTTTACATTATTTTATTTATTGTTGGTCATTGCCTACACTGGTTTACCTTCAATTTACTGATTCGATTAGTCGTTAATATGTCAACATTACGCCGCACCCCACCCAACAGCCCTAGAATGCCAGTGGGCAATAAAAACCAGACTCAAACTCGTTCTGTGTCCGATATCTGCACAGCAATAGCGGCGAGTGACTTTGTTAACACAAATCGTATTAAGCGCCCGCGTAATGATAGCTCGCCGCGGGCTGTTACGTCTGTGCTCAGCCTGCCAGAACCACAGAAGATGCAGGTCATATTTGAGCAGGATAATCGAGTTGCAGAACTACTCCTGGGCCAAAATCATCTAATAGCTCAGCTTTCATCTGACATAAAGGATATCAAAACCCAACACATTAAGATTCAGGCAACTAACGCCGAAATCGTACAGTCGATTGATTTCTTTAATAAAAAGTTCGAAGATATGAAGATGGAGGTGGATATTCTAAAGAAGGAGCGACGCGAGCAGCAGGAATATATTGAATTACTCGAACAGAAAATAACAGATCTCCAGCACAAGTCTAGATCATCTGCCATAGAACTGCGTAACATCCCGCAAGTAAGTGCAGAATCTACCACCAATCTAATAAAACTGGTGTGTAACACAGGCTCTGCTGTGGGTGTACACATAAGTGAGAGTGAAATGCGCGACATTTATCGACTCCCCGGTAAATCTAATACCTCAACCTCCCCGCGCCCAATTATTGCTGAATTCACTAATGTGCAAATCAAGTCGACACCGTTATCAGCTGTGCGTGCATACAACAAAGGAAAAGGAAAAGAGGACAAACTTAACACTGTAGTTTTGGTCTTCAGTGGTGATTGTCAACCAGTTTACATTTCTGAACATCTTCCAGCTAGCACCAAAAAGTTATTCTACCTCGCCAGGGAGTTTGCCAACAAAAAATCCTTTAAGTTCTGCTGGATCTCTCACCAACCCACCGCTGCTTGCTGCTTGCTGGACCAACCCACTCGATCGAAGCTTGAGCAAAGAATGTCCAGCGCAAACGGTCGATCGCTATGTCAAACACAACTCCAGTCGGTGTTACCATTCGCTCCATGGTGTTACCCGCTCATAATAAATATCATAATTTATCCCAATACTGACCGATTAATCGACTTCAAAAAATAGTAGAGTAATTTACGGTCAATTGATACTGATACGATAAAACAGATCACAATATTCAAAATTAACCAGACACGAGCCGTCATATAATAAAATATCTTTCCACACGCGGCTTCGCCCACGTGAAGTTCGATTATAAGTTTCGGTTTTCCCGCGGTAAAACATTGCTTATCCAGGACTCAAACTGGAGGTAGTTTGAGTCCTGGTTAAGCAATGTTTTACCGGGTACCAAATTTCATCCAAACGACATCAAAAACGTGGCTGGTCGTGGCTGGCGGAGAACTGCTCAGGATCGAGCTTGTTGGCGTGCCATAAAGGAAGGAGGCCTATAATAATAATAATAATTTAATTTATTAAATGACAACAAAGGTCCAATGGTTAGTAACTTATCTACTAAGGGTTAGTAATACTTAAAAAGTAATCAAGACTGCCGCACAAGCAATGCTAACCAGTGTCTTAGCACTGGTGCATTGAACTTGTCGGCCATGGTTTGTAGGATGCCGTTAGCGCTAGTCCTAGTTCTACCGAGCAACGAGGCCGCCTTCTTTCTCATGATGGCATAAAAGTCATCCACTCGCGCCTAAGCGAACATGCCCGACGCACTGCAGTACCTAGGCAACCCCAACAGCACCCGAAAACCATTATTATACTGCACACGCAGGGCGTCTAGAGCTTTCCGCGTACAGTTAACCCACAGACCGCCCGTGTAGAATGACTGACAAAACGCTTTGAACAAAGCGATTTTGACCCCATCACCACAACGAGCAAATCTGTGGGCCAACATGTTGCATCTAACTGCTAGCTAGCGATCTAAATCCTTTCAGGCGTTTAGGCGTGAAAGAGCAACAGACAGACGGAGTTACTTTCGCATTACCTACCACTTATATCATGAGTTGAAAAAAAAAATTGAGCGGTAAACTATATTATATGTTTTACCTTGAGGAGCAAAAACAGCCTCCGTGGCGTAGCGGTAGCGAACGCGGCCGTTGCGCAAGGAGGCGCGGGTTCGATCCCCGCACAGTGCAAATATTTGTATGCATGAATATGAGTATTTGCACTGGTCTGATCGTGCCTCGGAAAGCACGTTAAGCTGTTGGTCCCGGTTGCCATACGAACATCTAGTGGCAGTCGTTACGTGTTGTTGGAGCCCTCAAAAGTCTAACAATTGGTCTAACTGCAATGCTTAGATATCGCCTTCGGGTTGTGGAGGTCAGACGGCAGTCGCTTCACGGAAAATATCGAAGTTTAGCCAAAATCTGCAGTTAGACTGGTAAAGCGGACCCCAGACTCCAAAGCTGAAAAAGCTACGGATGCGACTGGGATGAACGCTGAGATGATGACGACCTTGAGGAGCAAAAATATGCAGATTTTGGGCACTGGATACCCGGGAACACGCTACTTATATGTAGCTGACTATTCCAAAAAAATTTTTTTTCCAAGTGTATTCCAGCATCCCTTAGAGTTTGGCCTTGTGCTTTATTAATGGTCATTGCAAATGAAACCCTTATAGGAAATTGATGTCTTTTGAATTGAAATGGAAGGTCTGTTTTAATAATCGGAAAATATAATTTATATCTATATAAAATGAAATAAAGGAATAATAATAATTTATTTGTATCAAGTTATACAGTACATTGATACATGTAGTACCTACATACAGTTGAATGGATGTAAACAATAGTGTGGAGACACCAGCACTCTTGCAATTTGCCAAGACAACTTGTGTTAAAGATGCTGGGCCCGACCCTTTGATGGATGTTTCTTTCTTGCATTTAGTTACATTCATGCCATTTTGAAATTATACAACTGGTTCGTTATATGGCATAGGTATACGAACAAATAAACTATTTAGGAAAGTATATAAAACAAAAAAGAAAGTAGCGTTTTTTGAGTGGAATGGTGTAGTGTGTATAAGGGAGTGCGAATGTGTGTGAGCGTGTGTAGGTGTGAGTGTGTAAGTGAGAGTGTACGTACGGGTGTGTATGTGTGCGCGCGTGGGCGTGCTTGTGTGTGTGTGTGTGTGTGTGTGTGTGTGTGTGTGTGTGTGTGTGTGTGTGTGTGTGTGTTGGGGTGTGTGTGCGTGTGTGAGTGTGGGTTAGCGAGTGATAAGTAAAGGATGATAGAATGAAGTTTAACGGGAGCTGTATTGAGTCAACTTTCAGTTTTGTTGTAATTAAGCGTTTGGAGCCAAGTATGAATTTTCCTTTTAAATGACATCGTAGGGTGTGAGTAAAATTTCAGTATTTTGTTAAGATAATTGTATAGATGAGGACCTTGGAAACAGAGAAATCTTCTTGTAAAAGAGTACTTACAGCGGAAGGGTTGGCAAACAATATCTTTGCGGCTTGTGGTAATTATTTCATAGGAGGTTCTTTGATGCTGATAAAGTAGTACGTGCAGTACAAATAATTGTCTGACTGTAAGGACTTTACAGTTGCTAAGACGATGGGCCGAAAGGTACTAATTTTCAGCACGGCTCTCTGCGCTCGTTCAAGCTTCAAAAGTACCGTTTTGGGTGCACCACCCCAAGCGCAAATACAGTACATTATGAGAGACTTACAGAGAGCAAAATATGTACACCTAATAATTTGAGGATCTGCGATGTGACGAAGACTTCTAAAGACAAAAATCAGCTTTCTGATTCTTTTTGTCAGTAACTCTATATGAGGTGCAAATCACAGGCCACCATCAAGAGTCACACCCAGATATTTGATGGTTCGACAACGTTCTAATTCTGGGCATGAACATGTCGCAATGCCAGACAGTAAACATGAGTGCGCTACCAAAGCGTATGAATCTGGAGGTTGAGTAGAATTTCGTAAGCTGTACGTAAGAATTTTAGTTTTGTCGGTATTAATTGTGAGAATGTGTCTTTTGTGCCATTGTAGAACACTATTTAGTCCTTTTTGTGCGGAATCAAAGGTGTCATCCCAAGTGTCGCCCGAGAAGGTAAGGACGGCATCATCAGGAAACGCCACGATTCTTCCACTCTCCAGACTCAAATCACATAGTTGGTTGACGAAAATTAAAAACAGAGTGGGGCCAATAACACTGCCCTGGGGAACGCCGATTGTCACTGGTTCCTCTCTACTGAGATAATTTAGTATTTTTACACACTGAGTTCTGTTTTGAAGGTATTCTCTAAACATGTTAAGCGAATGGCCACGAATACCGAGTTCCTCTAGCTTTATTATTAAGTCAGAAATCGAAACCGTATCAAATGCCTTTTTTAGGTCTAAAAAAAATGACAATACTTTCTTTTTCTTGCCAATATTTTTTGCAACATAATCATTAAGCTCAATTACAGCACTGCTAGTAGATTTACTGCGCCTAAAGCCTAATTGGTTTGGAAAAAAAGCTTTTTATCTTCCATGTAAGTCACAAGTCTTTTGTTGATTAGGCGGTCTAGAATTTTAGAAATGGAAGGTAATACTGCAATAGGTCGATAATTATTTACAAGTTTCTTATTCCCAATTTTGTGAATTGCGTGTATGGTGGCCTTCTTGAAGTATAAGGAAAAAGTGCCGGTTTGAAAACAGATATTTAAAATATGTGTAAGTAAGGGGATTACTGTCAAAGAATAGCGTTTTAAAACTTTTGTTGAAATATTATCCCAGAATATAGCCGAATCTGTCTTAAGTGACATTAGTACTTCCCCTACCTCCGCTTCATCAGTGTCTAACATGACGAATGACTGTAAGGGTGAGGATGTCGAAGCAATGTCTGGTGGAATTTTATGTCTACCAGGTAGACAGGAAAAGTTATCAGCAAGTTCCTTCCCGATGTTGGCAAAGAATTTGTTTACTTTGTCCACCGAGAGCTGTGGTGAAGTAGAAGAAGTTAATAAATCAGTGTTGGGTATGTTTTTTTTTTTTTTTATCAGTTATAAACAAGCGCTTGACCGCAATCCCGCCTGATGGTAAGCAGTGATGCGATCATTGATGGTAAAGCGCGCTAGTTTATTAAGAGCCTATTCACTCTGGCCTTGAAGACACTCAAATTGTATTGTTTGGCTTGTCTGTGTTAGTTACTCTCTTTATCACCTTCCAGATCTTTTAATATCTTTTGAAGCTTCACTCAGTTCTCTCTTGTGAAAATCTCTTTTTAGTTTCTTTATGATTTTTGAGCAGAAGTTCCTATATCTTTTATAAGTAATCTTTTATAAATAACCTACTCTGGACTACGACAAACATTTTAAAACCAAAATCAACTCAATCGGCCCAGCCATTCTCGAGTTTTAATCAGACTAATGAACAATAATTCATTTTTACCCGACTACGGCAAAGCAAAAGGAGGGTTATGATTTTGAGAGGCTATGTATGAGAACTTGGCCCATACTTGCCTAAATCTAATATCTCAGTGGGGTGATCGTAACCGCCTAGCGTTTGCGCCGCATAAAACCTATCAACTTCTACTAAAAGGTAATCTTAAATCATTGCCTACTATTAAATTTAATAACGTTCCCGTTAAAAAACAGCAATCCGTATGCTACCTTGGTATGGTCTTAGAAAGGAATTTTTCATTTATCGAACATATAAAAATAGTTGGCGAAAAAGCTAAAAGGAACTTTTATGCCCTAACTAGAATATCCAAAGCAACTTGGGGTCTATCATTCCTAACTTTAAAAACTATATATGGAGCTACCTACTTAGGATGTATGTGCTACGGTGCACCTGTTTGGGCCGATAGGGCCAGCATAGGGGCGGCGCGACGTAAACTGCTTCAAAGCCAACGTTTGGCATTGATATTTTTATGCAAGGCGTATAGAACAGTCAGTACTGAAGCCTTACCCGTTCTGGCAGGTGTACTTCCAGTCGATCTTGAAGTACAGCGACGTGCTTCAATGTACTACTCCGCGAGGGGGAGGCCATGGACACTAACTTTGTTACACAACGCGACCTCAATAGAATTTCTAGATTATTTAAACCTCAGACTGACGTCTGGGAGGACCTCTTATCCGAATGGCAAAGTAGGTGGGATAATTCCATCAAGGGCCGGCACCTCCATCTGTTCTTTCCATCCGTTGGCGATCGGCTGGCTAAGACATGGCTGGAGGTTGACCACTGCGTTGCCCAATTTCTCACAGGTCATGGCAACTTTAAAAGTAAACTGTATTCTTTTAAACTTGTTCCTTCGCCTTTGTGTCAGTGTTCTACATCGAACTGTGAATTTGAACAGTCCGCACATCACATCTTGTGGGAGTGTATTCTTTGGCAGAATGAACGCAATATTATGTTGGATAGTGTACAAGTTACATCCGGAGTTGTTTATTATACGGACCTTGTTGAAACTAGAACTAATTTCCGTGCGTTCAGGCGCTTTTGCCATACCTATTATTGGAATCAATTGTAACAGCAAATACCTACTTAGGACCCATTAACTTGATCAAATGTTATTCCGTGGTGCTTGGCAATCTGGGCTTCTCCCAGTTGCAATAATGTCCCTTTGTGCCGATTGGCCTAGTTCTGTTCTGTCTCCTGCTTATTATGGAGGGAAGTGGAAAAAATATCTTTTTCTTACTCCTCCGCTATTCTTTTCTGATTAATTTCGTTGCGGGACCCAAGACAGTTGAAACGTTTCTCCGGGACTCGTCGGGCTTCATTGCTCGGCGTTTTTCTGGCGGTCTCCACTGTTGATTCTGGCTTTCAGGAGTTGCAGTGGGTTGGGAACAGTGTGGCGGATTTTGTCCCAAAAAAAGAAAAAAAAAACAAAAAACAAAAAAAAAAAAGGGTATGTATGTATGTTCATCTGTTCCCTCGTAACTTCTAAACTACTTATCAGAATTCGACAAATGACATATCATTAGAAGCGTCTTAATTGTCCGCTAGTTATAGGCTATATGAAGTTTCACAAAATCTAATGTGGCGCCCTCTAGCGGACAAAACATACAGAGTAAAAAATAAAGTTGAGATAAATATGCCGTGTTTGGTATCATTTGAAAGCGCTTTACTTGTACATTTTGAATATATATATATTATTAAGGTGCATAATTCAAACATTATTGTTTCAGTATTGAGCGAGAGGAAGTGTTTTCTTGCTACTTAGTAAGAAACACTCCCTCTGTAAACAACAACAATTTATGTGTGCTATCTATTTTTGAGCTGAGCATAAATTATTTAGTTCTCATAACTCACATAGGGGAGCGCCTGCTGAACATGTCGCCGTAGGGTATTGCCTGCGGTCGCGGCGGCAGCGAACGCTCGTACGGCATCTGTTGTGGCGCCGCACGCATCGGGGCGCGGCGGTCCATCATGTCGCGCTCGTCAGGGTACATGGGCGCGCGACGGTCGTCGGGGTACATGGCGGGCATCTCGTCGTAGCGCCTCTCATCCGGGTACATGGGCGCTGCGCTCGCGTATGGGTCTCGTGCGCCGCGCTCCATTAGAGCAAAACCACGGCGGACTTCCCTGCCGTAGCCGTTAAACCGGTCATCATATGCGGGAGGCGGCGGCCTCTCGGCGCGCTCGTAAGGCATCGGAGGAGGGCCGAGCGGCGGGCCGCGCTGGTATGAGGGCCGGTCGCGCGCGTAGGGAGAGTCCCGGGGCGGAGGCCCACCTCGCATGGGTCCTCCGCCGCGCCGGTACCTACATGCCTCCACGCATGCCTCCCCTCATGCCGCCGCCGCGGCCTCCACCTGGTCCTCCTCGCTGGCCGCGGTCGTTGATTCGCCCGCGCTCTACAGAGATGACGCCGCCGTTGAACGACGTATTATTCAACGCACGAATAGCCGCCGAAGCCTGTTCTTCAGTTTGCATGTGCACAAATCCACACCGGTTCATTATATCACATTCTGTTACAGCGGCGAAGAGCTCGAACAATTTCCGAACCTCCTCCGGTCTTGAGCCCTACGGCAGGCTGCCGACGAACACCTTCGTTTGCTGAAACGAGACAAAATTCATCAAATTGAGTTCAAAACATAGAAAAATGTGTTGAATAAACACAAGAACTTTCACTCACCGGCACCATTGTCTATTTATTTAGATTATACTTAAACGACTATTTTGACTATACAACAAAACAGAAATTAAAACCTCTTGAAGAATCATCACCTGACTTGTATAATAAAATTAACTCTAATTTTTCATTGTGTATAGACAAAAATGTTTGCCTTATTTACAAAAATGGTTTGATTTTTACTAAACTGGCTGTATTCACTAAATACAATGTCTTTAAAGACTAATGTTGAATTTAATCATTTAGAACAAAGGAAAACTTAATTTACAAACACTAAACATACCTACACATGGACAGTTTATATTCGGATGTAACAATTTTAAAAGAACTCCAAGTCAAATTGTTTAATAATACAGATTTTATGCAAATATTTACTGCAGATAAATAGCAATTTATTTTTAAAAATGTCCTGAAGAGTTTGATTGTTTAAAAAAAAAATTAGCTATATACTCTCTGTTCCCGCCACTTCAGCATTTACTGAAAGAGTCTTTTCGGTCATGAATGTGAAGTGGCGAGAAGAGTGAAACAGAACTTTATTGAATTTGATCAAAAAAGAGCTCTTTATATACAATATGTAAAGAAAACCCTGTCCGATCCGTGAAGGTATTGTTAGGTATCGATAACTGATTCTACTAATACCCACAAAGACAGGCTAAACTTAAAAAAAAATCCCCCTAAAAAAATTAATATTATTTCGCAAAAAGAGGTAACTTAATACATGTGCGGTAAGCAACCCCTTCCGCGGGCGGCGGGGGGCAGGGCACGCGGCACCAGTGACGTGGTCGCGTCGCTATTCGCTTATAATAATACCGGTGTTGTCACTTTTTTAAAAATTACCAAATTTCGGGGAAATTGGAATTAATTCGCGGGAAAAAAGGATTAAGTATTTCAAAATTCATTAGTATTTTTACCCGACTACGGCAAAGCAAAAGGAGGGTTATGATTTTGACAGGCTATGTATGTATGTATGTATGTATGTATGTATGTATGTATGTATGTATGTATGTATGTATGTATGTATGTATGTATGTATGTATGTATGTATATTCATCTGTTCCCTCGTAACTTTTAAACTACTTATCAGAATTCGACAAATGACATATCACTAGAAGCGTCTTAATTGTCCGCTGGTTATAGGCTATATTGGGTTTCACAAAATCTACTGTGGCGCCCTCTAGCGGACAAAACATACAGAGTAAAAAAATAAAGTTAAGATAAATATGCCGTGTTTGGTATCATTTTAAAGGGCTTTACTTGTACATTTTGAATATATATATATTACTAGCATTTGCTTGTGACTTTACCTGTATTCATGGGCTGGTTGCATATAATTCACATCTTTTCGTTCATAGCTTCTTTAATACTTATCAGAATAAGACCACTGCAGTACCATTAGAAGGGCCTTGATATTATGTTAGTTATGAGCTATAAAGCTTGTCACCAAATTTAGTATTGCGCCCTCTAGCGAACAAAAAGTTCTATGTTAATATAAAATTAAAATAAATATACCGTGTTTGGTATCACGTGAAAGAGCTCCACGAGTACTTTATGCTTGTACATAATTACAAGAATGCTTTAATGATGTTAAATATGAGCGATAAGAGTAAAGCGCGAAATAGAATATGTATAATTAATAGAATATGTAATGCACTAATGAAAACGACATAAGCTGGGAGTAACTACACGCGGTGAAGGCAGAAACAGTTTGATAACTGGCTAAAACTCCCATAAAAATGTCCTCTGCACTATATGCCTTCGGGCTTATATTGTTATATGTGCGTGTAGATGTAATATGTCAAGTACCTAGTTTTTAGTTCATCAGTTTAACTTTTGTTAATATTATACGCCACAAATACACTTTAACTCCAAAATAGTACAAATAATAAAAAGTAAAAAAAACTAAAACCCAACTACGACAAATAACGACGCTGAAAAAGTATAAAACAAGATTTTCAGAATACTGAACTGAACAAAGTTGCTATTGTAGTTGCAAGTAAATGGACACAGTAGTAATGTCATACAATATTATTCTGAATTATGCAATATTCACTATGTAGAGATAAATTTTCATGTTTGGAAAGGCGTAGTCACACGTTGTCAGGGTGCTACGGTAGGTAGGTATATGTAACGTGTGACTACGCCTTTCCAAACATGAAAATTTATCTCTACATAGTGAATATTGCATACTTCAGAATAGTATTGTATGACATTACTACTGTGTCCATTTACTTGCAACTACAATAGCAACTTTGTTCAGTTCAGTATTCTGAAAATCTTGTTCTATACTTTTTCAGCGTCGTTTTTTGTCGTAGTTGGGTTTTAGTTTTTTTTACTTTTTATTATTACTATGATGATTATATAAAATTTTAAATTATATTTGGTCAAGTGTTTACCTAACCGTTATAATCCGTATGGGTCGGACAGGGTTTTTTTTGTTTACATATTGTATATACCTACATTTAGAGTTGGAATGTTTGGACTCATACAATTCCTTTAAAAACAACGGAAAAATGTTATGTGCCGCAAAAATTACAAAAAAATACCCTTTTAAAAGTAAAAAATTAAATGATACTCCTTTTTGTAAATCCGTACCTACTCTTTATTTACCTCCTTTAAAATCAGATTTACTTTATTTCTGCTAAAAAAAAAGTTGGCAACCCTAACTGGTAGGTACATAAGTTATTAGTGTTAACGATTGAATAAACAAACCAAACATTGTTGTTTTTCATACCTAAACACCTATTTTTATTTACACAAATTAATAAATATTTTCCTTTCCTTTAATATATTTAATTTGTACATACATAAGCTTTTGAACATTCAGTCTGATCAGTGACAAATATTGTGATTGTGTAACTGAATAATTAAACATTTAATTATACACATTATCATAATACAAAAACCATCGACAATTGAGTCGGGTTTCTGTTTGCAACGCGGGAACGCTTTGAACTTATCAGATGCTGCGAATGAATGGAGATATCATATTTATGAAGCTCTATGGTCGGGAAAACACAAAGATTTTAGAAGTCGTCGAGTTCAGTCGATAGTTTCGAGGCATCACGTGCGATAACATTCAATCGCGCAGTATTTATTCTACTTATATCTGTGAATTGAATTTTAAAAGAGTGACCTATGAACCCTGTTGTTTATGTACGGATTTTACCTTATAACATTCTAGTTTATAAGGCAACTATGTATAGCATGTACAAACTAGATAATTATAAATAATTTTATAATTATATTAAAAAATAAAAGTGATACATTGATTGCGCAATTCTCTATGATTGAAGTTCAGACAGCACCCTAATTGCGTAACATACTATGACTATCAATCACTCAATCATCAATCATTTCGAAACCAATTGCTAAACCATTGCTCCATATGTTAGGAAAATATCTCTGCTCAACAATGTAAATAACGCAATGAATGTTGTTGAACTGTCAAAATGAAACCCATTGCTACTGATAGTGTGTTACGTAATTACCTACTGGTTCTAGCTTAGCAGGTAGGAAATTATCAAAAACGTCATATTCATCTGATATTTTTATCAAGGCGACATGCAAAATCTTATGTTTTGTATTCTTATATCAATTCAGTCAATGTCTACTAATTAATTCATAGTTCTTTATAGCTAGCACCAACTACTGCGGTACATCGCGAGCGACTGGATTGCTTCTCTATAAATCGCTGCTGCGAGCTTATCATATTGTTATACAATGTTAAACGAAAATAAAAATGATATATTCATCAATGGATATGTAACGCCACACCGCCTCAGCCGATCACATCGCGCCACCCTAGCCAGCCAATAACAGCCGATCAAAGCGCGCCACTCTAGCCAGCCAATAACAGCCAAGCCAAGCTTGAAGCCACCGCTGCCATAACCACCGGACGCCTCCGGTGGGGAAATGCCATAAAAGCCTTGCGAGCTCACTTGCCGCCCATTATTATTGCTGCGATTACACGACCAAGCTCTGTTCTTCTGTTAACTCTGTTCGATTGTATATTGATTGTATTGTATATAAAATCAGTATTATTATAATTGAAATAGTTTATTCATTTATGCCCTTCTGTTTCAGATATCAATTATATTATCCATTATTATATCAATGCATCATCATCATCCCACTGTTAATCCCAGTCGCATCCGAAGCCTTTTCAGCTTTGGAGTCTGGGGTTCACTTTACCAGTCCAACTGCTGATATGGCTAAACTTCGACATTTTCCATGAAGCGACTGCCGTCTGACCTCCACAACCCAAAAGGCGACATCGAAGCATTGCAGTTAGAATCAATTGTAGGACTTTTGCCTGACTTTTTTGACTTTTGACTTTTTTTAGGGGCTCTAACAACCCGTAACGACTGCCACTAGATGTTCGTAGGGCAACCGGGACCAACGGCTTAACTTGCTTTCCGAGGCACGACCAGACCAGTACAAATATTCATATTCATGCATACAAATACTTGCACTGTGCGGGGATGGAACCTGCGCCACCTTGCGCAGCGGCTGCGTCCGCTACCGCTACGCCACGGAGGCTGTCGTTTATTATATCAATGCATTTTAATTTAATAATACGTGTGTGTAAGATTAGGTTTACGAAAATAGTTATGAAGTATTATTACTAACACCTTTATAGAATACGAAGGAAGCTTCATTTCAGAACGTGTACCGAATACCAAGGAGTATCTTTTGTTTTTATAAATTGAAATCTAGTGCTTGATCGCAATGTCACAAAGCACCTCACGCTTTTTTTTTAATTATTATTTATATAGATAGAAATCTCATAATAATAATAATCATAATCAAAGCGATGAAAGGCGGGTCTATAGAGCTTGGGAGCGATCAGACCAAGGTGTCACTGACACGTGCCTACCGGATGACGATGCCACGTGTTCATTCTGGTGCAATATCTGGTCGGTGCCTGTCAGTCACACCGAAGGTGGTTGGACTCGGGATGTTGAGCGAGCCTGCGATCTGGTACCAGAAATGGGGGCTATTACCATCTGCCCCCAAGATGTAGCTCGTGCAGTCCGTCCGTTGCCTAACTGAAAGTCTCCAGGGCCGGATGGGCTGCACAACTTTTGGATTAAATGGTTTTCCAGGTCGCACGCTTGCTTAGCATCTCAGTTCCAGACTGCTTTAGAGTCTGGTTCGCTACCCCAGTTCCTAACAACAGGAATAACCGACCTGCTCCATAAATCAGGTAGCATCGCGGAACCCAAAAATTATAGGCCGATCACGTATTTACCGACGGTCTATAAAGTTCTTACATCCATTTTGAAAGCTAAAATTAACGAACATATTGACAGCAACTCCATCATGTCTGCCCCTCAAAATGGATGTGGGAACGGGTCCCGCGGTACTAAGGAGCTACTCCTTATTGATATGGCCATTAGCCAACAGGTTCGTCGTTCCCGAAAGGATCTGTCGACATGTTGGATAGATTACAAGAAGGCCTATGACTCGGTGCCACATACATGGCTCATGCGGGTGCTAGAGTTGTATAAAGTAGATGCAACTCTGCGCACCTTCCTGATGAGATGTATGTCACAATGGAGAACGGTCCTTCACTATCCAGGATGTCGAAATATTCAGAGGAATAGCGAACCGATAAGGATCGAGCGAGGTATATTCCAGGGCGATAGTATGAGTCCACTTTGGTTTTGCTTGGCCTTGAATCCTCTAAGCACATTGCTGGAGGATTCAGGTCTCGGCTATAGGCTGAGGAGAGGTGGTCAGGTTATATCGCACCTCCTCTACATGGATGACCTAAAACTATTTGCCCTCAACGATTTGCAGCTGAGAGAGCTACTGAAAATTACTGAAACTTTCAGTAGCGCCATCAGAATGGAATTCGGTGTGGACAAATGTGCGGCCATGCATGTAAAGCGAGGAGAGATTGTGGAATCCGTGGTAACCCAACCCACTGGTTCCATAAACCTTAGAGCCCTCTCCGCATCCAATACCTATAAGTATTTGGGTATGTAGGAAGCGTTGGGGATCAATGTTACTGACATGAAGCAATCGTTGAAGGAATGCTTCTTTGGCCGCCTGAAAAAAGTACTTAATAGTCTTCTATCAGGCGGAAACAAGGTGCGCGCCTTCAACGGTTGGGTCATGCCGGTTTTGATGTACTCTTTCGGCATACTCAAATGGACTCAGACCGAACTTGACGCCCTGGATCAGAGGGTCCGTACGTTGCTGACTGCAAATCGATTGCATCACCCACGGTCATCGGTTATGAGACTGTATATCCCGCGAAAATGTGGAGGTCGAGGCTTTTTAAACGCTAAGACCCTCCACAAACGCGAGATATGCAGTCTCAGGGAATATTTCCTGAAAACTGACGTGGAAATGCATCGAGATGTGGTCGCGGTTGACAAGGGCCTCACTCCACTCTCCTTGGCTAAAGAGAACTGGCGCAAACCAGTAGTGCTTGAAACTAACGATCGCATGGAGGTATGGAAGAGCAAGGAGCTTCACGGACGCTTTTTCCGAGCCCTACACGGGCCCGATGTTGATTTTCAAGCGTCCGTAGCCTGGCTACGTTTCGGTGACCTTTTTGGGGAAACCGAAGGTTTTGTCTGTGCAATTATGGACGAAGTTATGATGACGAACAATTACCGGAGATTTATTGTGAAAGACGGCACAGTTGACATCTGTCGGGCATGTCACCGGCCGGGGGAATCAATAAGGCATATTATCTCCGGATGTTCTCGTCTAGCTAACGGAGAGTATTTGCATAGACACAACCTTGTAGCCAGAATGATTCACCAGCAACTTGCTCTTAAATACAACCTTGTGGAGTCGGAGGTGCCCTACTACAGGTATATGCCCGACCCAGTTCTCGAAAATGACCATATCACATTGTACTGGGATCGATCCATCATCACTGACAGGACTATTGTTGCCAATAAGCCTGATATAGTGCTGGTGGATCGATCAGAGCGGCGTGCAATGATTGTTGACATAACCATCCCACATGATGAGAACCTCGTGAAAGCTGAGAAAGATAAACAAATCAAGTATCTTGACTTGGCTCACGAGGTTCTCGACATGTGGGAAGTGGATTCAGCAATCATTGTACCGATAGTCGTGACAGCCAATGGCTTAATAGCCAAGAGCCTCGACCAACACCTCAGGAGGCTCTCGTTAGGCAGCTGGATCAAGGGCTTGATTCAGAAAGCGGTACTGCTGGACACGGCTCGCATCGTCAGGAAGTTCCTCTCTCTGGAGCCCTGACCGCCGGTAGCTTGGGCCCTGTTCCCGATACCGGTGGGCTACTATTTTTTATATTTTTAAATGTTTTTTATATATTTTTGTGTAGAAATATTTAAAAATGTAATTTATAAGTGTGTATAATAAATAAAGGAATCATAATTAAATAATTAATAAACAAATAGTAAATAGTTTATTAATAATTAATAATAATCTAATCATTCATTTTTAGTTATATAGATAGAAATCTAGCCACTGTTCACGCAAGATCCAAAATTGCCGTTGTAGTTGCTTCTTCTGGAATAAGAGCTACATTGCTAGAAGGCATATTCTGCATTAAAATTTCCGTTAAATCTTCAATCTATTGAAGAACCAACATGTAACATTACAAAGCGCTCCGCTATGGCCAAATTTTTATCTGAATCGAAGATCATCATCCGGGACGAATGCAAAATGGCGCATAAACGTGCATTGGAAGCATTTAACCGAACATTGCAAAATCTAGGTAATGACTCGAGATGTTTTGGAGGCGCAATGACTTTACTGTCTGGCGATTTCCGCCAAACATTGCCAGTAATTCCCAGATCGTCTGCTGCCAACGCAATAATGGCTTGCCTCAAATCATCGAATCTATGGCGCTATGTAAAGAAACTTCAGCTGACAACAAAGATGAGTGTTGCATTGCTGAACGATACATCTGCTGAAGATTTCTCTGAAAAATTGCTGAGTATCGGTAATGGTCGAGTACCTGTCGACGAATCGAGCGAACTAATTTCATTTCGTCCGAATTTCTGTAACTTTGTCTTATCGAAAGACGAACTCATCAACAAAGTATTCCCACACATCATTACTAACCTCAAAAATAATGAATGGTTGAGTAAGCGAGCAATTTCGGCAGCTGAAATAAAATGTAGATGACTAAAACTACGTAATTCAGAATGAGATCATTGGTACACTGCATTCTTTCAAATCTATTGACTGTGTAACAAATGAAGATGATGCCACCAACTATCCAATGGAATTTTTAAACTCCTTGGATGTACCTGGCTTACCACTGCGCACTTTACGATTAAAGATTGGTTCCGTAGTAATCATGATTCGAAACTTAAACCAACCATAACTGTGCATCGGAACACGGTGGTAAGTAAATTGATGAACAATGTGATTTACGCCACAATACTCAAAGAAAAATTCAAAGGTGAGGAAGTTCTCATTCCGAGGATCCCGGTGAACCCAACCGACAGGCCGATCTGTCTTGCATTCGCCATGACTGTAAATAAGTCAGAAGGCCAATCGTTGAAAGTTTGTAGACTTAATCTCGAACATCCATATTTTTCCCATGGCCAATTATATGTGGCATGTTCACGAGTCGGAAGACCTTCCACGTCATTTGTTTTCGCACGTGATAAAAAAAAAAAAACAAAAAATGTAGTTTTTCACAAGGCTCAAGGTGGCAAATAAAGAATCATTGAATAATTATATGTTTTTTATATACAACCAGCTTTCCACCCGCGGGTTTGCCCTGGTGGAATTCGGTTATATCGCGCTTTTTAGATGATTATTATTATATTTATTTTATATGAACTTCAAATTAACCACTTATCTTACATGTTAGCTAAAATTACCCAATCGTAGTAAACGAGGTCTCGTAAACGGTTTAGGTTCCGTAATAAAAAGCATTACCGGTAACTTAGATCAATCGAATGCCTAAACTTTTAATAACGCCATTAAACTTTTAGAAACCAATGATGATAAGATATTATCGGAGTTAAATAAACATATCAGTCTTAATAAAGTCTGGATATCTCGATACAGTGACATACTTTCAAAAATAGTGTCAAATCAAGAGCGAATGAATAGTACTTTAGGATTACTTTTAGATGAAAAAGCTTCTGCCGCATCTGATCTTATTAGATACGCAAAATTTTCCCACATGTTAGGTATAATTAGTGATAATACAGACGATTTATTTTTAGAAATATTTAGGATAGAAGATGCTTTAGCTGTTATACGTGCATCGAGCACTTATCATAGCATGTTAAGCATAGATAATTTAGTTAATATGACTAATCGATTGAAATCTATATCAGTTCTCTCAAGCTCTTTCGGCTCAGATCAGTTATTGGATGCAGATCTAAGAGTAGATTACATAGATCTAAGATAATATCACAATTATAAAACCTGGCTATTACTATACAGATAAAAGGATAGTTATCATATTTAAATTCCCAGTAATTAACCCGCGGCTGCTGCCGGCCCTCCGCCGCCGCGGCCGCTCCTACGGCCTGCACCGCTCCTACTGCCGCCGTCTGCTTCTGCTGCTGGCACCGCTCCTACTGCCGGCGCTGCTCCTCCGCTGCTGCTGCTGGCCTGCTGTCAGCGTCTGCTTCTGATTTACCTTTCTTTTTTTTCCTTTTCACCTCCCTCATCATCATTCATCTTCATTACCTTTTTTTAATTCTTTTACTGTTTTATAATAAATTTTTAACCTACTGATCTCTCTCTTTTTTTAAATTAATTTTCTTGTCGTTACACGACAAATTGCTTAAAAAAACTGTAGTTACTCCGGTGTACAAAGCGGGAGATAAAAAATGTGTTAAAAACTAGTGACCCATTTCTGTACTAACTGGACCGCCAAAAAATTTTTGAAAAAATTATACACAGTCGATTAATAATATATCATGAAACTAACAAACTGCTTTCCAATACATGTGTTTAGAACCAACAGATCAACTAACCAACCAGTTCACAGGCTGACAGAGTATACCTATAAGTATAAGTAAACTAATAAGTAAGTATACTAATTAAGATAATGTCTTGCATACTATAAGGATCTTTTTGAACCTGGCTAAGGCCTTCGACACTATTTATTGTTCTATATTATTGCACAAGCTTGAAACACTTGGTGTAAGAGGAGAGCAACTTTCTTTATTCTCTGGTTATCTTAGCGACCGCTATCAATGTGTTGAAATAGGTCAGTACACTAGTTCTGAGATGAAATATAGTATTTTTGGAATAATGCAAGATAGTATTTTGGCCCTGACATTATTATTAATTTACATAAACACCTTTGCAATATAGATCTACATAACGGGATAATACTATCTTATGCCGATGACACGGCTCTAGTGTTTTCCGCTAAATCCAAAGATGAGGCATATAAACATGCCCAGAATGGCTTTAATATTGTGTCTGATTGGCTTCATCAAAATCTTCTAAAAAACAAATACATTTTATTCTCAATGAGAAACATTAACATTCTGCTTACTAACATAAACGTATATGCACACATTGTATTCATGCTGACACTGCTTGCACTTGTCCCACTTTAACTAAAGCTGACCATATAACATATCTGGGTGTTACGATTGACACAAATCTCAATTTCCGTAAAAAATATCGAGTTACTGTGTACGAGAGTGCTGACTATCAGTTAACAAAACAAGTTTATTTAGCTTTGTGCCGATCTGTTATCACCTACTGTATTACTTCATGGGGTGGTGCTGCAAAGACCATATTGCTTCCTCTAGAACGTGCTCAAAGAGCTATTGTAAAGGTTGCAACCTTCCGTCCTTTCAGATTTCCCACCCACCAGCTTTATGTGGTATGCAAGATTCTAATCGTCCGTCAACTATTTATCTTGCATACCGTCCTTTATCTGTACTCTGCCCTTCCTTTTGACCCAGTACCTTCAATCAGGAGGAGAAAAGACATGGTTTGCACAAAACTACAGACGCGACACGCTTATGCCTATTGATTTTATGTATTTTTAGGCCCTTTCTTATATAACAAGCTCAACAAACTATTAGATATATACAGTATAAATTATAAAAAATGTAGTCAAGTAATATCGGAGTACCTATTGAATCTCAATTACACAGACTCAGCAAAGCTACTGGAAGTTATAGTGTGATAGTAGATAGTTTGCAGATAAAAAATAGATAAGATATACAATTAAATAGTAGGTATCAGTGGCGAAGAGTCCATACAAGCCGATTCCCACCGGGTTACCTTTCAAAAATCAGTTCCATATTCATACAAAAGTATTTACATTCTATTTCATTAACAAAGCATTATTAATTAAATGCCTGCGCGATTTACAATAGCAATAGCAATTTTTAGCAATACCCTAAGTATTACATTTCATTTTATAGTCGTAAATTAATCAGCGCTTCAATTTTTCGTACCTAAATTACATTGAAGGTAACTCGACGAATTACAGCTTATCTCGGCCAACGTTTTACTATGAGGCGAAAAGAGACAGAGCGTGTCAGACCATCTCTTACTAATGCTCGCTAACCGTCCGTAAAATTTAAGGAAAGATAGGCTAATGGCAACCGGCTTGCAGTTCTCTCCTCTCCTCTATTAGAAAGAGACAAAGAAACCACTCAAACCACGGCACGGGAGAAAGGAAACACGACAAAATTAAAAAGAATTAGCGTTATAATGAAATCCTTCGCAAGTCATATTCTTTTTATTTTGGCATATTTTCGTGTTCCATTTCGTTTGGTTGAAAATAAATTATTTTTAGTATGTGACATGTGTTGCTATACCACTGGTGCGTGATAATTTCGTTTGTTATATTTTAATATTTGTGTTATTTAAACTGTGACTGATTCTGTAAGGTAATTTAATCGAAGATTTGGTTAAATACTGTGGATTTTGTTTGTTATTATGGCTTTAATTCATATAGAGTGCTGCTCAACAGACTACCTGCTTACAAAAGAAACTTCATTTTCAAAACTAAGTTATGCATACAAGAAGCATGTTATACAGTTAGGTAGAGCACTCCCACGTATGATTATTGATTGCAAAAGGCGAGATGGATTTTTTAAACATTTTCACGCGTCGCTAAATGATAAATATACATGGATGACAGGCAGTTGCAAACTGAACAAAATGTTCTGTCATCCGTGTTTGTTATTTTCTGATTCGAAATCTGTTTGGAGCAGTACGGGTTTTACGGATATTAATAATTTGTCTAACTCAGCCAAAAAACACATTCAGACTGAAAAACACATCCGTAGCTGCTTGTTACTTCACGAATTTGGAAATACTGGCAGAATCGAGTCATTTTTTTCCAACACTTTTGATGTACATAACAGAAAAGTTGACCGTAATCGCGAGTTAATGAAACGTTTTATTGACACAAGCAAGAATTACCATTCCGCGGTCACAATGAAAGAGCAGATTCGGACAATCGCGGAAATTACATTGAAACGTTAAATTATTTGTGCAAGTACGATACAGTCCTTGATTCTCATTTGGAGCAATGTTCCTCGACCCAAAATTCTGTATTTTCAGGACTTTCAAGTGACATCCAAAATGACTTAATTCATTGTATCGCGTCTTCTATGCGTGACGAGATAAAGTCGGAAATAAATTCAGCTTCATTTGTATCGGTTATGATCGACGAAACGCCGGACGTCACTCACAGGGAACAGTTGACTGTTATATTGCGGTACTTGTCCAGCAGTGGAATTGAAGAGCGTTTTCTGGGCTTCTATGACGTAAGTGGTGGTCGAAATGCCGACATTTTGACCACCATGTTACTCGGTATTCTCGATGACTTTCGTTGTAAAGATAAATTAATTGGACAGTCTTACGATGGTGCGGCAGTTATGTTTGGAGAGCACGGTGGTGTACAAACTAAAGTTCGTGAAATCTGTCCCATGGCGATGTTTATTCCATGCTATGCTCACATTTTAAACTTAGTCTTGAGTGGGTCTCTTGAATTCGTACCCGAATTAAAAGCTTTTTTTGGTCATATTAACAGTATCGTACGCTTTTTTAATAAATCTTCTAAAAGATCGAATCTTCTGAAAGAAGTTGCTCATCGTCGTATGCCGGGGGTAGCAGAAACGCGTTGGCATTATCACTCGCCCATAATTAACGTAATTTTCAACTGCAGAACCGACATGATCGAAACTTTGAATTGTATTTTAGATTCACCGGAATCATGGGACAGCGAATCAATTTCAATGTCCGAGTGCTTGTTACACAAACTGGAAGACATGCAATTTTGCTTCTTATTGCGTGTTTTCTCAGACATTTTCGAAAAGACAGACGTTCTTTTTGCTTTGCTTCAAAGTAAGCAAGTAGACATTGAAGTGGCAAAGCGCGAAATCGATTCTTTTGAACGGTGGATTTCGGAAGAGTGTATTAATTCATTTGATACCATTTTCCACAGCATTGAACAAATCTGTGAGAAGCCGCCGCGACGGCGCCGCATAAGTACTGACACGGATCCCAAAACGGCGTACAAGCGTATTTTTTCCTCGATTATAGATAAAGTCAAAGCTCAAATTACTCAAAGGTACCGATCTTTTTCTCAGCTTGTATTTATTGATTTACTTAATAAATCAAAGTATCTTCAATACAACCAATCATTTGCAACTGAAAAAGTTTCCTCTTTGACAGCGAACTTTCCGGGAATTTTTGATTTTACCGCGTTGAAAAATGAACTTAAAGTATTATTTACGTCAGCGTCGTTAAATAAATTGGACACCTATGAGCTTTTTTTACAGCTCCAGAATACGTCTTTGAAAGACGCATTTTCTCAAGTTTCGACTCTTTGCAGTTTAATTCTGACCCTCCCCATTTCAGTAGCTTCAGCTGAGCGGTCATTTTCTGCTTTAAAACGCATTCACACGTATGTGCGAAACTGCCAAAAAGAGCAGAGATTGTCCGATTTGGCTATCATGTCAATTGAAAAAAATTTGCTTAATAAAATGAAAAGTAATCCGAATTTTTATAACAACATTTTAGCTCATTTTGTTAAAAAAAAAAACAGACGCATTGCATTACAATATAAATAACGTTGTGATTGTGTATAATTTGCTTTATTTTTGCTTAATATTTTTGTTGGTTTTGGATCGGTGTTTGTGTGGTTCGGTTTTTAACACTTTATTATTTTTGTAATTTTTTATTTTATTTTTTCTTGACTCTTATTCCCTAACAATAGGTACTTAACATAATACTTACTAACAAGCATGCATGTGTGGTATGGAGATGCACGTCGAAAAAGTCTTTTCACAAAGCCGCTTTTATCATACTTGAAAGACACTGTTATCAAATCATCAGTCCTTTTTTGTATGGTGAAGGTGGGGCTTTGAATATTATTCTTCTCTGAAGACCTCCTCCAAGATATCCTGCAGTAGGTAAGTGTTAACGTTATAACATAACGTTGCATGATTAAATCTTACGGACTTATTGATATATTGTGATGTAAAGTGATCGCTTAAAACGCAGGTCTAATAAACCTAGCCCGGGCATGTCGCTAATTTTACATGATTCTCTGTATAATAATAAGTTTCTGTATGACCTAATGTATATTTCTAGTCACACATAATACCTAGCTGTTATTGAAGCAATAAGATATGTACCTATGTATTTGTATAAGAATATTTTTTTAGCTTTTATTTTACAATGTTGTTTTCGTTTTTTAATAAATATTATTATAATTTTATTAACACCACAAGCATCAACTTATAAAATCACATATCCAATAGCATTGCATAAATTTCTTTTTAACAATATAAGACAACCGCGCAGTTCGTCGAGCAGTCGCAACCCAAGTGTCCTCTTTTTCTTTTCCCTCCCATGTTCCACCCCCCAATTGACTATTACCGTTGTGATTGTAAGCTATGCGTCCCGCCCGTTCTAGGCTAAACCAATCAGATACAAGCATTCGTTTTGCTGTCAAAAACCGGCCAATGACTGACTTCAGAGCGGAAACAGCCAACTAACCCATTATTTATTCTAAAAATTACATACAAAACAATCAGAACCTTACACTCGAGCTTCCTGATATTGTGTAGGTATGTCCCCTTACACAACCCTGGTGGAAAAACAAAACAAACAAAAGAAAATAATTAAACATTAATACATTCAATTTATGGTTTTTACAAGGCGAGAACAGATATTCCTAAGTCTCAAATAAAGAATTATGACGACTTATTAAAAGGGAGAACTATTAATCAATAATTTCATTAGTTTACTTGACTATTCGTGAACATCTACATTACATACTAGTACTACATTCTAAACATATATCACAATAATTAATTTAATACATATGAAATAAATTCGTGGTGGCCTAGTGGTTAAAACACCAGCCTCTCAAGTATGAGTGTGCGGGTTCGATTCCAGGTCAGCCAAGTACCAATGTAACTTTTCTAAAGTTATATGTACTTTCTAAATACATCTTAGACACCAATGACTGAAGGCGAAAAACCTGGACTTTTATAAGTCTGAAATCGCTAACCCGCATTGAGCAAGCGTGGTGATTACGCTCAATCCTTCTCTGTATGAGAGGAGACCTGTGCCCAGCAGTGGGCCTATAAAAGGTTGATGATGATGATGATATTAAATACAACATTGAAGCATTGAAAGTAATTATCTACAATAATAATAAAACATTTAAACTAGTTCAATTATTATATCCTCATTATATCCTTTTATATTTCTTATACCTTCTAATCAACTTAGCCATTACTTGTTTAATTTAATCCAACCAATTTAACTATCCTTAGCTTTAATATCCATCCAAATATATCCCTTTTTTCATCCATTTTAACCAACCAAATCTATTTGCCAACCATCCCTCCCAAAGACAGATTAGCTAAATAGATCAAACGATAAACGTATTTGTAACAGGTCAAGTTACGTGGATATCCGTTAGATTTTCCGTGCCTGACCTGAAACATGTCCATTTATCCATTCATATTAACCAACCATATCTATTTGCCAACCATCCCTCTCAAAGATAGATTAGCTAAATAGATCAACTGATAACTGTTTTTGTAACAGGTCAGGTCACGTGGATACCCGTTTGATTTCCCGTGCCCGACCATATTAACCGTCCAAATATATTTGCCAACCACCCCTCTCAAAAATAGATTAGCCAAATAGATCAACCAATAACCGTTTTTGTAACTGGTCAGGTCACGTGGATATCCGTTTGATTTTCCGTGCCTGACTTGAAACTTATCCATTTATCCATCCATATTAACCAACCATATCTATTTGCCAACCATCCCTCTCAAAGATAGATTAGCTAAATAGATCAACTGATAGGTAACTGTTTTTGTAACAGGTCAAGTCACGTGGATACCCGTTTGATTTCCCGTGCCCGACCATATTAACCATCCAAATATATTTGCCAACCACCCCTCTCAAAAATAGATTAGCTAAATAGATCAACCAATAGGTAACCGTTTTTGTAACAAGTCGGGTCACGTGCATATCCGTTTCATTTTCCGTGCCTGACTTGAAACTTATCCATTTATCCATCCATATTAACCAACCATATCTATTTACCAACCATCCCTCTCAAAGATAGATTAGCTAAAGAGATCAACTGATAACTGTTTTTGTAACAGGTCAAGTCACGTGGATACCCGTTTGATTTCCCGTGCCCGACCTGAAACCAAACAGAACGTATCTTGAAATAAGTTGTATATAATACGACAGTAGATAGAGTTAAATAATTCCATCACTGTCATCAAGAACGACATCATCGACTACACCTTATTATTATTGTCCTGTTCAACTTCTAAAGCGGCCCTATGAATCCAAGGTTTCATTCGATCGGAGGCAACTATAGTCTTGTTTTTTTATTCCCATTCCTTGAAATCTAGCAATTGGAGCTATTTTCTATCTATCGTTATCTAGGACTTTGATAACCTTGCACGGTCCTTCATACGAAGGCATAAGCTTATTACTTTTACCGCTATTCTGAAAGATAACTTTAGTATTTTTTACCAGTTTACCAAGCTTATACTCTCGAGCAGGTAGTCTTCCTTTGTCGTATTTTTTTTTATGTGTTTTTGAGATGTATCGGTTCTGGCTTTTACCTCATTACGAATGGTGTGCACATCGGAATCGTCTTTGTTTAATTCCCATTGAATTTTGACCAATTTATCGTCCTTACTCCTATCATCATCCCTGAGATTTTGTGCAGTCAGTGATTCGAGGATCGTTCTATTATACCTCTCTACTTGTCCGTTGGACCGTGGACTTCCACAACATTGAGCACAACTTTTATCCCTGGATCCAAACAGAACTTTCTGAATGAGTGAGAGGTAAAACACGAATCTCTATCACTGATGAGCCGATAAGGGGCCTGTTACATATGCTCAAGCAGACTTAACAATTAAATAATACATCACTTAAGATGTTTAACTGTTTATTAATATTCACAATAACATACATACATGGAGAGCAACATGGTGACCGTTTGTACAGAATCATGAAGAGGAAGTGAGTTATAAAATGACATATATAGAGCTACTTACCATAGACTACATAATCATAAACTAAATGTTGCTACCTAATCATAAACCCAACACTTTCCCCCTTTTATCTTACAAGTCCAGCTTTACAGGTTTCCTTATCAATCTCTTAGGATAACGTCTACCAGTAACTACATTATCATTACTTACTGTTACAGACTCTACATTCTTACTTTTTTTTTATGTATTATAAACTAGCGCTTGACCGCAATCCTGCCTGATGGTAAGCAGTGACGCAATCGTTGATGGTAAAGCGCACTAGTTATTAAGAGCCTATTCACTCTAGCCTTGAAGACACTCAAATTACTTATTTTTACCCGACTACGGCAAAGCAAAAGGAGGGTTATGATTTTGACAGGCTATGTATGTATGTATGTATGCATGTTCATCTGTTCCCTCCTAACTTCTAAACTACTTATCAGAATTCGACAGATGACATATCTTTAGAAGCATCTTAATTGTCCGCTGGTTATAGGCTATATAAGGTTTCACAAAATCTAAGGTGGTGCCCTCTAGCGGACAAAACATACAGAGTAAAAAAATAAAGTTGAGATAAATATGCCGTGTTTGGTATCATTTGAATGCGCTTTTCTTGTTACCCGACTACGGCAAAGCAAAAGGAGGGTTATGATTTTGAGAGGCTATGTATGTATGTATGTATGTATGTGCATCTGTTCCCTCGTAACTTCTAAACTACTTATCATAATTCGACAGATGACATATCATTAGAAGCATCTTAATTGTCCGCTGGTTATAGGCTATATAAGGTTTTACAAAATCTAAGGTGGCGCCCTCTAGCGGACCAAACATACAGAGTAAAAAAATATAGTTGAGATAAATATGCCGTCTTTGGTATCATTTGAAAGCGCTTTTCTTGTACATTTTGAATATATATACATTACTAGCATTTGCTTGTGACTTTACCTATATTCATGGGCTGATTGCATATAATTCACATCTTTTCGTTCACAGCTTCTTTACTACTTATCAGAATAAGACCACTGCAGTACCATTAAGAGGGTCTTGATATTCTTTTGGTTATGAGCTTTAAAGCTTATCACCAAATTTAGTATTGCGCCCTCTAGCGGACAAAAAGTTCTATGTTAATATAAAATTAAAATAAATATATCTACCGTGTTTGGTATCACTTGAAAGAGCTTCACGAGTACTTTATGCTTGTACATAATTACAAGAATGCTTTTTAGTTCACCAATTTAACTTTTATTAATATTATGCGCCACAAATGCACTTTAACACCAAAATAGTACAAATAATAAAAAGTAAAAAAACTAAAACCCAACTACGACAAAAAACGACACTGAAAAAGTATTAAAACAAGATTTTCAGAATACTGAACTGAACAAGTTGCTAATGCAGTTGCACGTAAATGGACACAGTAGACTCTACCAAGATGCCTTCGTTGTAAATTGACAATAATGTCATACAATACTAATATGAAGTATGCAATATTCACTATGTAGAGATAAATTTTCATGTTTGGAAAGGCGTAGTCACACGTCTAAGTGCTACGGTAGCTATGTAACGTGTGACTACGCCTTTCCAAACATGAAAATTTAAAACCTGGCTATTACTATACAGATACTGGCTGTTACGAGTGTTGCACTACAGGCAGTCTCCGAATGGGGCAATGCCAATCTTGTAGCATTCAATGCCGCCAAAACACAGGCGTGTCTTTTCACCGCCAAAAGGAGCCCGTTCACCTTGGCCCCTACTTTTCGGAATGTGTCCTTGGAGTTTTCCGACCGCCTTCAGCTCTTGGGAGTTGAGATTTCCTCGAACCTTAACTTTGGGCGGTTCATTGAGTCCAAGGCCAGGGTGGCTGCCAGGAAACTTGGCGTTATCGCAAAGGTCCGGCAGTACTTCACACCTGGGCAGCTTCTAATGTTATACAAAGCACAGGTCCGTTCGTGTGTGGAGTACAGCAGCCACATTTGGGCTGGTGCTGCCAAGTGTCACCTGGCCACTCTGGATTCAGTGGAGAGACGTGCAAAGAGGCTGATTGGTGACCCTGATCTAACTCAAGTTGGTCTCCAAAGCCTAGAGCACAGGCGTAGAGTAGCCAGCCTTTCGGTGTTCTATAGGATGCATTTCGGGGAGTGTGCGAGGGAATTGCATGATTTAATTCCCCCATCTCCATTCCACCAGCGGACGACCCGTCGGACGGCTGGTTTCCACCCTTACATTGTTAACACCACTACGATCCGGACGAAGCGCTTCGCCTCCTCCTTTATACCGCGTACATCGAGGGACTGGAACAATTTGCCCGCGGCGGTGTTTCCGTCGGACTAAAGATAAGATAAGATAAAGATAAAGATCATTTATTTGTCAAACATGCGTTTACATTAACTGATTTGACAGACATGCAAGGTATTGAAAATATATACTGAGAGCGTCCATGTTTTGCCAATCACGGCGTACAAATGTTCTAGGTATAAGGGTTACATTTTACATAATTGGTATAATAGTCGTTTCAAGTCTCACAACAAAAAGTCTCACTACAATTTGAGTGTCTTCAAGGCTAGAGTGAATAGGCTCTTAATAAACTAGTGCGCTTTACCATCAACGATTGCGTCACTGCTTACCATCAGGCAGGATTGCGGTAAAGCGCTGGTTTATAATTTGTAAAAAAAAAAAAAAAGATAAAGGATAGTTATCATATTTAAATTCCCAGTAATTTCCCCGCGGCTGCTGCCGGCCCTCCGCCGCCAGCCTCTCCTACACCTGCACCGCTCCTACTGCCGCGTCTGCTTCTGCTGCTGGCACCGCTCCTACTGCCTGCGCTGCTCCTCCGCTGCTGCTGCTGGCCTGCTGTCAGCGTCTGCTTCTGATTTACCTTTCTTTTTTTTTTCACCTCACTCATCATCATTCATCTTCATTTCTTTTTTTAATTCTTTACTGTTTTATTTTAAATTTTTAATCTACTGATTTCTCTCTTTTTTAAATTACTTTTCTTGTCATTACACGACAAATTGCTTAAAAAGCTATAGTTACTGCGGTGTACAAAGCGGAAGATAAAAACGTGTTAAAAACTAGTGACCCATTTCTGTACTAACTGGACTGCCCAAAATTTTGTAATAATTATAAACAGTCGATTAATAATATATCATTTTTTTTAATTAGTTATAAACTAGTGCTTGACTGCAATTCCCGCCTGATGGTAAGCAGTGATGCAATCGTTGATGGTAAAACGCACTAGCTTATTAAGCCTATTTACTCAAAAAAACTGAGTGAATAGGAAGGAAGACGGCAGTTGAGCGAGGTGATGCGATGTATAACCCTACACCACGACCAACGATGCAGCGCCAGAAGATGATCTGGAGACCTTCCACGACCAAACTCCCGACACAACAACATTAGGCACATTGTACCCGGTACACATCGCAACACAACTGCTCAGACCCGTCCTCCGTACGGCTTCACCAGACATCATGCCGGAACACGACGAATCGCTTGGCGGCAAGACTTCATGACACTAACAAACTGCTTTCCAATAACCAACATGTGTTTAGAACCAACAGATCAACCAACCAACCAGTTCACAGGCTGACAGAGTATATAAGTACTAATTAAGATATCTTGCACACTATATGGATCTTTTTGAACCTCGCTAAGGCCTTCGACACTATTCCTTGTTGGTGACACACTTGGTGTAAGAGGGGGGCAACTTTCTTTATTCTCTGATTATCTTAGCGACCGCCATCAAGGTGTTAAAATAGGTCAGTGCACTAGTTCTGAGATGAAATATAGTATTTTTGGAATACTGCAAGGTAGTATTTTGACACTGACATTATTTTTAATTTACATAAACAACCTTTGCAATATAGATCTACATAACGGGATAATACTATCTTATGCTGATGACACTGCTCTAGTGTTTCCGCTAAATCCAAAGATGAGGCATACAAACATGCCCAGAATGGCTTTAATATTGTGTCTGATTGGCTTCATCAAAATCTTCTAAGTTTAAATATAGAAAAAACAAATACATTTTATTCTCAATGAGAAACATTAACATTCTGCTTACTAACATAAACGTATATGCACACAATTGTATTCATGCTGACACTGCTTGCACTTGTCCCACTTTAACTAAAGCTGACCATATAACATATCTGGGTGTTACGATTGACACAAATCTCAATTTCCGTAAAAATATCGAGTTACTGTATACGAGAGTGCTGACTATCAGTTAACAAAACAAGTTTATTAAGCTTTATGCCAATCTGTTATCACCTACTGTATTAATTCATGGGGTGGTGCTGCAAAGACCATATTGCTTCGTCTAGAACGTGCTCAAAGAGCTATTGTAAAGGTTGCAACCTTCCGTCCTTTCAGATTTCCCACCCACCAGCTTTATGTGGTATGCAAGATTCTAATCGTCCGTCAACTATTTATCTTGCATACCGTCCTTTATCTGTACTCTGCCCTTCCTTTTGACCCAGTACCTTCAATCAGGAGGAGAAAAGACATGGTTTGCACAAAACTACAGACGAGACACGCTTATGCCTATTGATTTTATGTATGTTTAGGCCCTTTCTTATATAACAAGCTCAACAAACTATTAGATATACAACGTGTAACAAAAAGGGTATATACATACCAAGGGCATGGCATCTTTAGATGATATCAAACGATATCGGAAGGGTTTCAACTCAAAATAAAATACTCAAAAAATTGGTACCAAATTTTCGGTTTCGTGTGTTTCTTAAAATCAAATCATACAAACGTGGCAGAACACTACATACATTAATAACTAGGCGTTACCCGTCACGTTACTTGCCAAAATCCGATAAATGTCTTCAATATCTCTATGCGACTAGTATGATAGTAGCCTATCACAGGCAGTGTTTTTCCTCATAACTTCCTAACATAAAGAGATAGGATTAAAAAACCCTTCCAATATCGTTTGATATCATGTAAAAATGCCAAGCCTTTGTTGTGTATATACCCTTTATGTTACACGTTGTATACAGTATAAATTATAAAAAATGTAGTCAAGTAATATCGGAGTACCTATTGAATCTCAATTACACAGACTCAGCAAAGCTACTGGAAGTTATAGTGTGATAGTAGATAGTTTGCAGATAAAAAATAGATAAGATATACAATTAAATAGTAGGTATAACATAAGATAGCATAAAAAATAACTAAAGCTTTTGTTTGTTGAATTCCTAGTCCATAACGTTGCATGATTAAATCTTACGGACTTATTGATATATTGTGATGTAAAGTGAACGCCTAAAACGCAGGTTTAATAAACCTAGCCCGGACATGTCGCTAATTTTACATGATTCTCTGTATAATAATAAGTTTCTATATGACCTAATGTATATTTCTAGTCACACATAATACCTAGCTGTTATTGAAGCAATAAGATATGTACCTATGTATTTGTATAAGAATATTTTTTTAGCTTTTATTTTACAATGTTGTTTTCGTTTTTTAATAAAGATTATTATAATTTTATTAACACCACAATCATCAACTTATAAAATCACATATCCAATAACATTGCACAAATTTCTTTTTAACAATATAAGACAACCGCGCAGTTCGTCGAGCAGTCGCAACCCAAGTGTCCCCTTTTTCTTTTCCCTCCCATGTTCCACCCCCCAATTGACTATTACCGTTGTGATTGTAAGCTATGCGTCCCGCCCGTTCTAGGCTAAACCAATCAGATACAAGCATTCGTTTTGCTGTCAAAAACCGGCCAATGACTGACTTCAGAGCGGAAACAGCCAACTAACCCATTATTTATTCTAAAAATTACATACAAAACAATCAGAACCTTACACTCGAGCTTCCTGATATTGTGTAGGTATGTCCCCTTACACAACCCTGGTGGAAAAACAAAACAAACAAAAGAAAATAATTAAACATTAATACATTCAATTTATGGTTTTTACAAGGCGAGAACAGATATTCCTAAGTCTCAAATAAAGAATTATGACGACTTATTAAAAGGGAGAACTATTAATCAATAATTTCATTAGTTTACTTGACTATTCGTGAACATCTACATTACATACTAGTACTACATTCTAAACATATATCACAATAATTAATTTAATACATATGAAATAAATTCGTGGTGGCCTAGTGGTTAAAACACCAGCCTCTCAAGTATGAGTGTGCGGGTTCGATTCCAGGTCAGGCAAGTACCAATGTAACTTTTCTAAAGTTATATGTACTTTCTAAATACATCTTAGACACCAATGACTGTAGGCGAAAAACCTGGACTTGTATAAGTCTGAAATTGCTAACCCGCATTGAGCAAGCGTGGTGATTACGCTCAATCCTTCTCTGTATGAGAGGAGACCTGTGCCCAGCAGTGGGCCTATAAAAGGTTGATGATGATGATGATATGAAATAAAACATTGAAGCATTGAAAGTAATTATCTACAATAATAATAAAACAATTAAACTAGCTAACTAACAATTATTATATCCTCATTATATCCTTTTATATTTCTTATACCATCTAATCAACTTAGCCATTACTTGTTTAATTTAATCCAACCAATTTAACTATCCTTAGCTTTAATATCCATCCAAATATATCCCTTTTTTCATCCATCTTAACCAACCAAATCTATTTGCCAACCACCCCTCTCAAAAATAGATTAGCCAAATAGATCAACCAATAACCGTTTTTGTAACTGGTCAGGTCACGTGGATATCCGTTTGATTTTCCGTGCCTGACTTGAAACTTATCCATTTATCCATCCATATTAACCAACCATATCTATTTGCCAACCATCCCTCTCAAAGATAGATTAGCTAAATAGATCAACTGATAGGTAACTGTTTTTGTAACAGGTCAAGTCACGTGGATACCCGTTTGATTTCCCGTGCCCGACCATATTAACCATCCAAATATATTTGCCAACCACCCCTCTCAAAAATAGATTAGCTAAATAGATCAACCAATAGGTAACCGTTTTTGTAACAAGTCGGGTCACGTGCATATCCGTTTCATTTTCCGTGCCTGACTTGAAACTTATCCATTTATCCATCCATATTAACCAACCATATCTATTTACCAACCATCCCTCTCAAAGATAGATTAGCTAAAGAGATCAACTGATAACTGTTTTTGTAACAGGTCAAGTCACGTGGATACCCGTTTGATTTCCCGTGCCCGACCATATTAACCATCCAAATATATTTGCCAACCACCCCTCTCAAAAATAGATTAGCCAAATAGATCAACCAATAACCGTTTTTGTAACAATTCGGGTCACGTGCATATCCGTTTGATTTTCCGTGCCTGACTTGAAACTTATCCATTTATCCATCCATATTAACCAACCATATCTATTTACCAACCATCCCTCTCAAAGATAGATTAGCTAAAGAGATCAACTGATAACTGTTTTTGTAACAGGTCAAGTCACGTGGATACCCGTTTGATTTCCCGTGCCCGACCATATTAATCATCCAAATATATTTGCCAACCACCCCTCTCAAAAATAGATTAGCCAAATGGATTAACCAATAACCGTTTTTGTAACAAGTCGGGTCACGTGCATATCCTTTTGATTTTCCGTGCCTGACTTGAAACTTATCCATTTATCCATCCATATTAACCAACCATATCTATTTACCAACCATCCCTCTCAAAGATAGATTAGCTAAAGAGATCAACTGATAACTGTTTTTGTAACAGGTTAAGTCACGTGGATACCCGTTTGATATCCCGTGCCCGACCTGAAACCAAACAGAACGTAACTTGAAATAAGTTGTATATAATACGACAGTAGATAGAGTTAAATAATTCCATCACTGTCATCAAGAACGACATCATCGACTACACCTTATTATTATTGTCCTGTTCAACTTCTAAAGCGGCCCTATGAATCCAAGGTTTCATTCGATCAGAGGCAACCATAGTCTTGTTTTTTTTCTTCCCATTCCTTGAAATCTAGCAATTGGAGCTATTTTCTATCTATCGTTATCTAGGACTTTGATAACCTTGCACGGTCCTTCATACGAAGGCATAAGCTTATTACTTTTACCGCTATTCTGAAAGATAACTTTAGTATTTTTTACCAGTTTACCAAGCTTATACTCTCGAGCAGGTAGTCTTCCTTTGTCGTATTTTTTTTTTTGTGTTTTTGAGATGTATCGGTTCTGGCTTTTACCTCATTACGAATGGTGTGCACATCGGAATCTTCTTTGTTTAATCCCCATTGAATTTTGACCAATTTATCGTCCTAACTCCTATCATCATCTATGAGATTTTGTGCAGTCAGTGATTCGAGGATCGTTCTATTATACCTCTCTACCTGCCCGTTGGACCGTGAACTTCCACAACATTGAGCACGACTTTTATCCCTCGATCCAAACAGAACTTTCTGAATGAGTGAGAGGTAAAACACGAACCTCTATCACTGATGAGCCGATAAGAGGCCTGTTATATATGCTCAAGCAGACCTAACAATTAAATAATACATCACTTAAGATGTTTAACTGTTTATTAATATTCACAATAACATACATGGAGAGCAACATGGTGACCGTTTGTACAGAATCATGAAGAGGAAGTGAGTTCTAAAATGACATACATAGAGCTACTTACCATAGACTACATAATCATAAACTAAATGTTGCTACCTAATCATAAACCCAACACTTTCCCCCTTTTATCTTACAAGTCCAGCTTTACAGGTTTCCTTATCAACCTCTTAGGATAACGTCTACCAGTAACTACATTATCATTACTTACTGTTACAGACTCTACATTCTTATCTATTTTTGGACTATTAATTTCACAATAATTATTTTCAACATTATCTGGTAAGTTTGGGTTTTCATCACTTAGTTCCTTAGAACTAAGTGATGAAACCTGAAAGTGTGTTGAACCTGTAAACTTATTTACAGGTTCAACATTTTTATCACGTAAGTTTTCATTATTTAGTTCCAAGTTTTCTTTTACAGGTTCACTACTACTATTACATAATCTTCATTTTTCAGGTATCTCATCTCTATCCTCCTGATACATACTTACAAAGGACATTATCTGTGTTACATGCCATTTCCAGATAATACCACTATCAACTAACTTAATCAAATAAGTAATAGGATCTAACTGCCTTAACACAGTTCCTTCAAGCCACTTCGCATTATTCCTGTATGACCTAACTAATACATTTTGTCCAACCATGAATTGTTTAGCTTCTTTCCCCCCAGCATAAACTTTTAGCATTTCTTGTTTTTCTCCTACATTTAAATTAACATTAGGTTTTAACAAATCAAACTTAATTCTTAAATTTCTCATGAACATGAGTTGAGCAGGTGTCTCACCAGTTGCTTATAATTTTTCAAATATTTAAATTTCGTGAAAAGCTGTTCTCCGAGGTTTCTTCGAAAGCCCTCGCTGAAATGTAATGTTATGTAATTTACCTACATATACTTACACTTATGTATTTATATTCACATTCATTTCTGCAGGTCATAATACGCATTCCAATATTATGAGGCGCTGTTCTGATAACATTTTACTACACCAAGACTCATTATTCAGCTTACAGACACGGTCCTCAACTTTAAACCTAAGTTTCGGAGACTTAGCGATAACTTAGCGTAAGTAGCTGTACCTATGCTGTGCTGTAATAATTTTTTCTATTCAACAAAACGCTATAATTTAATATTTACATAGATTTACATATTTACAATAATATTTTCATTGTTATGACAGTTTTTGACAACGCTGTTGATTATGTCTCTATGACAACCTTTTCTTCTAAATTCTTGACTGCCTGCTATTTTTCTATCGGATTTGTTATCGGAACTCCTTTAAGTTATTTCATAACTTTATATCTTTATATATATAATTCTGCTGTACGTGTGTATGTCATTGAACTCCTCCTAAACGGCTTGACTGATTTTAATGAATTTTTCTGTATGCGTTTGAGTGGTGACCTGGATGGTTTAGATTCACAAATCAGCCGGCAGATGGCGCTGATCGCTTGTCTTATATAAGTCTGCTGTACGTGTGTATGTCATTGAACTCCTCCTAAACGGCTTGACAGATTTTAAAGAAATTTTCCTTTTTGCGTTGGCGGCCTGGATGGTTTAGATTCACAAATCAGCCCGGCAGATGGCGCCGATTACTTGAAAAGCATGTATGTGATCTCGGAAACGTTGTTTCGACTTCTTAAACAGCTTTGTGCTACCCTGGTACCGTGCACGTCTACAAACTAGGCAAAATAAAAGTTCTTCATGTTTATTAAGGTTTAATGATGAATGAGCTTCATTGTTTCGGCTTCTCCTACACTATTGTGCTACCCTGGTACCTTGCACCTTCCCAAAGTAGGGAAAATGAAATTTCTTCTATGTATTTTTGTGATTTAATGATGAAATGTTACAAGCCGAATTATAAGGTGAAGAAGGAAAACATTTTAAGGAAACCTGGACTTAAAGTCTGAAATCGCCAACCCGCATTGAGCAAACGTGGTGATAACGCTCAATCCTTCTCCTTATGAGAGGAGAGCTATGCCCAGCAGGGGGACGATAAAAAAGGTTGATGATGATGATGATGGGCTTCATTGTTTCGACTTCTCCTACACTTTTGTGCTACCCTAATTTAAAAAATAAAAAATAAGATCATGTGATATTCCTTTAAGCCGGAACAAAGTTCGCCGGGTCAGCTAGTGGCTTATAATTTTTCAAATATTTAAATGTCGTGAAAAGCTGTTCTCCGAGGTTTCTTCGGAAGCCCTCGCTGAAATGTGTTATGTAATTTACCTACATATACTACGACTTATGTATTTATATTCATAATCATATATCATTCATTTCATATAATACGCATTCCAGTAGTATGAGGCGCTGTCCTGATAACATTTTACTACACCAAGACTCATTATTCAACTTACAGACACGGTCCTCAACTTTAAACCTAAGTTTCGGCGACTTAGCGATAACTTAGCGTAAGAAGTAGTGCTAATATAAAATGAAGTAAGTATTATTTAATAGGTATAGGTAATATTACATACCTATTATTTTTAAAATTTTCTGTTTTCAACGGTTTCGGTGGTAGTTGATTTGAACCAGACTGTTTCGGTGGTAGTTGATTTGAACCAGACTGTTTCTGCAGCGGTTGGAACATCACAATATTTTATTACACTTTACACTGCGCCCTAACCTAATCGAGGTAGTGCTCTCACTAAAATGTTCGATCGGGGTCACTAATGTGCGAACCTGTGTTCGCAATATAATTTGCTTTACTTTACTCGATATTTCTTTTATTTTAGTGATAGGGTCCTACACTATTAATGAGTTGCTGCCACTGACCTTCAATTAAAATAAACAATTTACATATACATTTATTTGATCAAAATTCCCAAAAGCTAACGCGTATACTCTAGTCGGCCAGTGCGCAGTAACTGGCGACTCAGTTCAGTATTCGTCACACACACTTTCCAAAATCGATTTTATTACAAACTGTACATTTTACTTGAGGTTCTTTGCAGTTGTAGCAATAAATATGGTAACTTCTCTTAATAACTTTAAAATCTTGGTGATCATCAGAGGAACTAGCAACCCTATCCCGACTAAGAGGTTGGACTGAAAGTTCCTTTCCGTTACTAAGCAAAAACTGTAACAAATGGTCAGGCTCCTCGTATCTAGTTAGATACGAGGAGCCTGCTTTGGCATTTGCCAAAGCGCTTGACCTTAAAGTTTTGTCGCTAATGCCTTGAATGATACAGTCGACGGCGCATCATACTGGTTGAGGAGGGCTACCTTTTCGAAATAATAACTCTTTATCGATTCATTTTGTCGACACTTCCGCCTAAGCATGTCCTCTAGCATTTGGCCGTAATTTTGCTCACATGGGAAGGCATTCATTAATTTTATCTGCCATTCTTCCCAAGTGAACAAAATTGAATTGAAGCTCTCATACCAGGTTTTCGCAAGCCCAGCAAGTTTTTGCATAGCAAAATGTATGGTTGTCTTCTCATCCCAGCCATAAACCTCAGCGCACTCATTAACCTTTTTTAGCACACAAGACCATTCGCTGGCTCTTTTGGGAAGGATTAAATTCTGGTAATATATTATTTATTTATTTATTTATTTATTTATATATTCTTTATTGTACACCAATCAAACATGGAACAAAAAAAAAGTAAGTATATTTTTATGATCTAAACTTTTGTTGACCGATGATGCGCCCTGGCTAAACGGCTGTGATGGGATAGCATCCTGAATGGATTGAAATATTTGAACAATATCCTTAGCTGAAAAAGAAGGGCTACGTGACCTTTTGGAGCGGCGATCGCCGCCGCTCCGGCTGCGACTCCGACTGCGTTGTCTCTGCAGCCGGTGCTGCTTCCTGCACTGCCGTCGCTGCTCTGCGTCTTGTTCTTGTTGCAAGGCCAGTTCTAGCTGCCGGACCTTCTCCTGCTCCCGCCTCAAAACCAACTCACGATCGAGCAGGCGGCGGCTACGGCTACGGCTATGGCTCGGGCTATGGCTCCGGCTCCGGCTACGGCTCCTGCTATGGCTCCGGCTATGGCTCCGGCTCCCACTTGTTCCTCGTCTGCTCGCATTGCTGCGGCTACGACTGTGTCTAGTACGCGAGAGATTTCGTCTGGGAGTCTCCAAACATTTACGAGCACGAAAATCTTCCTCTATTTTGTTTTGTAGGCGTAGTTAGACTCTTACAGATTCTTGTGGATCCCCATTCTGAAATATACATATACCTTAGAAGTAAAGGAGTCAATTTGAAGGAAACTTCAGCAATATCCGACAGTCCGCTGTATTTTATTAAAACCACAATCATCAACTTACAAAATCACATATTATTTAATAACATTGCATAAATTACTTTGTAACAATGTAAGACAAACGAACCGTTCGCCCGTCGCCAACCAAGTGTCCCCTTTTTCTTTTTCTTCCCTTATTCTACCCCCCAGTTGACTATTACCGTTGTGATGTCAGCTATGACTCCCGCCAATCTAGGCTGAACCAATCAGAAGCGTATCTGATTGGTTCAGCCTAGAATGACGAACACGAATATAAACGACGAATATAATGACGATAACGAATGCTTATTCGTTTTGTTGTCAAAAACCGGCCAACGACTGACTTCAGAGCGGAAACAGCCAATTAACACATTATTTATTCTAAAAATTACATACAAAACAATCAGAACCTGCAACACTTGACACTGCAACGATCCGAACGAAGCGTTTCGCCTCGTCTTTTATACCGCGTATATCGAGGGACTGGAAATATTTTCCAACGGAAAATATTGACACCTGTACATAGAGTATAATTATATAAGTATGAAATATTATAAATATTATCTTACTTCCTTATTTTCTGGTAGGCTGCCGAGATTGAAAACGCACGGAGCAGGGCTCATGCAACCTTCAAATTCCGTGGGCCACTAAAGAAGTTCATCATAGAAATTGCCATGCTCAGCATAGAGTGCCGCTTCGGCACCAAGGTCAGTCATCTAGGGACAAACAACATTTTATATTATAACAAGATCGTGAGGAAACAAAGTATTCGAATGGATGTGGCACCCGCCAACTCAAATGGCCCGCGGGGTAGATTTGTAGCCCATTTCCTCTCGAAGAGACGCAAGTGTCCCAGCAGTGGGCAGCAAAATTTATAAACAAAGGGATTTGTCGTCCTCCGTGGCGCAGCGGTCAACTCGCCTGCCTACAACGTGGAGGTACTGGGTTCGGAGTCCCGGCTAGGTTATGATGGAAAACGATATTTTCCTGACTGGCCTGGGTCTTGGATGTTTATCTATATAGGTATGTATCTATTACAAAATATAGTATCGGTGAGTTAGTATCCTATAACACAAGTTTCGAACTTACTTTGGGGCTAGCTCAAACTGTGTGATTTTTCCGTGTATATTTATTATTACACACGTGTTACATCATGACAAATTATAAAACACTAGCTGCATCCCGCACTTTCACTCGCGTAAGTTTTAATAAACTATCTGTGTGCTAAATTTCCTTAAAATCTGTTCAGTAGTTTTGTGCGTGAAAGAGTAACAAACATACATACATACTTCCAATACAACTTTCGCATATAATAAAAGATATATAATAATAGGATAGTTCTTAATACCCATTATATTAGGAAATTAGGATGAGACCTGGGGCTCTTGTATGTTATTACAATAGTGTAAGAATTGTCGATAAATGATCTCATAATGATCGATTATGACAAGTTTGGTAATCTACAATGGCGTCATTATGATTGACCACTGCAAGTCAGTCACTGACACAATACTCCATATTAATAAATATTCAAATTGTGCAGTAGTTCATCATCATCAACCTTTTCTATCGTCCCACTGCTGGGCACAGGTCTCCTCTCATACAGAGAAGTTTTGAGCGTAATCAGTGCAGTAGTTATTAGAAAATAATTTCTATTAACGGGTTTTAAAATAATGGCAATACGGCAATGTCATTCTATTACCATTCCATTATGAGACGACTAAGAACATTGATCGATCATTAGGAATTCAGCAGATTACGAACTTTTCAGCACTATGCAATGACAATGGGATCGTGTTGGAATGAAAAATGTATAAAAATATGAGACTAGGGCTCCTGTGTGTCTACCAGGAGTTTACCGTACGAGACTCGATCGTCGATATCGGCCGCGTTTGACTCAACAACGAGACTGACCTGTGTAGCTACCAGGAATTTACATTACGAGACTCGATCGTCGATATCGACCGCGTTTGACTCAACAACGAGACTGACCTATGTGGCTACCAGGAGTTTACATTACGAGACTCGATCGTCGATATCGACCGCGTTTGACTCAACAACGAGACTGACCTGTGTGGCTACCAGGAGTTTACATTACGAGACTCGATCGTCGATATCGAGCGCGTTTGACTCAACAACGAGACTGACCTGTGTGGCTAACATGAGTTTACATTACGAGACTCGATCGTCGATATCGAGCGCGTCTGACTCAACAACGAGACTGACCTGTGTGGCTACCAGGAGTTTACATTACGAGACTCGATCGTCGATATCGAGCGCGTTTGACTCAACAACGAGACTGACCTGTGTGGCTACCAGGAGTTTACATTACGAGACTCGATCGTCGATATCGACCGCGTTTGACTCAACAACGAGACTGACCTGTGTGGCTACCAGGAGTTTACATTACGAGACTCGATCGTCGATATCGAGCGCGTTTGACTCAACAACGAGACTGACCTGTGTGGCTACCAGGAGTTTACATTACGAGACTCGATCGTCGATATCGAGCGCGTTTGACTCAACAACGAGACTGACCTGTGTGGCTACCAGGAGTTTACATTACGAGACTCGATCGTCGATATCGAGCGCGTTTGACTCAACAACGAGACTGACCTGTGTGGCTACCAGGAGTTTACATTACGAGACTCGATCGTCGATATCGACCGCGTTTGACTCAACAACGAGACTGACCTGTGTGGCTACCAGGAGTTTACATTACGAGACTCGATCGTCGATATCGAGCGCGTTTGACTCAACAACGAGACTGACCTGTGTGGCTACCAGGAGTTTACATTACGAGACTCGATCGTTAATTAGATTGAAAACGCATGCAGGACCGGGAGAAGGGCTCTTCCGACCTTCAGTTTCCGTGATCCACTGGGGAAGTTCAATACCATGCAGCATCTCAACATCGAATGCCGCTTCGGCACCAAGGTCAGTCATCTAGGGACAAGCAACATCTTATATTATAATTTAAAAAAATAAATTATTATATCGACCGCGTTTGACTCAACAACGAGACTGACCTGACTGAACTCTCAATCAATGAGAGCGCCAAACACGGTCGATGCATATGATCGAGTCTCATAGGGAAAACCACACAGGTCTTATCAGTTGCGCCTGCGTCACTTACAATAAACAAATTTCAACTCTCAAAAAATCAAAATCAAAAGTCATTTATTCAAACTAGACTGAGAATCAGCACTTTTTGAACGTCAATATTACATAAGACAGTCCCCCAAAACGCCCACCCATCGACATTCGACACTTCCTAAGTGCTTTCGCTGGGAAGAAGAAGTGGCGGAAGAAACTCCCCAGCACAAATAATGTTTATTATCATTAGTTATAAAAGGATGGACACTTGATATGACTTATGACTCATCATGGCACTCAGACCATGACATGTTTAATATAATATATTTTTTTATTTCTAGTTCGAATCTAATCTATTTCGAATCCTGTCTAGTCAGAATATAAGTATAATTAGAGTCTTGATTAAATTATCAACAGCAAAAATAATTTGTATGTATTTGTGTTTTTATATATATTTGTTTTGGGTATCTATAATACCTATAATAAAGCGCTAAAGTGGTACTGCTGGACACGGCTCGATCGTCAGGAAGTTCCTCTCTCTAGAGCCCTGACCAGTGAAATTAAGGAATAATAATTTATTTCAGACGTAGTCCATATAATGTTGGTAGTAGTATTCGTTTTGGGTTTTGGGTGCACGAATGAAAAAGTAGGGTATAGAAACCAAAGAGTGCGCAAGTTACAAACTATTATTTATTAAAAATAAACTTTCAGTTTAATAGTTTTGAATTTTAATTGTATTAAGGCATTTGGTTATTTGCCAGGGTGTCACCATTGTGTGGATCGCCCTGAGGACACGGTGGAGCATACAGTGGAGGTCTGCCCGGCTTGGGTAGAGCACCGCCGTGTCCTCGTAGCGGCGATCGGCGGCGATCTCTCGCGTCCGACCCTGGTCCAGGCCATGATCCGGAGCGAGAGTGCATGGCAGGCCGTCACCTCCTTCTGCGAAGCAGTGATGCTGGCAAAGGAGGAGGCGGAGCGCGTGAGGCAACGGGAATCCCAGCGACCTCACGCCACTAGCCGCCGCAGGAGACGCCCTGGTCGGGAGATGACACTAAACTCCCAGCCACCGTAGGCGCGGGCCTGCGGGCGGTGAGCAGTGGGCAGCTCGCCGCTCGGTAAGGACCAGGCCCGATCCCGGTCAAAGAGATGTCAGCACGTCGTGACGGGGTCCACGAAGACCGATGCCTGCTGGGTCAGGGTTGCGGGTTGGTTAAACAAGAAACCGTGGCCCTGGCCGTCGCACAGGCAAGTGAAGAAACACGGGTGGGTTTTAGTCAGTAAAAGTCTGACACGCCCTTCCACTCTGCCCAGAGCGGGAGAAGTCATTTGATGATTTCCCATCCCAGCAAAAAAAAAAGCAGGTTGAATCTGGCTTTGAAGCAAACCAGTATAACAGAGTTATTTCGAAAGATTAATTAATTAAATAAATTTGTTTGCGCAACGACGTAAATAACTCAATGAATGCTACTGTAATATCAAAATGTGATTCCTACTGTTACTAAATGTTATAAAGTCCAGGTTTCCTCAAGATGTTTTCCTTCACCTTCAGTCATTGGTATCCAAGATATACTTAGAAAGTACATACAACTTTAGAAAAGTTACAGTGGTACTTGCCTGACCTGGAATCGAACCCGCGCACTCATACTTGAGAGGCTAATGTTTTATCCACTAGGCCACCACGACTACACACATTGTCATCGCATAGTAATTAAAAGTTCGTAATCTGCTGAATTCCTCATGATCGATCAATGTTCTTAGTCGTCTCATAATGGAATGGTAATAGAATAACATTGCCGTATTGCCATTATTTTAAAACCCGTTAAGAGAAATTATTTTCTAATAACTACTGCACTGATTACGCTCAATCCTTTCCTGTATGAGAGGAGACCTGTGCTCAGCAGTGGGACGATAAAAAGGTTGATAATGATGATGACTAAATGTTATTTATGTTATATCGACACATGATCCCACTCTCTTATCAACGCGTGTTGATTCCGAACATCGTTGGTCGTGTTGTTGGGTTTAACATTGCACCACACTCAACTGCCGTCTTCCTTCCTATTCAATCAGTTTTCTTTTTTAGAGTTAAGGTCTTAATAAACTAGCGCGCTTAACCATCAACGATTGCATCACTGCTTACCCTCAGGCGGGATTGTGGTGAAGCACTAGTTTATAATCATTAAAAAAGGAACTAAAATATCCAACGATAGCAAATATACAGTACTTATTAGAGTCTATATTGTTTTACCACAAATAATAATCTTTTATAGATAACAAAAAGCATCTTTTAGATAAGAAAACTGTAGAGCTTGTGATTGCTCTGTTATTATCTTTCTTATCGTTTTTTGTTCACTAAACTAAATACCAAATTCTTGAAAAGGTTATATTTTTACCTAAGACTGATCAATTTGCATATTTAAAGTGTAAATGTAAACAAATAAAAAATAATTAAATAGACACCTTCATGTATTTTCAATAGAGTTTTGTCTCACCGTTTTGTTTTGTTGTATATTGTTACAAACGCCACCATCTCTATAAAATATTATTTTAAAACGTATAAACTAGTATTATATCTAATAATGAAATAATCACCTTTGAATAATGTTGTTCTAAATTTCACCATAAGGCTGGTTAAAAACTTTAAGTGTCGATCACAACTCTTTAAATGTCAAAAACTCACAAATGAAGCTCAACTTTTGATCTCAATATACAGACGTCGCCTGTGTGGCGCGCAAGCTGAATACAGACTGACGACATCTTCGGACGAGAACTGCAGAATTGTTGAAAGCTACGCGGTATCATTTCGGTACAGACCTACAGATCCCGTACCACTCCTGCATCGACACGTCAGTAAACTAAAAACATGATAATATGAGTAATATACCTACATGTAGGCAACAGTCCAATAATATAATTACGGGATATGTAATGCTTTGGTGATAAAGTTGTGAATCTGTTGAGGAAATTTGAATTTGCGGGCGACTGTACCTACGTATTAATATATCTATAAATTGTTTGCATTGCATTGTATAGAATAATTATTATATTATTTATAGTATAGTTATAGGTAGTTATGAGCGGCTCGCCGTCATACAGATAAACCTTGAGAGGTTTTCGTTGTGTGGCTAAAACAAATTGTGAACCTAATTGTAAGATTATTAGAAATAAAATAGCCTCCTATAGCCTACGCTTCGGCGCGCATCCTTATTTCAACTTGGTATATTCCTGGTTGTTCTCTAGCCCACAAAATTCGAATGTTGTAATTTTTTTTGCAATTTACAGGTTAATTTTGGGTTATTTGTTCAATAAAATATTCTAATTAATATGGGACCGTTACAAGATTAAAATGATCCCATTGAATTAGATTTATAAGATTAATTGAATTTACAAGGGTTGTGTTGTTGATGATTTTAATCAGGATTACAGTCTACAGAAACTTTTACCGTTGTGACACATATTTTAATTACCTGACTAGCCTTTAAACAACAAAAAAATATTAAAAAACATAATGATGGGGACTACGTCCTTTGTTAAAGATTAACAGTCTTATTCATAAAACTTTAATCAATTGCCAAGCCACTGATTAGCAAAATCCTTATTAATAAAATCTGTTTAACGCTAAGAGGACGTTATGCAATTGATTAGTAGCTGTCAAAATTATACCGGACCGCTGTTAAGAGGATGCTAAGAGGCAACATAGCGGATTTTATTTGAATCAGCTGATTGTTTTTTTTTTTTTATATAAATTACTAGCTTTCCGCTTCGCCCGCGTGGAGTTCGGTTATATCGCACTTTTTAGATTTCCCTCGGGAAAATCAATTTTTTCCGGGATAAAAGGTAAGGTAAACGGCCCAGTAACCGTTAAGTTATGAACTTCGCCGAATTTGCATGAACACTAGGCTAAAACTAGAAGACTTACAAAAATAATTTTTACTTTACTGTTTAGATAATTTAATATACTTTTAGTATATTATGATTCTATTAAACTAGTGTAAAATTTAATTAACTATAAAACAATAACACTACAAAAAGGGCCAATTGTACCAGTATCCGGTAGAGTTGTACTAGTTAACGTTAAATTGTCCCGGTAACCGGTAATTTTTGCCGCGAAATTGTACTCTATTGCTTTACGTTAAAGTTCATAGAAATACAATATATTCAAATAAAATATTACTGAAAAACATTAGGGTCCGTATTTAACCAACAAATAAACACGATTTGTTTTAACTTTTTATAATGTATGTTTTATAAAGTACCTATCTTTATATATATAATTCTGCTGTACGTGTGTATGACATTGAACTCCTCCTAAACGGCTTAACCGATTTTAATGATTTTTTCTGTATGCGTTTGAGTGGCGACCTGGATTGTTTAGATTCACAAATCAGCCCGGCAGATGGCGCTGATCGCTTGAACAAGCATGTGATCTCGGAAACGGCACTAACGATTTAGCTGAAATTTAATATGTGGGGCTTTTCGGGGACGAGAAATCGATCTAGCTCAGTCTTATGTCTGGGGAAGCGCATGTTTTCGAGTTTTCTCTTTCGCAATATTTCACGCATAATATGGGCGCTAATTTCGCGCGGCTTGACATAGCGGCTGTAGCGTAGTAAATAGTGGTATGGTTTACTCGCGATGGCTGGTGTTCCTCGGTTCAAACCCGGTCAATCACAAGTTTTTTTTTTTGTTTTTAGACAAGTTTATAGTTTTTTTTTCATTTTTGTAGTTACTTAAAAAGAAAATTGTACATAAGAATTAAAAGGGGAAAAAATAAAAAAAAATTCCACACCGCGGATGGTGTGGTGGGTCATTAGGTTCCCTTCAATATGGTTGAGCTGTATGATGCTGATCCATACGTCATGTTCGTGAACGGACGCCGTCGGAGGGGATTGGTCATCTCTTAGCTGCCACGGCATATTTTAATTTCTGAATTGATTTTTGTGTGTTTTCCATAATGGACGCTCTCAGCATACAATATATTTCTGCATCGTTCTCACACGGTTGATTTCAACATGAATGATGTAATCAAATATTTGTAACAATAGCCTGAAAATTTAAAAGAGTGTCCATGGACTTTCTTGCCCGTTCTTTTCCATAGGTACCTACTCTTTGGAATGGGCGACTAGCTTCATCTTATTGACTGACCGACCTTCTGACAATTCAAAAGTGCCTGTAACTGGTTTATTTGAAATAAATGCTTTGATTTGATTTGTGCCATTTACCATTTCACTACATACTATAAAACAAAGTTACCTTCTCATTCCCTATGTCCCTTTGTATGATTAAATCTTTAAAACTGCGAAACAGATTTTGATGAGGTTTCTTTTAATAAATAGAGTAATTAAAAAGTAACGTTTATATGTATAATAACATCTATTAAATTGTGGAGAAACACTATCCCTTGCCCACATTTGGGAGTGACGAGAGGAGGCATAGCTCCGTTGCCGCGAAAAATCGCAATATAGCGGACAGAGCTCCGGCGGGATCCCATGGCGACATGGAAAGTGTGATTGTTGCAATCCAGCACTGAGCACGCCACAATAGCGGTGGTAAGTCCTCTCTTTGAGGAGTAGCTAGAGAGGCGCAACGGCGTCCTCACCATGCGACTGACGTTGGTCCTCACCGGACACGGCTGTTTCGGGAGGTTCCTGTTCCGTATAAGGCGGGAGGAAACGCCAGGCTGACCACTGTGTGCATCGCCCTGAGGACACGGTGGAGCATACGGTAGAGGTCTGCCCGGCTTGGGTAGAGCACAGCCGTGTCCTCGAGGCGGCGATCGGCGGCGATCTCTCGCGTCCGACCCTGGTCCGGGCCATAGTCCGGAGCAAGAGTGCATGGCAAGCTTTCACCTCCTTCTGTGAAGCAGAGATGCTGGCAAAGGAGGATGCGGAGCGCGTGAGGGATTGGAAATCCCACTACCTTCACGCCTCAAACCGCTGCAGGAAGCGCCCTGGTCGGGAGACAACATCGGACTCCCGGCGCGGGCTTGCGGGCGGCGAGCGATAGGCAACTAGCCTCCTGGTAAGAACCAGGCCCGGGTTGACGGCGCGTTGTGTTTCACACGCGCCTCAAAGAGATGTCAGCACACCTTGACGGGGTCCACGAGGACTGGGCCACAGGGTTGCGGGTTGGTTAAAAATGAAACCATGGCACTGGCCGTTGCACAGGCAAGTGAAGGAACACGGGTGGGTTTTAGTCAATAAAAGTCTGACACGCCTTTCCGCTCCGCCCAGAGTGGAAGAGGTCATTTGATAATTTCCCATCCAAAACAAAAAAAAAGAATTGAAGAAGAGCAAGAAATTGCGCTTGAAGAGCGCAGCCTTAGTATGGCTCGACTTCGTGCTTCTCAGTCACCAGAGCAAAGGGTGGCAGCCCGTGAAACGGCGCAGTTGGCAATGCGAAATCGTCGAGTAAACTTCAGAGATCAAGCGCTAGATAATTTACGAAGCACAATAAGAAATTCATCAAATATTGATTTGAATCGGGCAGCGTTTCAATACGCATATAATATAGCGCAATGGCGTTCGCATTGGGCCAATGGATGTTGTTTGCGAGTATTTTAGCACATTAAAGATTTCCGGAGAACCGCCAGGATTGTGCTCCCAAATAAAGAATCATTGAATAATAATATTTATTTATTTAAAATTATCCTAATTTAAAAAGTAGTCATGTCGCCTTAAAGGCAATATCCTTTAAGGCGGAACGAAGTTCGCCGGGTCAGCTAGTACCTATATAAAAAGAAACAAACAAACTCTGTCCGTCGTGGATTGTCATTCCTTCTTCGAGATGTGCCAATAGTCCATCACATCTTTAAACCACGCCTTTAAACTGCTTTCCTGAACTATAAAGCACGGGTGTGCATCAGATTTTGAGACACTTGCTGGCCTACTACAGGCGGCAGCTTCAACCAAACGACCGAGTCTGCCATTATTAAAAGCATTTTCTCGCTTAATTTTTTTAAAATAAATAAACTAACACTATTCAATAACTGCTCCTTAGTGACATCTGAAATTATTTATTTATTTATTTTACCATTTAAGAACAGATAAAAGGTACAGAGATGATTATATCATAAAAAATCTCTTGGTGGTCTTGGTGGGGAGGTTTTTAAGATGCGACCTTTTGCTTTTTTAACGTGGATAAATCCGATAAAAAAAGTTTCCCCTTTATTTCGTCTGGGAATAAGGGAGGGTTATGTCGGCCTCCTACCATCTAAACGTCCACTATTCCTTCCAGTACCATGAGTCGGGGACCCGGATACTTGTACATTCGCTCCACACACGTGGGGACCAAGTGCGGCCGATCCCTCGACCACACATCCTTCCACTAAGCTGCGCATACTGCATGTCACGCTCGAGCGACGATACGGCCCCAATTTCGTCGCCCGCATGGTCCTTCTTATGGTGGCCAAAGGCGTGAAGCGCCCTTCGACGCCTGGCTACCCTTCTCATGCGAGTGGAGTGAGAGTCATGCTCTTTTTCACTTTCTGTAGCCTCTATTGCATGCACTACCTTCTCGCAAAAAGAGGCCATAGCATCCCCCACGCTCCTTCCTTCTTCGCTTTCGACCATGAACTGTACTACGGCCGGGAGTGAGATATCACCGGCACCGAGTGTCGTGACTATGGCACAGCGCTGTTGGGTCCAAGCTGAGCTTTCCTCCAGCCTAGGTGGCGCTTTGTGCTCAATTATTTAAAAAAAAAGTCATGTGATGTATTCTCATCCAAAAAAAGCCCACATTGAGCGGAGCGGAAGGGTGAGGGTCTGTTTTAACCCACCCGTGTCCCTTCATTTGCCTGTGCTCCAGGGTATCTCTTATTATGGCGGCACACTCAAGCAAGCAAGTCAGCTCGAAGGTTTTTACGGCACCAGAAGTTTGAAAACATGAAATGAGTTAGATCTTTCGAAAAATAATTGAAGGTAGATAAATATGCAAAATATTTCCTTTAAATAATAATAATCTCTAGAAAGATTCAATTATGGCAAATCAATCTTTAGTACTTATTAATGATTTTTTAACACCTGTTCTGACTGAGACTTGCTCCCAAATCAGAACTTACGTGAGTGACTTAATGAGTACAAATGAAAGCCGTGCTGGAAATATGCGAAAGTACGGGCGTAAGAATATGTAGACGAGAGTTCCAACTAATGAGGCCTAGTCATCAAAAAAAAAAAATGACATATGTTAGGACTCGAACTGCATTATGTAAATCAAATAGCCAAGAGGTTTTCGCCCTTGCTTCAGTTTCAGCTAGGAACTACCATTTTCTCCATGGTACTCCAAACAGTACAGTATACTACCATATATCGTACTGTTTGGAGTACCGTACGGTATATCGTACCAATACTACCATATACCGTACTGTTTGGAGTACCATGGAGCAAATGGTAGTACATGGTAGGTACACCACGGTGTACGTTGCATGACAAAATACTTGGCCACTATGCTGTTAAATCCCAAAACCATGTTTAAATAATTAAATTACCATCTGCTAAGAAATAAACGTGTTTATTTTTTTGATTTCCAAAACAAATTATTCACATTCTAGTCGCAGTAGGCTTTTTTATATACTTCATAGCTGATTCAAGAAAAGCTTGTAACGCAACCAGTACAAAAAGTGGTAAACCATACAAAAAAAAAACGCAACCAAATTCACGTGGTACCAAAACGCCAAAACCAACTAAATGTCTAGTAACTACATCCTTTTGATTCAAAGGAAAATAATGCTTAATTCAAGACAATAAGGACTATAAACGGATTTAAATGCAGCTGTTAAGGCATGCCCCAGTATCCGGCAGAAAATATTTAATATAATCTACAGTTTCAAAGGAAAATGAGATCTATTCCAAAGCAATAAGAATAGAATAACGGGTTTTGGTGCAACGTATGTAACTGGTTTGATAGTGTACCAATATCCGGTAAAAATCGCACATTTTTACCGGGTATTAGGTCAAGTAGGGGTTTGAGTGTACCAATAGATGTAACATGTAAAATTATTTACTTTTCGATGAGATTTACCTCAATTTATAGATTAAATCGTTAAATATTATACACAATTTATTAAAAAAATTAACACTTTTACCTTAATTTTATCCGTCGAAGTATGGCTAGATAATTTCTGTGACCGGGTGGGTTCGTAGTTCACTGACAGAACTTTGTACTTATAGATAATTTTACTATACCATACTTTTATTTTCTCACAGTTTTTACATTATTGAACTTTTTGGTGAGTGTCGCCATCAGAATTGTATAAAATAGTACCAAGAATAAATTGATATTTACAAATTTTAATTTAGGTTTGCTAGAAAGACGCTAATATTAAAAAACTGACTAGTTAACGGCTACCGGGACATTAACGGAAATAGGTACTCTTACCTTAGCTGTTCTTTCTCAGGGTCTAAAGATTGTCTGTGCCAAAGTTCAACAAAATCGGTTGAGAGGTTTAAGCGGGAAAGCGTAACAGACAGACAGACAGAGTTACTTTCGCATTTATAATATTAGTATGGATAAACTGGCGCTTGACCGCAATCCCGCCTGATGGTAAGCAGTGATGATCATTCTGCTTCGAAGTTATTTTGTTTATAATATCGAATAGTGCGTAAATATGGATGTCAAAAACCTGTTCTTAGATTTTTAAAAAGACATAGAAAAGTTATATAGGTAGCTTTGAAACGTCGCAGAGAAGTAGAAGAAGGAGGACTTACAGGCTTTACTCGGTGATAGGCTATAACATCGGCTGCCGGCAGATGTTACCACCTAGCAGACAAAGTCTTGCCGCAAAGTGATTCGTCGTATTCCGACATGATATCTGGTGAAGCCGTACGGAGGACGAGTCTGAGTAGTTGGTAGTTGTGTTACGATTTGTGCTGGGTACGATGCACCAAATGTTGTTGTGTGGGAGTTTGGTCGTGAAGGGTTTCTAGATCAATCACCCTCTGGCGCAGCATCGTAGGCCGTCTTGTTTGGTTTAACATTGCATCACCTCGCTCAACTGCCGCCGTCCTATAATAGGCTCATAGTAAACTACCGTGCTTTGCCTTCAACGATTGCATCACTGCTTGCTATGGCTGGATTGCGGTCAGGCAGTGGTTTATAATGATAATTAAAATATAAAGTGCTAATTTTAGATGCTATCCAATGTTTCCTTGTGTTACCTTATGATTTCATTGTTGAGGTGTCATATACAAAGTCTGGCTGTATAAAAGTCTATTTTTATATATTTGAAATATGAAGCAAAACGTGTCAAGTTGTTGACAAGGAAAATAGTGTCTTTTATTCCCCGGCTCTCTTGTAATGTGTTTATTGTAATCTATCTACGTAATTATATCTATTAATATCTCAACTATTTGTGTTTTCTTCTAACGCGAATAGGTAACACTGTGCCATCTATCCCGGCTCATAACCCCGAGAGTCATACCTAAGGTACAGGACTAAAAAAAGTCATGTAGTGGCAGTAATACACAAATAATAAGACATTTTTTTAGAAATAGGTGTTTTATTTTGATATGTAATAAAACTATCTAGATTTTTGTTCTAAAAGTTTTTGTTAATTCATTGTTTTTGTTTTCCAATACTTTTCCTCCATGACACAGTTTCTGCGCCCAAACTTATCTCCAAGCTAGAATACTTGGGTGTTCGTGGCAAAGCTCCTGAAATTTTATAGACTACCCTACAAACCGTCGTCATCAAGTTAAAATTGGACCTGTCTTGAGTAGCGACGAGCTAGTGACCTATGGCATACCACAAGGCAGCATACGGGCCAGCAAGGGCCAACACTGTTTCTAGTGGGAGGAGGCGGTCCACCTCGCGTCGGTCGGCACCTCTCTGGTCGTCCGACGCATCCGCCTCTAGGGCTTAAAGTGGCCATCGGAAAAACGAAGGCCATGGCTTTCCACGCTCCGCGAAGCAGAACCCCCCGGGGCCCGTATCCGAGTGGAGGGGTCCAGGTTCCCGTCGAGGTGCACATCAAGTACCTCGGCCTGATCCTGGATCCCCGTTGGAGTTTCCGGCCTCGTTGTTCGGAGCCATGGTTGAAAGCGAGAGTGCATGGGAGGCTGCCGCCTCCTTCTGCGAGACCGTCCTCTTGCAGAAGGAGGCAGCGGAGAGGGAGCGGGAAGAGGATGCTCTTGCCGCTCCCCTCCGGCGTAGACGGGCGGGGCGAAGAAGGTGGGGGCGAACCCCCGTCTCCTTTAGCCCCCGAGTGTGACCAGCATGTGTGGGTAGCTCCCGCACGCACATTGCACTGACCACCACGTCTGAGGATTACTCCGGTACCCGGGTAATCCTGCCTTGGCGCGGAAACCGGCCAAAATTAGGCCGGTAAGCCCTGAGAGTAGCACGGAGGCTCTGATCTTCGGGCCGATCCCGTGTCACTCTCAACGCAGGGCTCGAGGGAAGCCGAGTGGTTTTAGTGGGTATTCCCGGCTCTGGCTGGGTGAGCCCCACACACGCCTGTCAAAAAAAAAGGGCCAACACTGTTTCTAATTTATATAAACGATCTATGCAAGTTGACGCTCCCAAACTGCAACATATACACCTATGCAGATGACACCGCAATTATCGCCCACGGTCCTTCTTGGGAAGCTGTCAAAAGCATCGTTGAGTCTGCCCTAAGTAGAATCATGCATTGGTTCAACTCTAATCTACTGACATTAAATCTGGTCAAAACTGCATATATACCTTTCGCCATCCGCTGCAATCTGAAACCACCAACTACCTTCTCCATAACGGCACACTCGTACAAGTCCCTCAACACATTGCTCTTGTCCAAAATTAAGGAAAAAAGACAGCGTCAAATACCTCTGCATCAACATAGATAGCGGACTAAGGTGGGACAAACACCTACATACACTTACCCGAACAATGCGACTTATCTCTATATTCAAATCACTTAGGGGGTCAGCTGATCGTGATTTTCTTAAAATGGTGTATTTTGCCCTATGCCAATCGGTGCTAGGTTATTGTATTAATGTGTGGGACGGAGCCAAGAAGACAGGTCTCCTGAGGGCTGAGAGGGCACAAAGAGCTATCCTCAAAATTATGACAAAGAAACCACGTAGATATCCAACAGCGCAACTTTATACGGACTGTAAGATTTTAACAGTACGGCGGCTATTTGTGCTTCAATTAATTCATAGGACACATAGCGGCTTGGTTGCCCCCGACACTAAAAAACGTACCCATACAATTCCGAACACCAAACATAAAACGAAGTTTGCAAGGGACCAGTTCAACGTAATAAGTATGTACATTTATAATAAAGTCCTAAAGAACCTAAACATTCTCGGTCTCCCAAGGTTTCAACTAAAACGTACATTAATTGAACGGCTGCTTAAACAGGACTATCACGTAACGGAATCAATTTTAACTTATATAATATAATTAATATCCACTTTGTTTTCACATAAGCCCTAAATATTCACACTTATAAACATACACTCACTCTACCATAATTCACTACACACCACATACACTTTCTAAACATAATCATCAAACACTTACTTATACTACATACAATTTCACTCTTCACCGTCTCACTCTCATATTTTTAAAGTTTGACACAAAGTCAAAATTCAAGAACTAGCTAGTCCACTGGCACACCTGCGAAAAGTGCATTATATAGCATACCCCATAGCAGGACACTGCCCCCTAAGATACAGGCCTAGCCTGGTTTGGGGACAGGGATAAAATTGTACCTATTTGTAATGCATTAGTAATGTACATAAAAATTTTAAAATGTATTTTTGTCCCAATAAAATATTTGTATTTGTATAGACATTGAAAAATATGTGAAAGACGTGAGTGACACAACATGACAGCTTTATTTTTCTGTAATACAATCTACGTACAAAACATTACAATACCTGCACCCTAAGTCAGTCAAATCAAATCATCTTTATTGTGGACTATAGGTACACATCATAGATAATTAAAATAAGTTCAGCTATGTCCCGCCGTTGAGGCATCATCATCATCAACCTTTTTACCGTCCCACTGCTAGGCACAGGTGACCTCTTCAACAGAGAAGAGTTAAGCGTAATCACCAGGATTGGCGATTTCAGTCTTAAAGTCCAGGTTTCCTCAAGATGTTTTCCTTCACCTTTTAATCAGTCATTGGTATCCAAGATAAATTTTTGATCGAGTTATTTTCAAATCAAATCAAATCATAGCATTTATTTCAAATAAACCAGTTACAGGCACTTCTGAATTGTCAGAAGGTCGGTCAGTCAGTAAGGTGAAGGACATGGACACTCTTTTAAATCCTTAATCGCGAGATGCCAATGAAGGTGTTATTGCCTAAAAATAAGATTTGCCTAAAAAGCTGTTTACCTTAAGAGAGAAATGCCGATGAAGCTGCATGTCTGAAATGTGGTGTTGACTAAGAATCACATAGCCTAAATTTAATTTAACTATAAGGCAGTTTGCCAGAAATACAAGGTGACTGAGAGGTTTGTTTGCTCCAAACGACAAATGACAATGACAGCTTCATTGTCATTTCATACCTGAAATGTAAAATGACTAGAAGTCGATGGCCTTAGAAAAATTGGCAGCGAAGAAAAGAATTACCTGCTTTTGTCGATCGAAAGGGGGATAATTCTTCTTTAAAAGTAAGATGGGCTACTGAGACCATATTTGCTAAACTCTATAGAAATAGGTATAGGAGAGGTAGGCGTCGGGGTCGAACCCTCTGTGCTTTGTTTGATGGTTCCGACGACGCGGAGATTTTCCTAACGTATTTCCTGTTACTATTTTTCCTAACGTATTTCCTGTTGCTATTTTCCTAACGTATTTCCTGTTGCTATTTTCCTACCGTATTTCCTGTTGCTATTTTCCTACCGTATTTCCTGTTGCTATTTTCCTACCGTATTTCCTGTTGCTATTTTCCTACCGTATTTCCTGTTGCTATTTTTTCATCATCAATCCAACGATTTATGATGAAAAAATAGTCACAATTTGCTATGTTATTATTTATCTAATAATATTATATTATTAATATATACAGGTACCTTTTAAAAAAGAAAAAAGGCTACATACTTAGTAATAATTGTAGATAATTAACGACATAAAATTGCCTAATTATATTTTTAACATAGATTTTATTTGGTTCCTAATTTTACACGTGTTTGTTATAAATTCAAAGGGAGTTGTAGTGTCATTTTCTAACTTTTTTAATTCCTTATTGTACCTTTTTACTTTACATTTCGTTCATTTTACACACCTAGAAAATAAATTTATTTTAAAACACTTAACAATAAAATGAGTATGAAAACATCAAAATACTGTTAATTTAAAATTGAGTGCACAATTTCTGTTAATAACATTCCACAATACATACACAATAAAATTATATAATATTTAAGTATTTTATTATAATTAATAGTAATAATGTTAATCGTGCAATATAATAAAAACATTTTGCAAAAGAAAAAAACTTAAAAAAAAATTACTGCAGACCATTATTTTAACCCAATTGGTGCAAAATTCTCATCAATATAAATGAGTTAAGTCCAAACACAAAGTAGCTACTGTAAACGGTTGAGGAGTTCCCGAATCTGACCTTTGTCTTCATCATCAGAGCACTTTTGGCAGTCACAACTCATCTAGGTGTAAAGTTCTTATCAATACAGATTAATCAAGCGGAAACTCAAGGTAGCTGCTGTGACTTGTTGAGGAGTTCCTTTGACTATCTATCGGCTCAATCATCAGATCTACTCCAGACCTTAATAAATTGTGGTGCTTTAAAATGCTTAATGAAAATACTAAGAAATGCACTAGTCAGTCACCCCTACGATTTTTAAAAGTTCCTCTTGATTTCTCTGGTTTTCCATCATCAGATCCTGATGTCCTTATCTTCGGACCACCTTGGAAATATTTTATTTCCAACAAAAAAAGAATTATCATAATCGGTTCATAAACGACGAAGTTATCTGCGACCAACATAAAAAAAACATATATACGGTCGAATTGAGTAACCTTCTCCTTTTTGAAGTCGGTTAAATAATAAATTTTAACCAAACCACTATGCAAATACTTCTTTATGATATAAATACCATAAAATTATAAAATACTGTTCGTTAATGATACCATTTTAATTATTACTTTCCTTAACAAGAGCGCCGTCATCCTCTTTCCTTTAACAAAAATTAATCAAAATACTTTGCCGTGCCCGACAGGGTGTTGATTCTATACTTTAATATACGAATTGTTATGTACCTACCATTAAGGAATGCAATAAAGTATTGAGTACCTTGCATTAAACAGAATATCGACTTTATTGCGGTGCATCGATTAAACATTGAGTTTTAAATTCGGTCTTGCCATTTGGCCTCTCGCAGTAATTTATGAAGGAAATTGATAAAGGTTGAATTTGGTGGCACACGGCCTTCTACGCCACCCTTCTAAGCAATTATTAGTCGAGTGAGTTTCATTTGCACAACTTAACATATCCGGTACAAATTTTAACCACTGCTATTCAAAGTATAGCTTGAATTATTTCATCTTTTCAGTATTAATCAGTTTTTGCACTGTTAAATTCCAAGTATTGGGTATATGATGATGATGATGATGTTCCCGACCGATTTCGGCCACGGCGACCACTTCGACTCCTAGCCGATGATTTGGCGCTCATGCGCCCGAAGATGGCTTATGTTGCCTATCTTGGCGGCGAAACTTCGTGCACACTGAGGGCACGTAAGAAAGCCGTCGACGTAGTTGTATATACGCTGCAGACAGAAGTGGTAAATTGGCAGTCTTACTTGTTCTCTCTCTCTCTCGTCCTCCCTTTGTCACGTTCAGATTGTGTTTTTTTTTTATATATATTTCCATACAGCTTTAGAGTAATGGTAGAAACAACCAGATATAGAGACCATGGGAAATACCATTTTTTTCTTTTACATATTATAAACCAGCGCTTGACCGCAATCCTGCCTGATGGCAAGCAGTGACGCAATCGTTGATGGTAAAGCGCACTAGTTTATTAAGAGCCTATTCACTCTAGCCTTTTTTTTTTTTTTTTTGTTAGGATGGGAAATCATCAAATGACTTCTTCCGCTCTGGGCGGAGCGGAAGGGCGTGTCAGACTTTACTGACTAAAACCCACCCGTGTTTCTTCACTTGCCTGTGGGACGGCCAGGGCCACGGTTTCTTGTTTAACCAACCCGCAACCCTGACCCAGGAGGCATCGGTCTTCGTGGACCCCGTCACGATGTGCTGACATCTCTTTGAGGCGCGCGTGAAACACGACGGGCCGTCGACTCGGGCCTGGTCCTTACCGGGCGGCGAGCTGCCCATTGCTCACCGCCCGCAGGCCCGCGCCTACGGTGGCTGGGAGTTTGGTGTCATCTCCCGACCAGGGCGTCTCCTGCGGCGGCTAGTGGCGTGAGGGCGCTGGGATTCCCGTTGCCTCACGCGCTCCGCCTCCTCCTTTGCCAGCATTACTGCTTCGCAGAAGGAGGTATTCACTCTAGCCTTGAAGACACTCAAATTGTAGTCCGACGGAAACACCGCCGCTGGCAAATTGTTCCAGTCCCTCGATGTACGCGGTATAAAGGAGGAGGCGAAACGCTTCGTCCGGATCGTAGTGGTGTTAACAACGTAAGGGTGGAAACCAGCCGTACGACGGGTCGTCCGCTGGTGGAACGGAGATGGGGGAATTAAATCATGCAATTCCCTCGCACACTCCCCGAAATGCATCCTATAGAACACCGAAAGGCTGGCTACTCTACGCCTGTGCTCTAGGCTTTGGAGACCAACTCGAGTTAGATCAGAGTCACCAATCAGCCTCTTTGCACGTAATTTTACTTCAATATTAAAGTGCACTTTAACAAGATCAAAACATCTGTCGTACGTCTAGGGAACGGGAACGGTTACGGGATCGAGAACGTGCGCGTGACTGCCTGTGTACATAAGAGGTAAGTTTAGCAACTTGTTTTGTTAAAGCACAAATCTCCTGACCCAGCTCATCCATGCGTGAGTATGAAGCTGGCTGTGCCTCAGCTGAGGTCGCGGCCACGTGGTGGTGAGGTGTCGACGGTGCTATCTCGTGAACGCGGTCGGCCAACTCGGCGAGATCATTCAATGCCAGTTTGGGCTGCGATGCTATTGTGGTTTGTAAAAATAATTAATTTCGGAAGTCGGTGGCAAAAACGAATATACAAAAACCAAAGACACCATGACCATGAACATGTACAATATGTAAAGAAAACCCTGTCCGACCCATAAGGATAATAAAGGTTAGGTAAACACTTCACCAAATATAAAATAAAATTTTACATAATCATCATAGTAACAATACTAATGAATTTTGAAATAATCCTTTTTTCCCGGGAATTAATTCCAATTTCCCGGAAATTTGGTGATTTTTAAAAAAGTGACAACACCGGTATTATTATAAGCGAATAGCGACGCGACCACGTCACAGGTGCCGCGTGCCCTGCCCCCCGCCGCCCGCGAAAGTGGTTGCTTACAGCACATGTATTAAGTTACCTCTTTTTGCGAAATAATATTTATTTTTAAGGGGATTTTTTTTTTTAAGTTTAGCCTGTCTTTGTGTGCATTAGTAGAATCAGTTATCGACACCTAACAATACCTTCACGGATCGGACAGGGTTTTCTTTACATATTGTATATTCATTTTTGCCACCGACTTCCGAAATTAGTTATTTTTCACTTTGTATTGTTTTTTTTTGTGGAAGGCGGTTGGTTTTTTGGTAAAAAAGTTTTTATTTTACAATTTTTAGTTGCAAAAAGTACTGTTTAGCTGCATCCGGACAGACTAGACGCTGCCGCCAACATAGTTGGGAATAGGCTAGCAAGCAAATGACCCTTTTTTTATTTGATTTTTTACCCGTAACTTTGGTTTAAATACCAAACTACTGAACCGATTTTTATAAATTTCTCTGGGACCGGCCTGAATGTATGAGCATTGCTAGAGGTGACAACATTACGCGACTTAATTTTAGTCTCTTGATTTTTTTTATTGTCGCTTTAGCATGGCGAGTATCAGTGGCTAGTACTTGTCCTACGTTAAACTTCAATGCCGTAAATTTTTGAGGACTTCCCTCGACTGTCTCTGGTTTTTATTATAAGATCTACTGCAGACTTTATAACCCACGTTATATCGGTATAACCCACATTGATGCAAACCTCTCATCAATATAAATGAATTGATTCCTAACACAAGGCCATCATCATCATCATCCCAGTGTTAATCCCAGTCGCATCCGAAGCCTTTTCAGCTTTGGAGTCTGGGCTCCGCTTTACCAGTCCAACTGCTGAAATGGCTAAACTTCGACATTTTCCGTGAAGCGACTGCCGTCTGACCTCCACAACCCGAAGGCGACATCGAAGCATTGCAGTTAGACCAATTGTTGGACTTTTGAGGGCTCCAACAACCCGTAACGACTGCGACTAGATGTTTGTATGGCAACCGGGACCAACGGCTTAACGTGCTTTCCGAGGCACGACCAGACCAGTGCAAGTATTCATATTCATGCATACAAATACTTGCACTGTGCAGGGATCGAACCCGCGCCACCTTGCGCAGCGGCCGCGTCCGCTACCGCTACGCCACGGAGGCTGTCAATTTAGTAGTGTAGATTTCTAACACAAGGTAGGTACTGTAAATCGTCCAGGAGTTCCCTGAACTGACCTTTGTCTTCATCATCAGCCCCCTAATGACTCTCGCCACCCATCTAGGTGTAAGGTTCTTATCAATACAATCAATTATTCAAGCACAAACACAAGGTTGCTGCTGTAAATCGTTGTCTTCCGGTTCCATCATCAGATCTATTCCAGACCCTTATTAAATTGTAGTGCTTTCAAATACCTAACGAAAAAACTTACAAATGCACTAGCCGTCCCTGCAATTTTTGAAAGTTCCCCTTGATTTCTCTGGTCTTCCACCATCAAACCCTGATGTCCTTATCATGGGACTACCTTGGGAATGTCTTCTTTCCAACAGAAAAAGAATCATTAAAATCGGTTCATAAACGACGAAGTTATGCGTGAACAAACATAAAAAAAAATATATACATATATATATTATATTCTACGGTCGAATTGAGTAACCTCCTCCTTTTTGAAGTCTGTTAAGAAAGAAACTCGGCTAATGGGCGTGTGCGGTGGGCGCGCAGTGCGCCTGCGCAGAAGTAGTTCGAGGATCGTGGTACAGCCACAGGAAGTATGCCTGGTCCCCCACAGCGCAATCTTAGATCTTGCCTTCACTCCTATATAATCAGTCCTTAACCTTTCGTATGCCGTCCGTTTATATTATATTTAAATGGCATTTTAGATTCACACGTTATAATCTGAATGATTGAATGCGTTCAAACTGATCTAAGACTCGGTTTTACCCAGAAAGTTAATTTTCAATATCACATATTTTTGCGCAGATATACGCTTCGGTAGACTACGATCATTTATTTTGAACACAGATATACGAGAGGTTAATAATTTTATTTTAATTTGTATTTGACTATTTGTTGTCATACAAAAACAATTCCTCGATGTTCGGATCCGAACCCGAGCCACTCGTCGCGGCAGTTGTGACAACTCGTAAGAGGGTATCTCTGTACTTAATAGCAAAGGCGAATTAATTGATCCGTGTGTGTGTTTGGTTTCGGTGATATTTTGTTTTGACGTAAAACTGATAATAATTATGATTATGTGCGTATTACACAGATTACCAAGTATGATTGTCACTTTTTGCACTTTTTCTTTCATCTCAGTCTATCAGTATAGTCACTTGCACTAGGCTTTTACTTGAGATTTTATGAAAGCACCCTAGAACAACGGTAATTCTTCAACGGAGCGTGGTTTACAAGAATATCTAACTAATAAAAACACTTTTTTGGAATATTTTTATACGGAGATCAAAAATCGCGACCGTTCGCTACTAAGTCAGCGGGGTGGGGCGGATTATACAATAAATATGTACATAAATGTATCATACTTATTTAAATACATCTAATTAATAAACATCATACAAGAGCAATGGATAAAAATAAAATGATATGTTCAACGGTGGTAGGCAACAACATCAGCCGCCGGCATAAGTTACCACCCACCAGACAAAGTCTTGCCGCCAAGCGATTCGTCGTGTTCCGGCATGATGTCTGGTGAAGCCGTACGGTGGACGGGTCTGAGCAGTTGTGTTGCTATGTGTGCCGGGTACGATGTGCTTAATGTTGTTGTGTCGGGAGTTTGGTCGTGGAGGGTCTCCAGATCATACTCTGGCGCAGCATCGTTGGTCGTGTTGTTGGGTTAAACATTGCATCACCTCGCTCAACTGCCGTCTTCCTTCCTATTCACTGAAATTTTTTGAGTGAATAGGCTTAATAAGCTAGTGCGCTTTACCATCAAGGATTGCATCACTGCTTACCATCAGGCGGGATTGCAGTCAAGCACTAGTTTATAAGGATTAAAAAAAAAAAAAAATATGTTTAAAGAGAGAGGAAGTGCTTTGTTGCGATACAACTGTGATAAAAACTATACAGCGACATTAGTTTAATACATGTATAAGGTTTTGCGTTTTTATTTTTATGAGGATGTCTTCATTTCATTCTCAAACGCTATATTTATTAATATAAGTATTATTTGCTAGGTCAAAAATTTTAAAAAACCCGACTTAAAGAATAATAACACAAAGGTTGGTGAATACGCTAAATCCTTCTCTGTATGATAGCAGACTTGTGCCCAGCTGTGGGACGTTAAAAAGTTTGATAATGAATACAAAGTAACTATATACTTAGGTCCGTATTACAGAACGTCACTCAAAACTCAAGCTCTACTTAAGTCTCGTTTCAAGCCATTTGTTTGGTTGAAACTAGTTTTAAGTAATGCTTAAGCAGAGATCAATGCTTGAGTTTCCTTCTGTAATACGCGCCTTAATATACTCTTTGATACAAAGGTTATCTGTCGGTCACAGATTATATAATTTAATACTTCAATATTTAGCATATCATTAAAAAATTGTTCTATAAAAACATAATTAGTAAAAAACATCAAAATTCGTATTTTGTTATCCAATTCGTTGTGTAATTCGTGTTTGTTTAAATAAGAGATTCACAATACATATTATTTAAAATAAACAATTATTATAATATAAGGAAGACACGGTAAAATTTATTTTAAAACAACATTAACTATTACATTAACCACAAAACACTAAGTGCGTTTAGTGCTAAATAAATGGTTTTCAAGATCTGTGGCACACCTACCAGCCGCCATATTTAAAAAAGAAGGTCGACCTTAGCTATGCCAGGCTCCCTATATAAATCTTCAAACATTTTTAACTATCAATTTTCAAAGTGTTGTGCTTTTTACCCAGCCTAATTTGGTGGCATGTCCCAGGATACCACACTAGGCCTATTTGGATTTTAATGTATAGGCTTAGAATGAGTTCTCAGAAATGCAATAGGGTGGATAAATGGAATAACCGAATCGAAGATGAAAGACACATAACGACAATTTAAATAATAGGCATCAAATACATTTAATGATTTTCGAAGTTACTGCTACTGTCTCTATCCATTTCTGATAAACACAGACAAAATCCATATAAGGTAAACATGTCATGGAGTAAAGCCATTTTTACAAACACTAAGAAACAACTAAATATTATTTGTTTCACTCTTGGGGCTGAGCCGAGCATCCATAATGGAACAATGGCGTTTTATTTAGACATTACCTAGTATTAAGTTAAGCAGCTCCATTTTTCACATTATCATACATTTTCAGGTTTGTATAAAAGTGGAGAATTATAACACCGCATCAATCCATACTAATATTATAAATGCGAAAGTAACTCTGTCTGTCTGTCTGTCTGTTACGCTTTCCCGATTAAACCTCTCAACCGATTTTGATGAAATTTGACACAGACAATCTTTGGACCCTGAGAAAGAACATAGGCTACCTATTATCCCGTAAAAATATGATGTTCCCGAGGGAAAACTAAAAAGCGCGATATAACCGAACTCCACGCGGGCGGAGCCGCGGGCGGAAAGCTAGTACAATATAAATGAATAGCTTGCTAAGAGTACGCGTTAAGTTAGGTGAAGTATATTGCCAATAGGTATATTACCTATGACGTGAGTGCCAACCGGCGCGCGGCGACATTCGTGAGCCGGTGAGCGCGCATTACTCATGCTGTTTTCAATTCTGTAACATGCCGGGTCCAGTATCGGTGCGGGATCTGTCGCCTAGCCTAGCCGATATATACTTCTATACTCTTTGCCTCGCCGTCAGTCGATGTCGTGAGTTCACACAGGCGACGTGTGTATATTGAGATAAAAAATTGAGCTTCATTTGTGAGTTTGTGACATTTAAAGAGTTGTGATCGACACTTAAGTTTTTAACCAGCTTTATTGTGGAATTCAGAACAACATTATTCAAAGGTAATTATTTCATTATTATTTGTAATACTAGTTTATACATTTTAAAATAATATTTTATAGAGATGGTGGGGTTTGTAAACAATATATAACAACAAAACGAAACGGTGAGACAAAACTAAACTCTATTGAAAATACATGAAGGTGTCTATTTAATTATTTTCTATTTGTTTACATTTACACTTTAAATATGCAAATTGATCAGTCTTAAGTAAAAGAAAAACCTTTTCAAGAATTTGGTATTTAGTTTAGTGAACAAAAAACGAAAAGGAAGATAATAAGAGAGCAATCACAAGCTCTACAGTTTTCTTATCTAAAAGATGCTTTTTGTTATCTATAAAAGATTATTATTTGTGATAAAACAATATAGACTCTAATAAGTACTGTATATTTGTTATCGTTGGATATTTTAGTTCCTTTTTTAATGATTATAAACTAGTGCTTCACCGCAATCCCGCCTGAGGGTAAGCAGTGATGCAATCGTTGATGGTTAAGCGCGTTAGTTTATTAAGAACTTAACACTAAAAAAGAAAACTGATTGAATAGGAAGGAAGACAGCAGTTTGAGTGTGGTGCAATGTTAAACCCAATAACACGATCAACGATGTTCGGAATCAACACGCGTTGATAAGAGAGTGGGATCATGTGTCCATATAACATTTAGGTCCGTATTACAGAACGTCACTCAAACTCAAGCTCTACTTAAGTCTCGTTTCAAGCCATTTGATTGGTTGAAACTAGTTTTAAGTAATGTTTAAGCAGAGATCAATGCTTGAGTTTCTTTCTGGAATACGCACCTTAGTAACAGTAGGACAATACATTAGCATTCATTGAGTTATTTACGTCGTTGCGCAAACAAATTTATTAATTAATCTTTCGAAAGACCTCTGTTTGTGTATTGGTTTGCTTCAAAGCACATTGCTGCTGCTCAGATTGCTCAATATAAAGATATTGAGCAATATATAATATAATTTTAAGAGAAAAATTTGCCTGAAATGCTTTTTCGTTACTTTGGTTTTGTAGACAGAAGTTTTGTAAGGGACCTATTAAATGAGGATCGTACTGCCTTAACTGACTCCTCTGCCAAAGGTTCTGATGTATCGTCCTCGTCTTCATCGTTACTTTTTCATTCGTGCACCCAAAACCCGTTTGTGACAAGTGTGAGTCAAATAGTCATAACAACAACAAAGGCCCGTGTACGTTGATACAAGTTTGAACTTGTACACTTTCCTCTTTTCCTCTGTAACTATGAATTGTCGAGTGGCGAACGCCTATGAAATCGAATTAATGAATAATGCGTCCTTTTGTTATATAGCAATGATGTTTTCGTTCGAATTTCCAAGTGCATACAACGTATGGATTTAGTTCCAAATATAAAGAGATTTTGTAGGGAACTCGTGATAACCTTGAATTATAGAGAGGTTCGAATTATCGCAAGTTTGATTTAACGAGAGTCGACTGTATTTTACTGTACATCTTTGAAGTCTTATCGCTGACGATAAGACTTCAAAGATGTTTTTTTTTTTAATATATTTATTTATTTAATTAAGGTTCACCAACAGTTGTTACATATATTATATTACTACTGAATTGGCTTCTGATCTCGACTTGGTTGTATCTATATATAGATTCGACCGGTGAACCCTGTACGGAATGGACTTGTGTCGATCATCTTAAGAAAATTACCGTGTTAATTTTGTGATTGGTTGAAGTTAGTTAAAATCCGATTCCTTGTTACTCTTTAAGTGTTTACCTGCCGACTACTCCCACTGGGCGGTCCTAGAAAGGGACGCAACTATGTTTGTAATTGCTGCTCGAAATAGAATCCTAAAAGTGACTGTGACTTGTGGCTGGTTTGAACCGGCGACTCCCCGGCGCAGTGACGACCAAGACTAGCGCGTAAACAACGCGCCACCGAGCAAGCTGCAGTTGACTCCCAAATACCGGTGCGCTACGGGCTACTAACGTCACGCCTCGCCTGCCTACGCCGCCGGTTAGTGGTGCTACGAGCCTACGAGTTTACCTACGAACGCTGCATCGGCTACGAAGTCTACGATACTTGCCCTGTGCGTGCTACAAAGATTGAAGTGGATTGTTGGACGGATTGTTTACCGGTTGTCTTGTGGGCTAAGTGATTAAGAATAATAAATTTTATTAGCAGCTATCTATTATGGCCGGAGTACAGCGTTCACCTACAAGTACGACTAAATCACAAGTCAGTACTCTGGGCCTGACTCAGACCCAATCCGAACCTGATATTAACCCGGCCGTCAAGATTAGCTATTATATAAATGTTAACAGGAACAAGCGGCCACGCCAAGGGAATTCCCCACAAGGTGGGATCAAGGTTACCTCGCTAGATGCAGACAATAATAATCAAGATATATCGTGTACCTTGGCTGAACAGACTACCCTAATGGCTACATTATTGAAAGATATCGCAGAAATTAAAGAAGAAAGTTTATAAGGATTCATAGATAGATAGATGTATGTTTGTTATCCGTTCACGCAAAAACTACTGAACAGATTTGGATGGGATTCGGCACACAGATAGTTTATAATTAGAAATAACGCATAGGAAACATATGTTTTCCTATTTGATCCCCACATTCCCCTTAAATTAAAAGTTACGCGTGTGAAACAGCTAGTGTTTTATAATTTGTCATGACGTAACACGTGCTAAATGCACGTGTTACGTCATGACAAATTATTAAAATTTATATTTTAAATTTAATTAAACTTTGCTTCGTACTGCTGGGACACTTGTGTTGACTGCACGGTTAGCGTAGTGGTTAAGCTATTAATTGCTGCGCTGCGTGTCGCGGGTTCGATTCCCGCACGGGACAAGTATTTGTATGACCTACAAGTTGTTCCGGGCCTGGCTGTCTGTGTATTTGAGTTTATTTATTTTATATGTTTGTTAACGCACTCACGATACAGGAAAAATTCCTAGTATGAGGCAACTTGTTTCCTCACGGTGTTATTACGACGTAAGCAGTGTTATAATATAAAATATTGTTTGTCCCTAGATGACTGACCTTGGTGCCGAAGCGGCACTCGATGCTGAGCATGGCGATCCCTACGTTGAACTTCTCCAGTGGTTCGCGGAAACTCAAGGTCGCAAGAGCCCTCTTCCCGGTCCTGCGTGCGTTTTCAATCTCGGCAGCCTGCCAGAAAAGAAGAAAGTAAGATTATAATAATAATGTTGTATACAATCTATACTAATATACAATATGTAAAGAAAACCCTGTCCGCGGAATGGGGTTGCTTACCGCACATGTATTAAGTTACCTCTTTTTGCGAAATAATATTTATTTTTTTAGGGGGATTTTTTTTAAGTTTTGCCTGTCTTTGTGGGCATTAGTAGAATCAGTTATCGATACCTAACAATGCCTTCACGGATCGGACAGGGTTTTCTTTACATATTGTATAAAGCTGAAGAGTTTGTTTGTTTGTGCGCGCTAATCCCAGGAACTACTGGTCCGAATTGAAAAATTTTTTTTGCGTTGGATAGCCCAGTAATCCAGGAAGGCTTTAGGCTATATAACATCACGCTGCGACCAATAGGAGCGAAGCATAACTAACTCTACGCGAACGAAGTCGCTGGCGGTGGCTAGTATACTATAAAAATTAATATAATTTTAATTAATATATTTTTGTCGCCCATACCCCAATGTTTGAAGACGAAAATCTTCAACTAAAAAATCAAAAATCTTCAACGAAATGAGATGATCCAACAGAGGGCCAGAGTCACCGACATAGCTGAGAGGATTAGCAAGCTGAAGTGGTAATGGGCTGGTCATATATGCCGCAGGACCGACAACCGTTAGGGTACTTAAACGAGTCCTCGAGTGGAGACCGCGTCTCGGCAAACGTAGCGTGGGACGCCCTTGGGCGAGATGGATGACATCAAAAAGGTGGCTGGTAGTGGCTGGCGGAGAACTGCTCAGAATCGAGCTTGTTGGCATGCCATGAAGGAGGCCTATGTCCAGCAGTGGACGAGTAGGGACTGATGATGATGTTGATGATACAATATGTAAATAAAACCCCGTCCGACCCATAAGGATAATAAAGGTTATGTAATCACATGACCAAGTAAAATTTGAAATTTTGCATAATCATCATAGTAACAATAGGTACTAATCAATTTGAAACAAACAATCTTTATTTTCCGCGAATTTACTCCAACTTCCCCAAAATTTGATAAATTTCTAAAAAGTGACAACACCATTTTAGACGGTATAACTGTGAAGTTTTGGCGGGAAAGCTAAGATGACTGCCAGTCTCACTTTTCATTGAACTTTTAAATTATTTATAGTGTCGTTTACTAAATAAAAACGTGTGATTTATGTAGTAAAAAGTGCATTCAGTGAATAATCATACAAAAGTGAAAACTGACCACACGATCAAAATGTATGGCATAGTTAATTACGCAATCATTCAGTCTCTAGGAAACTGCAGACATGTTAACGAATAAAATGATAATAAGCCATATTGCCTTTTTATCGTCCCACTGCTGGGCACAGGTCTCCCTCTCATACAGAGAAGGATTATCCATAAAGCATTAAGCCATATTATAAAGATTTATTGTTTGTCCTCAGGAGACGAAAACACCAGTTAAGAAAAGGGAATATAAGCCAAGATACAGTTCGGAAACAGAAGCTTTGAGGAAAAAACTAAACCAACAAAAATCCGAATACCTAGAAACAAATCAAAAGCTTAAAACCATGATAAGTGTGGAAAAAGCAAAAAAGAAAATGGATAGGATTGAAAAAGATAAAAGTATATTAGAAAAACATTTGGCAGTCATGAAGAAAAATCACATTACAATAGACAAGAGTGTTGAAGAGAGGGTGGCATCAAGCGAAATTGAGAAAATTAAAGAGAACATTATTGAAACTATTGAATCGACCATTTCCAATAAAAATGCTAAAGACCATGCAATTGAAACATGGAAAAATATGGAAGCGCGGGCGAAAACTGATTTGGAGAAAAGTATTGAGGAATTTAAGAAAACTAAAGAGCAAATAGAAGAGAGTAACAAAATCTTGAAAGCCAAGAAGAAAAAAATACAGATAATTAAAGATCAATTTCAGAAGAATTTACAAAAAAAGGAAGAAGAACAGGCTGAGACAATAGCTAAAATTGATGCGGAAATTAAAAAAATAAAGGACGACGAAGTTTATGAGATAGAAAAGATGAACAGTAACATCGCTGCGAAGCGCACAGAGCTCTCTGAAATAAAAACGCAAAAGGAAAATAACTTAAAAGTAATTAAGAGAACCGAACAAGAGAATGTAGCTGATTTTGATAGAAAAATCCAAAACATTAAAGATGTTGAGATGACGGAGAAAAGAAAAATGGAAAAAGACCACGACAGAATGTTAACAACCTTACATAAGGAAAATGAAGAATCCCAGAAAAGGATTCGAAACATGAAACGAATCGTGACTGAAGCAGAAAAATCAACTGAAGCTAAAATCAAACATTTAAAAGAAGAAGAGGCTCAGCAAGAACTCAATATGATGAAAAATCTGGAAATAATGCAAGACAAATATTTTAAAAGTAAACAAGAACATGACAAAAATCTTCAAATTATCCAAAGAATTAAAGCTGAGAAACAGATTCAAATTGAAACCGAAGTTCAAACATGGAAAGAAAGAGAAAAGCAGGCATCAATCGATCTAGAGGAGAAAATAAAAGTCTGGCAAAACTCGTTAGTTAACAATGAATGTCAAGTAATAATGAATATTAAGTTAATGCAGCAACGCGAAGCTGAGGAGCACAAAGAAATTGAAGCTAAAATTAAAAATATGAAAGAATCGGAGGCTCTCACAAAAGCCGAAATTGATAAAAAACTTGAAAAGTTGCAAAACACGTTAGCTAAAGAACAAGATATACACGATGAATGTATTAAGGAAATGGAAAAATTCAAGAACGAGAAAAAGAAAGAAATTCAAGCTAAAATTAAAAGCATGAAGAAAGAGAGGGCCCAGTTTAAAACCAAAATAGTTGATGATATTGAAGAGTTGCAAAAAACTTATGAAAATAAAAAGGCCGAATTTAAGAAAAACATAGCAGTATTGGAAGAAACCAGGGCCGAGAAAAAAAACTAAAATTGAAAAATTTGTTGAAAAAATGAAGGATATTGAGCATAAAAAGAAAAAAGTTACATTGAAAAAGACATAGAAGAACCTTAAGCTAATGCAGCAAAACGAAGCAAACAAGAAAAGTGAAATTGAGGCTGAAATTTAAAATATGAAACACATTGAACCTCGAAAGAAAGAAACTATTGACAATAATATTGAATCATTAAAAAATACGTTAACTACGTATATAAACGAATTTGAGAAGAATATTCGGGAAATGGAACAAAATGAGGCTGAGAATATTAGTGAAATGAAAGATAAAATTCAAAGAATTAAAAGAAATGAGGAACAAAAGAAAAATAGCATTGCGAAGAATATCGCAGAATTGGAAAACACGCTTGCCATTACTATAGCCGAGTCGAAAAAGAATATTGACAGAATACAACAATTCTAAACTGAGAAAAGTATTGAAATTGAACCTGCTATAGAAAAAATAAATGAAATTCACTAAGAAAAAAGTCAACTTTGAAAGGGTTATCGAAATGCAAGAATTCGAGAGTTGCAAAAGATCTGAATTAGAAACACAAATTCAAAACATGCAACAATTAATAATAATAATAATTGGAAGTTGAACTGACAGACGGTACTCAGAACAATATTATAGCAATACAACAAGAGAAGGACGAGCTGGAGCACATCGAGCTATTCGAAAAGACCCATTGGAAAAAATATTTAGGCTATGCTACAACGTGACGCCGAGCAGAAAAGGGAAATTGAAGAAATGGAGAGAAGTATTGAGATGCATTAAAGTTTTTATCCATTTTAAGTTAAGCTATGTTATCTTATCTTTCAAAGTATATCTTGGAAAACAATGACAAGCAAACAATGAGAGCTTCTGGCCATATGTAAAGCCACGAGCGTCATCCTCAAGGGTAAGGAGTAGACCTAAGGTCTATACAGCGACTCGAGAGCCGCTTTGGAGACCATCGTTAACCATGGGTCACTCCACCCACTGGCCTTGGAGACGAGGGAGAACCTGCGGAAGGCCTTGGCTCTGGGCAAGGCTATGTCATTGTACTGGGTCAAGGCCCATGCGGGACTCCCGGGGAACGAGCGTGCTGATGATTTGTCTAAGGAGGCGGCTCTGGCATCGAGAAGGAAGCCTGACTACGACCAGTGTCCTATATCGTACGTGAAGCGGCTTATACGTCAGTCATCATTGGATGAATGGAACAGTCGGTATATAGCCGGGGACACTGCGTCGGTCACTAAGATGTTCCTTCCCGATGTCAGAGTGGCTCACCGCTTTGTACTCGAGGTCAAGCCCGAGGGGAAGCTCACCCAGATGCTGACGGGGCATGGTGGATTCTCCCAGTACTTAAGCCGGTTTAAGTTAAAGGAGAATCCATCATGCATCTGTGAGCCAGACGCCGTAGAAGATGTCGTGCACATTCTCGTCGACTGCCCGATTCATTCAGTGCAGAGGTTCAGCCTGGAACAGAGTCTAAAGGTATGAATAGGTAAAATTTGTGCGATTTACTTACAAGTAAGAATGGCCAAAACCAATTTATAGATTACTGCACAACTATATGTAAATTAATAAATAATAGAAATAATTAGATATATAAGTTTGTTAAACTATATATTTGAAAATATATAAAAGTTAGCAAAGTGAGTATTAGATAAATAATTAAGTGGACAATAAGTGAGTAGAAATAAAAAATAGTAAGTAAGATTGTAGTAAGTAGGATAGATGAAGCAAAGAATGTAACAAAAGCAAAAACCTAAACGTAATTAAATAGATCAATATTAAAGAAGTAATAAATAGGAGTAAGAAAAGAAAAAACAACTGTCATGTAGTATTAGTATATAAGATGTTAGTATATTATGTATGTTAAAAATAAATAACGATAAAGATCGGGCTAGCCAAAAAGGAATAAAATAAATAAAGTTAGCGAGATCCATCCTCTCATCCCTTCTCGTAGTAGTGTAATGCTGGAAGGAAATCCGGGTTCCCCAAGTAGCACAGCTCATAATGCCCTGTGATGGCGGGAATATCCAATCCCCGCTCATCCTTAAAAAAAAAAACCTGGACCTCGTTTGAAAGCGCCAACCCGCATTTAGCAAGCATGATGATTACGCTCAATCCTTCTCTGTATGGAAAAGACACACACACAGGCCCAGCAGTGGGACGATAAAAAGGTTGATGATGATGATGATGTTATCTACAATGAAAAAGAATCTGCGAAGAGCCTTGAAAGTAAGCGAAAATATGAAGCAAAGAAGACATATATCCGTTACCAAAGATGATATTGGCTAGAGAACATTACAGAGAGCATTACAAAACTCTTTGGCAGAGATCGAAGAAGTATTTGAAAAGGATATGAAATCTCTGCGACATTAAGATGCCATTAAGGCGTAATTGAAAGAAAATATTGGGATGAATACCAAAAAATGTTCGATATTATAAATGAGGGAGCATCAACTGACGGGAAATCCTCTGTACTGTACACCCGAGAGCTTCCAAGAGATCTTCACGTCTCCAGGTCATGGATCAGCAGTGTCATTGGACCGGCAGATTTGACTGACGAAGAAACTGATATTTCGCCAATAGCCGGATAGTGCGTTCCTGTGCGTTCGTTTCGCACAGCGTTCCCGTTCTGGCCAGGATTGAGGGTAAGAATCCATAGGAACGGCTGGCTATTACCACCCACTAAAACAGATCTAATAATTGTGCCAACAATGGAAGAAAATGTGAAACGTGTGAGACCATGATGTAGTCCAAATATTGCAAAGTTAAAGTGATATTGTCGGGAAAGCTGAAGGTTTTTACTGTCCTGCTTTTTTGTTGTATGACTAAACTATGGCTTTTCAAGTTCTGCCCCGCCATTAGAGGTAAGTAAGCCCTTTGATGATGGCAGTAGGAGAATCCTGGCCTCATTCAGTAAAGTGGAATGCGATAAGTTCGAAGCATTTTGTGGGTAACAGCTATCTCAACCTTTCCTATAGAACTTCAAATTGATGTTATATAAGACTAATTTAGCATTTATTAATAATTAAGAATAAGAACGCAACACCAGCTTGTGGATGTTGCTCGCATATATTAAAGTTCGTACGCTTTATTTGTTAGTAGTTTCTTTTTTTACTTTCTTATACATATTTCAATGTTTGTATGTTATTGTAAAGAACCAATAAGTTCGTTATTATATCAACCATTCTTTTTTATACTTTATTACTACCTTTTAGTTGAAGTTTTATAGATTTTACTATTTGTATGTTTTTCCATAGAATAAAAAAAAATATATAAAATGTTTATATTTTATACCGTTTTCAAAAAAACCAAAACCGAAATGTACAAGACTGTAAACTTACTTATAATTTTAGAATTATAAGCTTTTACTTTTGTATGTCACTTTTAGAAAAAATAAACATTTATTTTATAAAAACTGTGTTTTTTTTCTGCACTCCAAAACTTTTTGCTGTAAATGCCAGACTAAGATTCCATAAACTCCCAAATATTCGTTTCAAAAGGTTTTCTTAATAATTATAAACAAGTGCTTGACTGCAATCCCGCCTGATGGTAAGCAGTGATGCAATCGTTGATGGCAAAGCGCACTAGCTTATACAGCCTATTCACTCAAAAAATACTGAGTGAATAGGAAAGAAGACGGCAGTTGAGCGGGGTGATGCAATGTTTAACCCAACAACACGACCAACGATGCTGCGCCAGAGGATTGATCTGGAGACCCTCCATGACTAAACTCCCGATAAAAGAGCATTTGACGCATCGTACCCGGTACACATCGCAACACAACTGCTCAGACCCGTCCACCGAACGGCTTCACCAGACATCATGCCGGAACACGACGAATCGCTTGGCGGCATGACTTTGTCTGGTGGGTGGTAACTTATAACATAATTCCTTTTATTTCCTCTGAAATGATCTACAGAGTGATGCGCTTACCTACATATAGCTCACAGAAGAAGTAGCGGATGGAGTGAATCAGTGACCAAAAGGCCAAGGTCGGCCAATCGAACCATCCAAAAGCACGTTAGGTTGACAATATCGTCAAAGTTGCAGGAAATACGAGAGACATCACAGAACAGGGAAGTATGGCAGAAGAAAAGGACCCACTGAAATAAGGACGATGAAGCTGTTTCTCAGCAGAAATAAACTTATTGTATAAAATAATTAAAAAAAAAGTTGTTGTGTTGGGAGTTTGGTCGTGGGGATCAATCTCGGTCTGATGCAACATCGTTGGTCGTGTTATTGGGTTTAACATTGCATCACCTTTTCTTTTTTTTTTCTGGGTGGAAATCCTCATAGGATATAGGATGACCGCCGCCCTGGGATGGGCGACGGGGTCTGTCAGACTTTTACTGACTAAAACCATCCCGGTGCTTCTTCTATCACGAGTGCGCGTGGGACCGTGGGAGTCTAAATTCTTCCAAGGCCCCACACTCTCGTGCTGGCCCGGTCTGTCCGGGCCTCGTCTCCTGCACGGGGTAGTGGGGTGTTAAACTACCCCGTTCATCGCCTCAGAGGCGCGCGCCGAAACTAGCGCGCACCTCCGCCTCGGGGTCCAACAAATAGGGGGCGGGGACTTCCCCATGTCCCTCGCCCCTGGACCCATTCATGGGGGGCGGAAGAGGGCATTATCCGCCCTTCCTCGACGCCCGGTGCGTCTTCTGCGGCCCGGGAAGGGAGTTGAGATCTCCCTCTCCCGTTCTGCAGCTTCCTTCTGCGACATCACGTCCTCGCAGAAGGATACCACCGCGTCCCACGACACAGCGCTACCGACCATCCTCCGCACTATTGCCGGCAGCGACAGGTCGCCTCCTACTTCATTTGTGAGGACACGGCGCTGCTCCTCCCAAGATACACACTCGGAGAGCGTGTGCTGCGCCGTGTCCTCCCCGCATTGGACGCAGTGGTGGCACCGAGCGTCCGGCGCAGGTACTTGCCGAAGCAGCCGTGCCCCGACAGTACCTGCGTCACCCTGAACGACAGGGAGCCGTGCCTTCTCCCGAGCCAGTCGTCGAGTACTGGCCGAATCGCCTCGACAGTAGCGAGGCCGGCGGTAGGGTGCATGAGCCTCTGCCGCCAGTCCGCCACCAGGACCTGACGGAGCTCCTCTCGGCGCAGCTCGATCTGCCGCTGCGCCGAACTGAAGCCCCGTGTCCGCCTTTCCCGCGCCCTCAGTACAATGACGCGAGTACTTTCGCCTCTAGGTCCCAGGGCGGGGATCCGGCCAGGACGCAAGGCGCCTCATAGGAAATCGTGCGATACCCGCGGACGACCCTGACGGCCTTCGCCCTCTGCGGCTTGCGCAGAATGGCGAGTGTTCCGGCCGTCAGGTCCATCGCCCACACAGGGGCCCCATACAGGGCCATGGATCCCACGATTCCCATGTATAACCGCCTAAAGGCGGCGCTCGGGCCCCCCATGTTGGGAAGCAACGTTGACAACACGCCTGCTGCACCCATCAGCTTGGGCGCCAGCCGCCGGAAGTGGGGTCCGAATTCCCATCGACTGTCGAGCACCAATCCCAGATACTTCATGGTGGACTCGACAGTTATCCGGGCCCCACTGACCACGATATGTGATCCCGGTGCCGGCGCACGCCGGGGGCCATGGAAAACCATCGCCTCCGACTTGTCAAGGGGCACCTCCAGGCCCAGGCGCCGGATGCGGGCCACCACCTGTGACACCGCAGCCGTGGCTGCGATGAAATAGTTATAATCCATATAACTGCTTTATAGAGCTTTGTTTTTTTTTTAAAACATGAAGTGCAAATAAAGTTTATCCGAATGAATTATAGTTGATTTTAATTTTTGAAGCTTTTACTACAGGAGGATCCCAGGAGGTACTGCATCCTATTCATTTCATTATTACAACAGGTTATGGGTCCAGACCATTCTGGGCCCATAACCATTCTGCACCCATGTGCAACAGTAAGCCAGCTAGAATGGAAAATGTAACTATTTATTTCATTACTAGTTTTCCGCCCGCGGCTTCGCCCGCATGGAATTCGGTTATATCGCGCTTTTTAGATTTCCCTCAGGAACATCAATTTTTTGTTCAATAAAAGGTAGCCTATGTTCTTTCTCAGGGTCTCAAGATTGTCTGTGCCAAATTCCATCAAAATCGGTTGAGAGGTTTAAGCAGGAAAGTGTAACAGACAGACAGACAGAGTTACTTTCGCATTTATAATATTAGTATAGATTAGTATGGATTACAACACAGACGACAGCATATCAAGCTGCTGCAATCCGTCAGATTTCTTTATTGAGTTTTCAACTTTATCTCTAAAGCATTAAGGCTCAAGGTTGATTGGGAATATTTGACAGTTTCGGGTAGCTTGGCCTGCTATCCTCCGTACTAAAATTAAAAGGAAGTTTTCTCTATTCATTGCTATAAATTTACATTGGTGCAAATGCAGACGCCTGGTGGCCCTCAAAACAAGTACGCGTTACGTCACGTGTCGCCGCAGGCTATCATATACAACGTTCATTATATACGAAACCTGAATATAGTTTGTTCACAAGCATCTGAATTGATTCCAATCATTTTTACACCACGCTATATTTGTCCCAAAATATATTTAAAAATGTTGCATTGTGGTTAACGAGCGCACAACACAGTTCACAGCGGGTAATATAGTGCTAGGGCCGCCGCCGAGCCGCGCCGCTGTAGGCGCGAGCGGGCGAGCGGTAGACGCGAGCGGGCGAGAAAGAAAAATTCTTCTTGCGTTGGATAGCCTATTAATCCAGGAAGGCTTTAGGTTATAAAACATCCCGCTATGACCAATAGGAGCAGAGCAGTAACAAAAAATGTTGCGAAAACGGGAGCTATTGCAGCCGTACATATTGCCAATAGGAGCTGAGCATGACTAATTCCACGCGAAAGAACTCGCTGGCGGCTGCTAGTACTTAATAATAAAGAAATTGTAGCTACGATGTCTGACAGCCGCGTTCAATCCCCGCGCAATGCAAATATTTGTATGCATGAATATGAATATTTGCACGGGTCTGGTCGTGTCTCGGAAAGCACGTTATGCCGTTGGTCCCGGTTGCCATACGAACATCTAGTGGCAGTCGTTACGGGTTGTTGAAGCCCTCAAAAGTCCAACAATTGGTCTAACTGCAATGCTTCGATATCGCCTTCGGGTTGTGGAGGTCAGACCGCAGTCGCCTCACGGAAAATATCGAAGTTTAGCCAAAATTAGCAGTAAGATTGATAAAGCGGACCCCAGGCCCAAAAACTGAAAAACTTCGGATGCGGCTGGGATTAACGTTGAGATGATGATGTTGTAGTTATGATGTCTCAGAGTGTTCGAGCTCCTGATCAGCCAGATGGGATCAAAATACAAAGACCACGTAAAATTCGTAATATTTTATTTTACATGTTTTTTTAGATGTTTTTCGCTAAATGGCTCGCAGCCCATCGGTTCAGCACGGATGTTACAATCTTTAAATGATTTTAAATCATGTCAACAGTATTTAAAGTCTATATTACTATGTGATTAGGCGCAGAATTAGATAGGTTCGCAAGGGACGGTTTGAGCCGATCGCATGCGTCAACTTCCTTCAGGAAGCGATTAGCGGTCGCCGTATCCATTCATATCCTTCCCGAACCGATGCAATGCGAGACATTTGGTGGAAATCATCCGTCGATTAACATAATACATTAAAACTTGGCTTTCTCTATGTATTCAAGCGCTTGCTGCCTTATCTTGTTCACTTGGTCTTGATCCCCGATCTTCTCCTCCACTTCTATCCACTTCTTGTAGAGGATTTTCATCTTCCGTGCCGGCAACTTGTGTGACGTCATGCGCTCCATTACTTGTCTAACAAACAAAAGAGATATATCAGAAAATGTGATTCCATAAATACTATAACTGCGTTTTCAAAACCATTTTTCAGAGGTCAGCTTCTAGTTTAACCGAATGCAGCTGAACTATTTCACCATGAAGCCTTAGGTGAAGTGATCTATCATTTCAACTGATTTAAGAGGTTGAAACTATTGAAAGCTCACTCAACCTCACTTCAACTAACTTGTTATGGTGAGATTTTTACTAAATTATAAACTTATAGCGAAAACTTCAAGGTCCTTTTTTTTCATTTACAATTACAAACTAGTGCTTGACTGCAATCCCGCCTGATGGTAAGCAGTGATGCAATCGTTGATGGTAAACTGCGCTAGTTTATTAAGAGCCTAATCACTTAAAAAAAAACTGAGTGAATAGGAAGGAAGACGTCAGTTGAGCGAGGTGTAGTTTAATCCTAACAACACGACCAACGATGCTGCGCCAGAGGAAGATTGATCTGGAGACCCTCCACGACCAAACACCCGACACAACAACATTTGGTGCATCGTACCCGGCACACATCGCAACGCAACTGCTCAGACCCGTCCTCCGTACGGCTTCACCAAACATCATGCCGGAACACGGCGAATCGGTTGATGGAAAGACTATGTCTGGTGGGTGGTCACTTCTGTCGGCAGCCGATGTTATGGCATACCACCTCCACCTATTAAAAAAAATAAACTGACCGGACGTGTTCGGTGTCGTTGTTCTTGAGCAGCATGTCCACGTAGGCGGAGCAGACGTCGACCCTCGCTGGGTACACCGCCAGCACCTGCTCGAACAGCGCCTCCGCGCGCTCGCGGGCCCCCGACCGGCTCTCCAGCAGCGCGAACTGGACCAGCACCGGCACGTCTAAAGACAAAAAACCCACATTAACCAGCCTGTAAACTAGTAGCCTCTGGCAAATTGTTCCAATCCCTCGATGTACGCGGTATAAAAGACGAGGCGAAACGTTTAGTCCGGATCGTAGTGGTGTCAACAACGTAAGGGGGGTACTCGCCAGAAGATGGATCGATGATAGAACGGAGAGGAATTAGGTCATGCAATTCCTTCTTTTCCATAATAAAAACCTTTTTACAAAAAAACAACCGACTTCCAAAAACCAGTACAAAGTGAAAAATAATTTCGATTAATTTCTAATTTCGGAAGTCGGTGTCTTTGGTTTTGTATATTCGTTTTTTTGACACCGACTTCCGTAATTAGTTATTTTTCACTTTGTAGTGGTTTTTGGAAGTCGGTTGTTTTTTTGTAAAAAAGTTTTTATTTTACACTTTTTAGTTGTTAGAAGTACTATGGTGCTTTGGGGTCCCACCTCCATCTCTGGGACCCAAGTCAACCCCACCTGCCAGACGGTGCACCTGCTGACTCACGAACGGGGCTCTGACGCCGGCTTTCCCTTCGGGGTTGAGTGGTCAGACGGCAGTCGCACTCTTAATAAGCCAAACAAGCCAATCAATCATGGTGAGGAAAATAAGAAATGCACATGTCACAGCTAGGGCGCCGCCGCAAAACGGCGCGCAGGAGCCTCGCCCGACTCCTGTGACCTGTGGGCTAGGGCTACCGTGTCAGAGGCGGACACGGCTGAAGAAGCGAGCCCAATCCATGAAAATCCGTTTCGCGTCGTGGAACGTTGGCACGCTAACTGGACGCGCGAGAGAGCTGGCCGAAACTCTCCACAGGCGGAGGGTGGCCGTGGCGTTCCTGCAGGAGACTCGGTGGAAAGGCAGCAGATCCCGGCTTATTGGGAATGGCTACAAGCTGATCTACACGGGTGCACCTAGTGGGAGAAATGGGGTCACCGTGGTGTTGTCTGACGAGCTCCAGGATGACGTCTTGGAGGTGAATCGCATCAGCGATCGGCTAATGTCGGTGCGGGTGCTTGTCAATGGGGTTATAACCCACTTGATAAGTGCCTACGCTCCACAGGCCGGGTGCAGTGAAGCCGAAAGGACGCTGTTTTGGACCCAGCTCGAAGGATTGCTTCGCGGGATTCCGTTATCCCAGGGAATCGTTCTGGGTGGTGATTTGAACGGTCATGTGGGTGAGAGGTGTGGCGAGTTTGAGCGTGTTCACGGTGGCTTTGGGTACGGTAGCCGCAACGCGGAAGGAGACAGCATTCTCCGAATGTGTGCGGCTGCGGACCTTGCAATCGTGAACACCTACTTCAAAAAGAAGCCGGAGCACCTTGTCACCTACCGGAGCGGGCGAAGCGCTACCCAGATCGATTTTCTACTAACTAGGAGGCACCACATCGGCAAAGTAGCCAACTGCAAAGTCATACCCGGTGAGAGTCTCACTGCACAACACCGTCTCCTTGTCATGGACCTCTGCGTAAAGGCCCAACGTAGACGTGTAGAGGACTGTCGGCGCCAGATCCGGTGGTGGCTGCTTGATGAAAACAGGTCCCAGGATTTTGCGTCGGTTATTGGCGACAAGTGCGTCGGTACCGACGGAGAACCTGTGCAAGACCACTGGGACAGGATCCAGGCAGCTATTACGGGGGCGGCGCGGGTGGTACTCGGCGTCTCTAAGGGCGGCCGCAAACGTGACAAGGAAACCTGGTGGTGGGACGACACAGTCCAGAGGGAGACTAAGGTGAAGAAAGCCCTCTTCAAAACGTGGCAAGCGATCGGATCTCCTGAAGATCGCGACGCATACAAGGTTGCCAAACGTGCCACCAAAAGAGCTGTAGCCAGAGCCAGACGAGACCACTTGCAACCTCTCTACGAGAAGTTGGAATCGTCTGAGGGGCAAAAGGTCATTTACAAGTTGGCACGTTCCAGGGTCAAAGCGGCACAGGATATATCCAAGTGCCGTTGTGTAAAAGACCCAAATGGCAACCTGCTATGCGAGGACCTCGCGGTGAAGGAGAGATGGCGCTCGTACTTTCACGAGCTGCTGAACAAGCAGCATCAAGAGGTGCAGACACCGGAACTCCCTCCGAACCTTGGACTAGTGCCTCTGATAACGCCTGAGGAAGTCCAAACGGCTCTTCGTCGTATGGGGAATCGGAAAGCTGTCGGAGCTGACGGAGTCCCCATTGAGGCCTGGAAGGCGATGGGTTCTCGCGGTGTGGGCATGCTAACTAACTTTTTCAATCGCGTGCTCCTGACCGGCAAAATCCCGAGCCAATGGAGGCTGAGTATAATTACTCCAGTCTTTAAAGGCAAGGGCTCAGTTCAGGAGTGTGGCAACTATCGCGGTATCAAGGTCATGTCCCACACCATGAAAATCTTTGAGAGGATCGTAGACTCCCGAATCCGGCAGGAGTGTGCTGTCTCGGAGTGTCAATATGGGTTTCGGCCAGGGTACGGAACCATGGACCCTATCTTAGCACTAAGGATCGCCATGGAGAGATACAGATCGAAGAACACGCCTCTGCATATGCTCTTTCTAGATATGCAGAAGGCCTTCGACTGTGTCCCTCGCGGGGTGATCTGGTGGGCACTGAGGTCCAAAGGGCTACCTGAAACCTATGTCGACATAATTCGAGACATGTACCTCAATTCCGATTCCGTTGTCAGGACCGCTGTTGGCGACACTAAACCCTTCCCCATCACCGTCGGAGTCCACCAGGGATCCGTCCTTAGTCCGTTTCTGTTCAGCGTGATATTAGACGTTTTGTCGGACAGCATCAAGGACTCACATGAGCAGCCTCCCTGGCTACTCATGTATGCTGACGATATCGCGCTGGCGGACGCGGACAGGGAACGGTTGGTGCGGCGTGTGAATGCGTGGAAGGACTCGCTTGAGAACGGAGGTCTGAAACTCAACGTGTCGAAGACCGTATACTTGGCCAGCAACACGACAGACCCCATGTCTGTGCGCATAGGCGGAGACATGGTCGAGCGCACGGACCAGTTTAAATACTTGGGGTCTGTGCTTCACGCGTCCGGCGACATTGATTGCGACGTCAAGGCACGTATTTCCGCAGCTTGGGCGAAATGGCGTGAGGTGACAGGTGTCACTTGTGACCCCAAAATGCCGGTTAAGCTTAAGGGACAGGTCTATAAAACCATCATTAGACCTGTTCTCCTGTATGGCAGTGAGGCGTGGCCTGTGCTTGAGCGACACAAGCAGGAGCTGCGTGTCACGGAGATGAATATGCTGCGGTGGATGTGTGGAGTTACGCGGAAAGACCGCATCAGGAACTCCCGCATCCGGGGCAGCCTTCGTGTCCGTGACATTGCAGACAAACTGCAGGAGGGTCGCCTACGCTGGTACGGCCACGTCTTACGGAAACCGGCATGTTACGTGGGTAACAAATGTCTTGCCATGGCGCCTCCGCCGGGCCGGAACAAGCGGGGTAGACCAAAGAAGTGCTGGCTTGACGTTGTAAGAGATGACATGCATGCCAACAAGCTCTTACCACAGGACGCTAAAGATCGTGCGAAATGGAGGAGAATGTGCAGGAAAGCGGACTCCAACGCGAAAGCCGCGGATGCAACCGGGATAAACGCTGAGATGATGATGATGATGAGTTGTTAGAAGTACTATGTATTCAGTTGCATCCGGTCAGACTGGCAGCTGTCGCAAATATAGTTGGGAAACGACGTAATTTTGTTTACTTTAATTTTTACCCGTAAGTATTCCCTCAACTGCCTTTGGTTTTCATCATCAAATTTACTGCAGACCATTATTTAACTCAATGGGTGCAAAGGTCTCATCAATATAAATGAATGCAGTCCAACCACAAAGTAGCTACTGTAAACCGTTGAGGAGTTCCCGGAACTGGCCTTTGTCTTCATCATCAGAGCTCTTACGACAATCACAACCCATCTAGGTGTAAGTTTCTTATCAATACAAATTAATCGAGCCCAAACACAAGGTAGCTGCTGTGAATTGTTGAGGAGTTCCTTCGACTGTCTCCCGGCTTCATCATCAGATCTACTTCAGACCTTTATTAAATTGTAGTGCTATCAAAAACTTAATGAAAATGCTAAGATATGCACTAATCCCCCCTGCAATTTTTGAAATTTCCCCTTGTTTTCTCTGGTCTTCCACGATAAAACCCTGATATCCTTACCATGGGACCACCCTGGGAACGACTTCTTTCCAACAGAAAAAGAATTATCAAAATCGGTTCATAAACGACAAAGTTATGCGCCAACAAACATAGAAAAAAAAAGCATATATACGGTCGAATTGAGTAACCTCCTCCTTTTTGAAGTCGGTTAAAAAGACATTTTTAATACAGTTGCTCAAAAAAGTGGTGTATTACAGGGACGTATAGCGTTCGGAAAGTGGGCTTTTCCGAACTAGTGCGTTCTCTTTCCCAACTGTCAAAATATTGTCTATTAAAAATAAAAAAGAAAACCAACCATGAAGTTTTTACTTTAAAAAAATCATAGATGTTTTTATGATTCATGCAAATAATTCTAAAAAGAAGCTACTAATTTGTTTCAATATCAGATTTAATGATTTAATTCAATGAGTTAGGTTAGGTTTTATTTAATTTCACCTCATTTCATTTTCATTTCATATCAATAAAAAAAATCTACTGAAGACTTGGCTGTATGGGCATAGTTCCCTTTGCCTAATCGAATGGGTGAAGAAAAAAAAATCTCTGCTTATATTCTTTTACGGTTTGCGCCATTTTTCAAAAATTTTCTTTGCGAGTTTAGTTGTTTGTTGCACAAAATGAGTAATTTCGACGATATTTTATTTGAATTAACACCACCGGAACTCAGTATCATTGCACAAAATGCTTCGGAGAACATTTTACCGGAAAAGTCAAAAAGTCGCTACATATCTATATACAACGAATTTATTGCGTGGAGAGAAGAGAAAAAGGCAAATAGTTTTTCAGAAAATGTTATGTTGGCATATTTCTCCGAACTGTCAGCAAAATTAAAACCTTCTACATTATGGTCGAGGTTTTCGATGATAAAAAGTATGCTGAAAATAAGAAACAACGTGGATATAAGTCAATACCCAAAACTAAATGCTTTCTTAAAACGACAATCAGACGGTTTTACAACTAAAAAGTCGAAAATATTAACATCGAATGAAGTGGAAAGGTTTTTAAACGAAGCTCCCGATGACCGTTATTTAGCCACAAAGGTAATTAATTAACAAGTACTTATATTTTTCTTTAGTATTCAGTTTACGAAATCGCAAAATACAGTCATTAAATTATTTTAAAAAATATTAATCAAATCCCTTTTTTTTGTAGGTTGCGCTGATCAAAAATCAGCGCAACCTACAAAAAAAAAAGGGATTGCATTGTTGGTGCTTGCCGCAGAGCGGAGTTATCCAATATTACTTTAAAAGATATTGAAGCCCATGAAAAAATGCTACTAATCAAGATTCCGAATACAAAAAATAAGATACCGAGAAGCTTTGTTGTTGAAGGAGATTTTCTTAGAATAGTGCAAAAATATATGAATCAGCGGTCCCAAAAAGGAAAATCCGACCGTTTTTTCCAAAATTATCAAAAAGGAAAGTGTACATCTCAAGCAATCGGGATAAACAAATTTGGTAATATGCCAAAAGAAATAGCTACGTTTCTTGGTCTGCCGGATGCAGAGTATTATACTGGGCACAGCTTCAGCAGGAGCTCTGCTACATTATTGGCAGATTCAGGAGTCAATTTGACGTCCTTAAAGCGACTAGGAGGTTGGAAGTCAGACAAAGTTACAGAAGGCTATATTGCTGATTCATTACACAACAAACTAGAAACTGGGAAAAAAATCACACAATCCATTAATTTAAAGTCCAGTCCGTCACCTTCACATGACAATAGTGAAGAGAAAGTTCGTCCATTTACCTTCGTTGATAATGATAAGTCATTAGATCAAATTCCATCAACTAGCAAACGCCATTGTATAACACCTTTGACAAATATACATGAACAATCATACGAAATTAATAATAGTTTGTCTCAAACAGTAAATATGCAACCTAAAACTTCCCCAGTTAGTATAAAAAACTGTACCAATTTCAATGTATATGTGAATTATAACTTTTCTAAGAAATAAATTATTAGTTAGATGAGTTTATTGTGTTTTTATTATTTTAATAAATTGCTTAATTTTTTCGCAACTGTATTAAAAATAGTTGTTCAGTACACGTGCGGAACCGTCATTGCAACTTGTTCCGACTGTCAACCCTCACCTTCGGCTGCGCCTCGGCTCGGGTCGACATTTGTCGGAACTCGTTGTAATGACAGGCTTTCCGCACTTATAATGAAATATACTATTCTGTACATTTTTGAAAATTATGCAGCTATATTATTTTACATTGCGCTTTTTTATATTACACTTTATACATATATATACTAAATAACTTACGTTCTTTCTTCTCGAGCACGGAAATAGCTTTTTGCATAACCTGAAAAAAAACAAGTTACAATACATTAGAATACTAAAACCTGTTACTGAAGGACAAAAAAACTACTATTACGAAGAAGCAATCATTTTTTTTTTATAAGATTTCATGAAATAGTCATTATAACGAAGGTAAATAAATATCAACTTTATTCCAAAATTAATTAAATTGATTTTAGTGTGACTCTTGCAAACGTTTTAAAAATGTTTGAAGTTGCTAAATAAACTGAATTTTATCATGTAAAGCTATACCTACACTTGAGGTAGGTATACATAAAAGCTATTTTTCCATAAATTTAGAATTGTTAACTTTTTTGAGATTAATTCGCGAGTGCAGCTACACAGGAGCTAAAGTTAATATTTGGGAACACTGTTGGAGCTGCTGGACCTTGGACAAAACTATCTTAGCATTGTGTAGATTCAATTTCTTAGTATTGTATAGGGTTGTAACGGAGCTTCGCCTCCGCTTCCGTTACTGCGGAAGTTCCGCAATAAATCGTATCTTCGCTTCCGCCTCCGCCTTCGCACAATTTTTTGTGGAGTTATAACGGAGATTTATTTACGTATTTATAAAATAAATAACGCGCAAGCTGCGACGCTCGACAACCGCCCGGCCGCGTTTGAGCGCGAAATGGTCAACTAGTGCGAGGCGGGAATGCTTTAAACACAGTTTGTTTCTCCTTAATTTTCATTACAAGAGGGTAATATTTTTTACCAAATATACTACTAATAATGTACGTATTTAAAATAAAAATTTTGTTTTAATTAACAATAAATTTCATTTTTTTTCTATATGTACTTCACCTCCGCCTCCGTTAACCTCCGCATCCGCGGAGGTGAGACTCGTCGCCTCCGCATCCGCCTCTGCCTCCGCTAACAAGCCTCCGTTACAACCCTAGTATTGTATAATTGCATGGCACACGTGAGAGCACTATGTACTTGCTGTAAAGTATCTATTTGTTGGGTTAGTCTTTTTTTTTTGTTGTTTTTTTTTTGTGTTTTCCATAGCGTACAATATATTTCTGCATTGTTCACACACTGTTGATTTCAAAACGAATGATGTAATCAAATATTTGTATCAATAGCTTGACAAATTAAAATAGTGTCCATGGAGTTTCTTGCCCGTTCTTCTCCATAGGTACCTACTCTTTGGAATGGGCGACTAGCTTCATCTTATTGACTGACCGACCTTCTGACAATTCAAAAGTGCCTGTAACTGGTTTATTTGAAATAAATGATTTGTTTTGATTAAAGATTAGAGAGTTGTATTGATGATTATTAATTCCGTAATCTGACACTGGTATCTACTGATTCATGTTCACAAACTAAACTAAATTTAAATTCAGCGCATCTTCTTCTTTATATTTTACTAAGAAAAGGACAGAAAACTAATATTAGTTTAGTCTTGTCAATTAGTCAGCACCTGACCTAAATTAATATTAGTTTAGTCTTGTCAATTAGTCAGCACCTGACCTAAATTAATATTAGTTTAGTTTTGTCAATTAGTCAGTCTGACCTAAATTAATATTAGTTTAGTCTTGTCAATTAGTCAGCACCTGACCTAAATTAATATTAGTTTAGTTTTGTCAATTAGTCAGCACCTGACCTAAATTAATATTAGTTTAGTTTTGTCAATTAGTCAGTCTGACCTAAATTAATATTAGTTTAGTCTTGTCAATTAGTCAGCACCTGACCTAAATTAATATTAGTTTAGTTTTGTCAATTAGTCAGTCTGACCTAAATTAATATTAGTTTAGTCTTGTCAATTAGTCAGCACCTGACCTAAATTAATATTAGTTTAGTCTTGTCAATTAGTCAGCACCTGACCTAAATTAATATTAGTTTAGTCTTGTCAATTAGTCAGCACCTGACCTAAATTAATATTAGTTTAGTCTTGTCAATTAGTCAGTCTGACCTAAATTAATATTAGTTTAGTCTTGTCAATTAGTCAGTCTGACCTAAATTAATATTAGTTTAGTCTTGTCAATTAGTCAGCACCTGACCTAAATTAATATTAGTTTAGTTTTGTCAATTAGTCAGCACCTGACCTAAATTAATATTAGTTTAGTCTTGTCAATTAGTCAGCACCTGACCTAAATTAATATTAGTTTAGTCTTGTCAATTAGTCAGTACCTGACCTAAATTAATATTAGTTTAGTCTTGTCAATTAGTCAGTCTGACCTAAATTAATATTAGTTTAGTCTTGTCAATTAGTCAGTTTGACCTAAATTAATATTAGTTTAGTCTTGTCAATTAGTCAGCACCTGACCTAAATTAATATTAGTTTAGTCTTGTCAATTAGTCAGCACCTGACCTAAATTAATATTAGTTTAGTCTTGTCAATTAGTCAGCACCTGACCTAAATTAATATTAGTTTAGTCTTGTCAATTAGTCAGCACCTGACCTAAATTAATATTAGTTTAGTCTTGTCAATTAGTCAGCACCTGACCTAAATTAATATTAGTTTAGTCTTGTCAATTAGTCAGCACCTGACCTAAATTAATTTTAGTTTAGTCTTGTCAATTAGTCAGCACCTGACCTAAATTAATATTAGTTTAGTCTTGTCAATTAGTCAGCACCTGACCTAAATTAATATTAGTTTAGTCTTGTCAATTAGTCAGCACCTGACCTAAATTAATATTAGTTTAGTCTTGTCAATTAGTCAGCACCTGACCTAAATTAATATTAGTTTAGTCTTGTCAATTAGTCAGCACCTGACCTAAATTAATATTAGTTTAGTCTTATCCATTAGTCAGTCTGACCTAAATTAATGTACTTTTAGATCTTGTTTTCAATAGTTAGTTCACCTAATTACAAGGTTTGCAATAAAAGAGAAAATGTGCAGCATCTTTTGGTGAAGTGTGTCAGGAACGAGTCTGAGAGAACGAGCATAATTAGAGAATTAGATATACATAGGTTAGACACCTATGTATATGTAATTCTCTAATTATTCTACCTACCTATGTCTAACCTATGTATATCTAATTCTCTAATTGCAACACGCGACAAAGGCTAAAATAATTTATTAATTAGTTACTACTAAACAAAAAATGAGTTTAAATAGTACCTAAATTTTTAGCAACATAAGATTAGTTTATGATGACGTGAACTGTGTTTAGTAAGTCCCTTAAACTAAAGATTTAAAAAAATGTTTTTAATCACATCTAAACTGTGTTTGAATATCTTAATTTGACAGGACTAAACTTATATTTTATCTTTTATCCGTTGCTTAATAAAATAGAAAAAAAATTATGCAGTAAACTTAAAATTAGTTTAGTTTCTGGACAAAGGAATCGAAGCCAATGATATGCTAATTGTAAAAAACTTAAATAAGAAAAATTTAGTTTTAGGATGAGCTCCTAAAACTAAATTTTTTTTAAGTTTTTTAGTCTTTGGCTATTAGTGGGTATAGTTAAGTTTTAGTTTTTCGTTGCCTGTACCTGCCGCGCCTTGTCAACAAGTCCCAGCTTGAAGCACGCGGCGCCACAAAGCGTGTACATGCTCGTCTGCCGCTTGTACTTCCTCATCATCAGATCCACCAGCGCCAGCAGTTCCTGGTGCTTACTGGTCTCCACATAAATGTCCAGCAGCTTCGAGTGAACGTCGAAGGGCTCGTTCGTCTGGAGAACTTCTTCTAGCGTCTTTTGTAAGGATTCCTGGAAAAAGAGATAGTTTTGGAACCATTAGAAAAAAATGTTCATAAAAAAATCTGTCTATAATGTTCCCACTATTGGGACCCAGGCCAGTGTGGTTACCATGAGTTTTCATTCCGAGACTCGATCATACACATCGCCCGCGTTTGGCGCTCTCATTGGTTGAGAGTTATTACAACCTTGAAGCGGGACAATCGATGAGTCAAACGCGTCGATATCGATGATCGAGTCTTCGTATTGAAAACTCATAGTACCACATCATCATCATCACACTGCTCTGTATGAAAGGGAGCGGGCCGCAGTCTACCACGGAACCCAGTGCGGGTTGGTAATGCCAAATATGCAATGCCAGACAAAGTCTTGCCGCCAAGCGATTCGTCGTGTTCCGGTATTATGTCTGGTGAAACCGTACGGAGGACGGGTCTGAGCAGGTGTGTTGCGTTGTGTGACGGGTACGATGCGCCAAATGTTGTTGTGTCGGAAGTTTGGTCGTGGAAAGTCTCCAGATCCATCTCCCTCTAATGCAGCATCGTTTGGTCGTGTTGGTCTTGGGTTTAACATTGCATCGCCCCGCTCAACTGCCGTCATCCTTCCTATTCATCAGATTTTTTAAGTGAATAGGCGTAATAAACTAGTGCTCTTTACCAACAACGATTGCATCACTGCTTACCATCAGGCGGGATTGCAGTCAAGCAGTAGTTTACAATTAAATGGTCGTAGGACATGTCGGTTTCCTCTCAATGTTTTCCTTAACAGTTTTGAGAGCAGTGATGATGAAATAATTTACTTAAAGTAAAGCGTCTGCCTTTACTTTACTCGTAAGTCAGAGCGCTTACCGCTGCACCACCACTGCTCCTTATCGATAAGTATCCCAACGTTCTAAGGCCGTCACCACACACCACCGTCTGGCCAGCCTGGTAGTAGTAGGCCATTACATTTTATGACAGGCGCAACGAATCCATCGAGATTGTTGGCGTGCCATGGAGGAGGCCTATGTCCAGCAGTGAACGAGTAGAGGCTGATGATGATGATGATGATCTAAACGTATAAAACATAGATGAAAACGATTTGATGTCTATTTTTGTCTTTTACGACCGCTGGTAAGTTACTTTGTAGTATCTATTGACGATTGATTACGTCCTCCGTGGCGTAGCGGTCAACACGCCTGCCTGCGATGTGGAGGCCCCGGGTTCGATCCCGGCCAGGTCATGATGGAAAGCGATCTTTTCCTGATTGGCCAGGATCTTGGATGTTTATCTGGGCGGATTTCACAAAAGTTGTCTGCAGGTAAATTGCGTGTCCTACGACTTCTAGCTTGTTTATCAATAACGCATTGCTTCAAAACATATGGTTTTGTTTATATATTGAAACGACTTATAATATAAGTGCAACATGAAAATCAGATAGAAACTCATTCAATAAAAAATAAAAACGTGCTAAATTTCGCGTGTCCACGCCCCATAATTGGAATTCAAAATGATTTTATATATGTTTTCCTTCTTTTTCATATTGGTACGATTGTTATTTTAGAAGCTTATACTTTCAAGATATTAAATTAAACTTAATGGAAGGTGATTCAAAGTTTAAAAATAAAATAAAACACAATATTTGTTTTCTCTAAAATTCGGTCGCGCGGAAATTCCGTAATACGTCACACTACGTGTTTGGTCAAGTAGGAATGAAAAACAACTAAAATTAGGATATTTTTATACAAATAACAACATTTTAAGTCCATAGACAGCTGCAAAATTTATTTTTAACAACAGACTTTCAAGAAATACTGAGCGAAGCCGTCGCTCCGTCACGTGGCACAAATTGTGATTCAATTACGAACGGCTGTTTTCGAAGGTAGTATTCCTGTTTTAAGTTGTTTTTTGCAAGTTATATTTTAAATGTTTTATTATATAACTATGTAGTATGAGTAGAATATTCAAATTTTCTTTATATAAGGAGTAATTTTTATTTGATTCCCAACCGGTAGACTTACGTCACATCCTTTACGTAACGTATTGTACAAAGGATCGCAAAATGTGACGTAATGGAATTCATAGGCAGTATGTACAATGACTGCACATTTAACAGGTGAATATATCTAACCTGATTTTTATGAAAGTTGGTATAGTCGTCGAAACATTTTTTTTTTCGAAATCCTTTTATAACTAGCTTTCCGCCCGCGGCTTCGCCCGCGTAGAGTTCGGTTATATCGCGCTTTTTGGATTTCCCTCGGGAATATCAATTTTTTCCGGGATAAAAGGTAGTCTAAACCTTCCTTAAGAATCACTCTATCTATTAAAAAAAACCGCGTCAAAATCCGTTGCGTAGTTTTAAAGATCTAAGCATACATACGGACATACAGCGAAAGCGACTTTGTTTTATACTATGTATTGATTGATTGATTATGCCTGTCAATACTAACCTTTCATACCCTACAAGTTATGTTACTATAAGTACCTATAAATGCAAAAACTTGAGACGCTGTACATTTGTTTCATACATTAAGTTTTTTATACTTCATCTACAGATATTAATTTATTTACATTATTATAAATCTGAAAAATGGCGTTGACTGCTGCCGAGCGAGCTAGAACATACAAAGGAAAAATTAACAAAACCCGGAAAAAATATGAGCTACTACTCGCGCAAGTTAACTGTGCACCTCGCTGGAATGCAGCCCATATGTATCAATTTAATTGCAAAACGTCATGAGTAAAATGACCTAGTATTATGACCCTTTATCATCAAAACGCCCTTTTATTGACATATAAATGATTGAGCTATTTTAATTTTTGGTACTACCTCAAGATGTTGTATCTTCATATTTAGAGATTTTAAAGTTATGACGTAAACTAAGCTTTATATTTCCTACTAGCTTTCGCCCGCGGCTTCGCCCGCGTGGAGTTCGGTTATATCGCGCTTTTTAGATTTCCCTCGGGAATATCAAATTTTTCCGGGATAAAAGGTAGCCTATGTTTTTTCTCAGGGTCTAAAGATTGTCTGTGCCAAATTTCATCAAAATCGGTTCAGAGGTTTAGGCGGGAAAGCGTAACAGACAGACAGACAGATAGACAGACAGACAGACAGAGTTACTTTCGCATTTATAATATTAGTATGGATACGTCACATCTCATTCCATTAACGTAACGTGTCCTACTTTGGCTGTGCTATTTAAACTGATTATTTCCAAATAAATCTAGGCAAATATGTGCCTCTAGCTTAATCAAAAAGGAATATTTTGGCACCTGTTTTATTTTTTAAAATAAATATATCATTATACACGCAATGAAGCGCACCAAAGTAATTAATGTGAAGTACAAAGTACCAACAAGTGACGTAATGTTGTTTATTGGTTCAAATTAGATTAATAGAAGTAGTTTAAGTGAATGTTATACCTCTATCGTAGGACTGATTGTAATAAACATTCGATTTGCAATAAGCTGTTATCAATATTACAGGCTAGTTTTATTTTATAGTAAAGTTTATTTAGTGACGTAATGGAACTCTTCATGGACTATTAACATTGAGCTTCAATTAACGTGAAAAATAATGAATATACAACGTAAAAAGTAATATTTATTAAAGTAATAGTTATTAATGAATGAAATAAAACACACTTAACCTTAAACTAAATACTTTTAAAATAGTGGAATTCCATTACGTATCGTACATTATTTTTTGAAATCCGCCCATCTACATCCATACTAATATTATAAATGCGAAAGTAACTTTGTCTGTCTGTCTGTCTGTTACGCTTTCCCGCTTAAACCTCTCAACCGATTTAGATAAAATTTGGCACAGACAATCTTTAGACCCTGAGAAAGAACATAGGCTACCTTTTATCCCGGAAAAATTTGATATTCCCGAGGGAAAACTAAAAAGCGCGATATAACCGAACTCCACGCGGGCGAAGCCGCGGGCGGAAAGCTAGTATACTATATGTATCTGTTATAAAATATAGTATCATAAATTGAGTTAGTACCCCATAACACAAGGCTCGAACTTACTTTGGGGCTAGCTCAATCTGTGTGATTTGTCCGTATATATTAAAAAAAAAATTACCCGATACGCAAACCAAACAGTGTTGTTTTCATACCTAAACACCTATATTCATTTACACAAATTAATAAATATAGTCCATTCCACATTATATTTAATTTGTACATACCTACATAAGCTTTTGAACATTAAACCTGATCAGTAACAAATATTGTGAGTGTGTAACTGAATAAATAAATATTTAATTATACATTATTATCATAATACAAAAACCATCGACAATCGAGTCGGGTTTCTGTTTGCCACGCGGGAAGTTATCGTACGAAGCTCTATGGTCGGGGAATCACAATGATTTTAGAGGTCGTCGGGTTCGGTCGATAGTTTCGAGGCATCACGTGGGATAACACGCAATCGCGCAGTATTTATTCTAGGTATCTGTGAATTGAATTTTAAAAGTCAAAGTGTTTTTTTTTTCTCTTATATCAATTCAGTCAAGGTCTGTTTTTAATTCATAGTTGTTTATAGCTAGCTCCAACTACTGCGGTATATCGCGAGCAGACTGTATTGCTTCTCTATAATCGCTGCTGCGAGTTTATCATATTGTTATACAATGTTAAACGAAAATACAGTGATCCTATACTTATCAATGGCTATCAATTATCATCATCATCATCATCTCGGTGGTAGGCCATAATATCGGTTTCCGGCAGAAGTTACCACCCACCAGACAAAGTCTTGCCGCCAAGCGATTCGTCGTGTTCCGGCATGATGTCTGGTGAAGCCGTACCGAGGACGGGTCTGACCAGTTGGGTTGCGATGTGTGCCGGGTACGATGCGCTAAATGTTGTTGTGTCGGGAGTTTGGTCGTGGAGGGTCTCCAGATCAATCTCCCTCTGGGTTTAACATTGCATCATCTCGCTCAACTGTCGTCTTCCTTCCTATTCACAAAGGTTTTTTAAGTGAATAAACTAGCGCGCTTTACCATCAACGATTGCATCACTGCTTACCATCAGGCGGGATTGCAGTCAAGCGCTGGTCAAGCAGAATTATTAAAAAAAAAAACTCCGCGTTTAATCCCGGTTTTATATAAATATAAATAAATTACAAACTAGCGCTTGACTGCAATCCCGCCTGATGGTAAGCAGTAATACAATCGTTGATGGTAAAGCGCGCTAGTTTATTAAGAGCCTATTCACTCCAGCCTTGAAGACACTTAACTACTAGTCCAACGGAAACACCGTATTGGCAAATTGTTCCAGTCCCTCGATGTACGCAGTATGAAAGAGGAGGCGAAACGCTTTGTTCGGATCGTTGTGGTGTCGACAACGTAAGGGTGGCAACTGGCCGTATGACGTGTCCTTCCATGATGGAACGGAGATGGGGGGAATTCAATCATGCAATTTCCTCGCACACTCTACAAAATGCATCCTATAGAGATCACATTACCCAGTTTTGTTGTGGAGGTCAGCTAGGCAGTCGGTCCATGTACAAACTCAGCTGCATCTTGTTAGACTCCAACCACAACATTTTTGGAAAAAGGCTAGGGAGATGAAGATGATTCAGATTTAGGACTTCTCAAATAAATTATTTATTTCCGTGAAAAGGTTTGTACAGACGACAGGACATCACGCTACTACAATCTGCCAGATTTCTTTATTAGACTTTCAACTTTATCACTAAAGTTTTAAGGCTCAAGGTTGATGGCAATATTTTAGTTTAGCTAGCTTGACCTGCTGTCCTCCGTGCAACAACAATTTTACAGGTCATTCTTATTTTTTTAAACTAGACGAGGTCGGCATTACCTATTCCATTACTCCAAAAAGACCGAAACAAACGGGGACTGTGTTGTCTCTGACTCAAAGCACAAAATCCCGCAAAAGTAACGCAAAGTTGGCGGGAATAGCTAAAGAATTGACGTGCTTTCGAAGTAAGGAATCATTCAGTGGTCTTTAGTGAATTATTTGTCTTGAGAGGTCAAGGCCAGACCACAGTGAGTGGTGAGCGGACAGGCGGACGAGACAAGCATCATTTACACTTTTTGTTATCATAAAATAGATGTTTTTATTAAATTTTGTCAACTTTCAACAAAGCACCACCCGCCCGCAAGAATTTGCTTTTTTTCATTAAAAAAAGAGACGTCTCCCCATTTTATTACTCCTATATCGCGGATACGTTTACAAATGTTTAAAACCCACATCCACAAACAACCAGACCCTGAACAACTACCTGTAGACCATACAACTATTTGTTCCGCGCGGGAATCGAACTATACTGGTCAGATCGTATATCAAATTATAATTAACTAGCTTTCCGCCGCGGCTACGCCCGCGTGAAGTTCGGTTATAACGCGCTTTTTAGATTTCCCTCGGGACAATCAAATTTTTCTGGGATAAAAGCACCATATTATATAATCCGGACTTCTAATATTATCTACGTCTGCAAAATTTCAAAGCAATCGGCTCAGTAGTTACGGCGTAAAAGTGGAACAAACAAACAAATAAACTCACTTACCCATTTATAATATTAGTAAAGATGTTTTAGTCAGTGCACGCTGATGGCAACGATACGGCTAACAATAAACAGTATTTATACCATATTTCAAAGCCGTGGTCTATTTCAAAGCCGTAGTCCATTCCGAAAAAAATTAAAAAGAGCTTAGTTGATATAAAATAGGCGCCTGTTAATATAATGGGAGCAATATGTAAGTCTGCGTTTGCCCCCGTTTTCGCATCATTTTTTGTTACTGCTCTGCTCCTATTGGTCATAGCGGGATGTAATATAGTCTATGCCCATTCTCAGGCTCTAGACTATCTGTGTACCGAATTTCATTACAATCGGTTCAGTAGTTTTGGCGTGAAAGCCGGGCAGACAGACAGAGATATTTTCGCATTTACAATATTAATGTGGATTATTGCAATCTTCTGAAATAATAATCATACTCGTATCAATGTTACCTCCGTTATGATAAACTGGTCTGGTAGCTTTTTCAATGCCTCGAGTCGCCTCGATTCCACGAACACTGTCGAAAACATGTTTAATTGGCAACATGTCGGCGCTTCCATTACAGTCAGTTCGAGTCACTATCGGTCTAAGCGGACTCGTATCTCGGTTTCGTCGTTGTAATTTACACACTAGCCTCTGTTCATGAACGAGTTACCATGTAAACATCAACCGTATGACGTATTCGTAAAGATAAGTGCAAATATTTCATGTTGTGTGGACTTTTTAAACAAAATCAATATCGAAAGTATTACGTATGTTATGCAAAACATATCCGAGATTGTGCGAGGATAGCGGATAAATAATAAGGTTGGGTATAATATTATGCATTTTTTAATGGACTATTTTTAATAAAAATAGAACAAATATTATTTAATTCATATAAGTACCATTATAAAAAAATATATTTAATGTACAGACGACAGCACATGAAGCTACTACAATCTGTCAGATTTCCTTATTAGATTTTCAACTTTATCTCTAAAGCTTAAGGCTCAAGGTTGATTGGGAATATCCGACAGTTTGGGGTAGCTTGACCTCCTGTCGTCCGTACATACATAATATGTATAACTAGTATCTAGAAATTTAACATGGAATTAATAAGGCATATTATCTCCGTGCGTTCTCGTCTAGCTAACGAATGGTACTTGCATAGACATAACCTTGTAGTCAGGATAATTCATCAGCAACTACTTACCCTTGTGGAATAGGAGGTGCCCTACTACAGGTATATGCCCGACCCAGTTTTCGAAAATGGCCATATCACATTGTATTGGGATCGATTCATCATCACTGACAGGACTATTGTTGCCAATAAGCCTGATGTAGTGATGGTGGATTGATCAGAACGGTGTGCAATGATTGTTGACATAATCATCCCGCATGATGAGAACCTCGTGAAAGCCGAGAAAGACACACAAATCAAGTATCTTGACTTGACTCACGAGGTTGTCGACATGTGAGAAGTGGATTCAGCAATCATTGTACCGACAGACGTGACTGCCAGCCAAGAGCCTCGACCAACACCTTAGGAGGTTCTCGTTAGGCAGCTGGATCAAAGGCTTGATTCAGAAAGCTAACTAAGTCTTAATTTTGTCTTATCCTTATGTATTTTATTGGGTGTACATAAATAAATAAATAAAGCTGTATTTCTGGAAACGGCTCGCATTGTCAAGAGGTTCCTCTCTCCGCCGGTAGCTTGGACCCTGTTCCCGATACCGGAGGGCTACTATTTTTTTATATTTTTACATGTTTTTTTTATTTAGAAATATTTTAAAATGTAATTTATATGTATGAAAAATAAAATAGACGAAATAATAATGTAACATAAAATTGATATAACTAATGGAATAATCAAAACTATGAAGATAAAATCTGGATTCTCTATAATTCTGAAGAACAGCTTTAAAGCAATGGCATAGAATACTCTTTTTACCTACACCATATAAATTACAGAACATCAATATCTAAAGATTTTACAAAAGTTGGACACAATGGGGGGTCTTATACAGAGAACCTTTGGATGGAATACTAAGGGAAGGAGAGAGAAACAACGTTGGTGGTTGGTTGTTGGTAAAGTTGGTGGTGTTGGTTGGTTGGTAATGTTGGTGGTTGGTAAGTGGGTAGTGTTGGTAGTGGTGGTGTTGGTGGATTATGTAATAAATATGGACATAAAGTGTATCCTACTGGTTTAAATAAATATATACATCCTTCTCTGTATGAGAGGAGATCTGTACCCAGCAGTGGAACGATAAAAAGATTTATGATGTTGATGATGAATTACTAAACATCATACAAGAGAAGAAAAAAAAAAAAAAAAAAGGAGAAAAAGTGCTTTTTTGCGATACTGTGAGAAACACTATACAGCGACATTTAAATAATTTAGACATGTATAAGGGTTGCGTTTTCATTTTATAAGGATGTCTTGATTTCAATATACGCTATTATTTATTCATGTAGTTACCTATACTATATCATTTGCTGAGTCAAAAACTTGGAAAAACCCGCCATAAAGATAAATTCAGACACAGAGGTTATATGTCGGTCGCAGATTTAATAACATCGCAACAATAAAATTCAAATGAATGGCTTGCAAACAGTACGCGTTAAGTTAGGTTATGTATATTGCCTATAGGTTATATTATTCGTATTATGTTGTGTTGTGAGTGCCGGCCGCATCGATAAGCGAGCCTTAGGTTAGGTAGTCTGTATTCAGCTTGCGCGCCACACGGGCGACGACTGTGTATTGAGACCAAAAGTTGAGCGTCATTTGTGAAGTTTTTGACATTTAAAGAGTTGTGATCGACACTTAAAGCTTAACCAGCTTTCTTGTGCGACCTTATGGTGAAATTTAGAACAATATTATTCAAAGGTGATTATTTTGTTTGACTCTGTCGCGTCCGCCTCGCCTGGCCCACGCGACTATTTTTAGCATTGTGACCATCGAATTTTTGCAGTGTTATCAAACCGCGTGTTTTTTGCATTCATGTAAGACAAGTGGACGATATTTTTATTTAGTGTCTGAGTGGATTATAATTTCGTTATTAGTTGTAATACTAATATACCAGTATATACCTACATTTTAAAATAATATTTTATAGAGATGGTGGCGTTTGTAAACTATACAACGTGTAACATAAAGGGTATATACATAACAAAGGCATGGCATCTTTACATGATATCAAACGATATTGGAAGGGTTTTTTAATCCTATCTCTTTATGTTAGGAAGTTATGAGGAAAAACACCGCCTGTGATAGGCTACTATCATACTAGTCGCACAGAGATATTGAAGACATTTATCGGATTTTGGCAAGTAACGTGACGGGTAACGACTAGTTATTAACGTATGTAATGTGCTGCCACGTTTGTTATGATTTTACTTTAAGAAACACACGAAACCGAAAATTTGGTACCAATTTTTGAGTATTTTATTTTGAGTTGAAACCCTTCCGATATCGTTTGATATCATCTAAAGATGCCATGCCCTTGGTATGTATATACCCTTTTTGTTACACGTTGTATATAAACAACAAAACAAAACGGTCAGACAAAACTAAACTCTATTGAAAATACATGAAGGTGTATTGATTTAATTACTTTATATTTGTTTACATTTACACTTTAAGCCCGTTATTCATAAATATTGCTTAAAATTAACCAGTGATTAGCGATTGTTTAACCATACATTTTAGACATTTTACTTTCACTTTCATTATCGTTGATGAATAGTCCCCTTAAACACTGTGGTGTTTATTAATAAGTGATGATCAAATGTGAAAAATATATGGTTAAGGAATCGCTAATCACTTGCTAATTTTAAGCAACGTTTATGAATAAGGGGGTACATAGGTATGCAAATTGAATCAGTCTTTGGTAAAAAATAACCTTTTCAAGAATTTAGTATTTATGTAGTTTGGTGAATAAAAAACGAAAAGAAAAATAATAACAGAGCAATCACAAGCCCTACAATTTTCTTATCTAAAATGCTGTTTGTTATCTTTTAAAGATTATTATTCGTGGTAAAAACAATGCATAAACTGATAGATACTGAATATTTGCTATCTTTGAATATTTTAGTTTTTTTTTTTAAATTATAAACCAGTGCTTGACCGCAATCCGGCCTGACGGTAAGCAGTGATACAATCCTTGGTGGTTAAGCGCGCTAGTTTATTAAGAACTGAACACTCAAAAAAATTTTCTCGGTGGTAGGCAACAACATCAGCCGCCGGCATAAGTTACCACCCACCAGACAAAGTCTTGCCGCCAAGCGATTCGTCGTGTTCCGGCATGATGTCTGGTGAAGCCGTACGGAGAACGGGTCTGAGCAGTTGTGTTGCGATGTGTGCCGGGTACGATGTGCCTAATGTTGTTGTGTCGGGAGTTTGGTCGTGAAGGCTCTCCAGATCATCCTCTGGCGCAGCATCGTTGGTCGTGTTGTTGGGTTAAACATTGCATCACCTCGCTCAACTGCCGTCTTCCTTCCTATTCACTCAGTTTTTTTGAGTGAATAGGCTTAATAAGCTAGTGTGCTTTACCATCAACGATTGCATCACTGCTTACCATCAGGCGGGATTGCAGTCAAGCACTAGTCTTAGGAAGGAAGACGGCAGTTGAGTGAGGTGCAATGTTTGTGGAGGGGGTGAGGGTCGGGGTTGAGGCCCAGATGTAATATCTGGGCCTCATCTTAGACAGCAGGTGGCGCTTCGGCCCGCACTTTAGCGGGCTGTCGTCGCGCCTGCTAAAGGCTGCGGGAGCCCTCTCATGGCTGATGCCAAACTTGGGAGGGCCCAGCATGCGGTGCCGGCGTCTATACGCCGGCATACTGCGGAGTATGGCCCTTTATGGGGCCCCGATTTGGGCGGACTCCCTCCATAGGAGGGAGAACCTCACCGCCCTTCGGTCGCCCCAAAGGGCCATCGCCCAGCGGGCATCGCGGGCCTACCGCACGGTGGGCTTCGCAGCGGCGTGCGCTCTGGCGGGCACCCCGCCTTGGGAGCTCGAGGCGTGGGTGCTCGCCAGAGTGTACGAGTGGACGGCGGGGCGCAGGGCGTTGGGCGAGCGTCCGGCCCCAGAGGTGAGGGAGGCCGTCCGGCGGGAGACGAGGGTTGCACTTGTCCAGCAATGGACGCAGGACCTCGCCTCCGCCGTCTTCGGCCGCCGCACCCTCGACGCCATCGGGTCGGTCCTGGAGGACTGGCTCGACAGGCGTCACGGGTTCCTCTCCTTCCGTCTGGTGCAGGTACTCTCCGGTCACGGCTGCTTCGGCAGGTACCTGCACCGGATAGGACGAGAGGAGACACCGTCGTGCCACGGTTGTGGCGCGGCGGAGGACACGGCGGAGCACACCCTCGCGGTGTGCCCGTCGTGGGCCGTGCCGCGCCGCGATCTTGTCACGGCGGTTGGAGGGGACCTCTCGCTGCCCGCCATCGTCAGAGCGATGGTGGGGAGCGAGGAGGCCTGGGCGGCGATGGCTTCCTTTTGCGAGGTCGTGATGTCGCAGAAGGAGGCCGCGGAGCGCGAGCGGGAGGAGGATCCCCTCGCTCCGGCGCTCCGCAGGCGGCGGAGGGGCAGAAGAAGGCGGGATTTCGCCCGCTTTCTCCCCCCCCTGAAGTGAGCGGCGGGCGTGAGGCACGAGAAGGTGCTGACGCCCGCCTTACTTACCACGCGGGAGCCACGGCCCCTCCCTAGGAGGGGCAATTGAGGGCCCGCCTTGCTAGGCGGGTTTCGCCGGCGGGGGAGAGGTAGCTCAGGCTGCGCTAGTTTCCCACTCCCCCGCCACTATTGCGATGCCGGAGTGCCGCTGTGGGTTTAGTGGGTATTCCCGGCTTCGGCTGGGCGAGTCCCACACACGCCCTGCCTTTACGCAGCGTACCCCACGCTGCGTAAAGGCATTCCCACAGCGTCAAAAAAAAAAAAAGGTGCAATGTTAAACCCAACAACACGACCAACGATGTTCGGAATCAACACGGGTTGATAAGACAGTGGGATCATGTGTCGATATAACATCTAGTAACAGTAGGAATCACATTTTGACAGTACAGTAAGTAGCATTCATTGAGTTATTTACGTCGTTGCGCAAACAAATTTTTCAATCTAATGACGCAATGCCTTCAAAATAATTTAGGTTATAGGTATGTAATTGATAGTGAATTAGTGTGCTGTGTGTCAATTGTGGTGAGAATAATATTTTCATAGTAATCTATATTAATATACAATAATAATTTATTTACATCAAATGTTACAGTACATTGAAACATGTAGTACATACAGTTAAAAGGATGTTAGAGACAAGATGCTGGGCCCGACCCTTTGATGGATGTTTCTTTCTTATATTTAGGTACATTCATGCCATTTTGAAATTATACGACTGGTTCGTTATATGGCATAGGTAAACGAACCAATAAACTATTTAGGAAAGGACATAAAACAAAAAAGAAAATAAAATGTTTTGAGTGGACTAGTGTAGTGTGCTTAAGGGTGTGCGAAGGTGTGTGAGTGTGTGTGTGTTTACACCTAATAATTTGAGGTTCTGCGATACAATATGTAAAGAAAACCCTGTCCGACCCGTAGGGATAATAAAGGTTAGGTAAACACATGACCAAATCTATATTACTAATATATTAAGCTGATGAGTTCGTTTGTTTGTTTATTTGTGTTGTTGAGTCAAACGCGTTCGATATCGACGATCGAGCCTCGTAAACTCCTGGTAGCCACACAGGTCAGTCTCGTTGTTGAGTCAAACGCGGTCGATATCGACGATCGAGTCTCGTAATGTAAACTCCTGGTAGCCACACAGGTCAGTCTCGTTGTTGAGTCAAACGCGGTCGATATCGACGATCGAGTCTCGTAATGTAAACTCCTGGTAGCCACACAGGTCAGTCTCGTTGTTGAGTCAAACGCGCTCGATATCGACGATCGAGTCTCGTAATGTAAACTCCTGGTAGCCACACAGGTCAGTCTCGTTGTTGAGTCAAACGCGCTCGATATCGACGATCGAGTCTCGTAATGTAAACTCCTGGTAGCCACACAGGTCAGTCTCGTTGTTGAGTCAAACGCGGTCGATATCGACGATCGAGTCTCGTAATGTAAACTCCTGGTAGCCACACAGGTCAGTCTCGTTGTTGAGTCAAACGCGGTCGATATCGACGATCGAGTCTCGTAATGTAAACTCCTGGTAGCCACACAGGTCAGTCTCGTTGTTGAGTCAAACGCGCTCGATATCGACGATTGAGTCTCGTAATGTAAACTCATGTTAGCCACACAGGGGCCTAGTCTCATATTTTTATACATTTTTACATGCTTTTTATTAGCTTCACTTGTTTGAAAATAAATATAGTTTAGAAAACTAAAAAAACATGCTTTTAAAAAATATCAAACTATGAAGTAAAAAATTTTTTTAAAAAAAGCGTGAGGGGCTTAATATACAAAAATTATGGCACAAAGCGCCTCACGCTTTTTTTTAATTATTTTTTACTTTCATATTTTTTAAAAGCATGTTTTTTTAGTTTTTTAAACTATAATTTTATTAGCTTCACTTGTTCGTTTTAACACGTTCGTTCGTTCGTTTTTTTTTTTAATGAATATCGCTTCACGCTTTATTTTTAAGTATTTTTAACGTTATAGTTTGATATTTTTTAAATATATGTTTTTTTTAGTTTTTTAAACTATATTTATTTTCAACTTTTTAGTTCGATATTCTTTAAAAAAAAACAACACGATTCCATTGTCATTGCATAGTGCTTAAAAGTTCGTAATCTGCTGAATTCCTAATGATCGATCAATTATCTCAATCGTCTCGTAATGGAATGGTAACAGAATGACATTTCCGTATTGTCATTATTTTAAAACCCGTTAATAGAAATTATTTAATAAAAACTACTACTCAATTTGAATGTACATAAATATGGAGTGAAGTATCAGTGATTGACCACTGGGAAGTCATAATGACGCCATTGTAGATTACGAAACTTGTCTTATCGATCATTATGAGATATAATAACAGACTAGAGCCCCAAGTCTCATCCTAATTTCCTACTATAATAGGTAAAAACTAGCCTTCTATTATAAATACGAAAGTTTGTGAGGATGCATAGATTGATGGATGTATGATCATTTGTCGCTTTATCCGGAACAGGAACCTCCCGCAACAACTGTGTCCAGTGAGAACCTGCGTCAGGCGGAAGGTGAGGGCGCCGTGGCGCCTCTCTAGCCACTTATCCCAATATTCCCATGAAATCAAAACTTACGCGGGTTAAACTGCGGGGTGCAGCTAGTGTTTTATAATTTGTCATGATGTAACACGTGTCTGGCGGCAACGTGCCTGTCACGAAAGATTTTAAACAAGATTCAAGTGGAATGTATATAGGATATCGATATATTAGAAATTATAAGTCAATATGTGACAGAATGATGCCTTCGGAATATATTTCTCTGATTAAGGTACTAAAAGCGGCAACAACTTACCTCCAACCTTCAGATACGGAGTTCGTAGACCACCAGACCAGATCACGAGGAGGCGCACAATAGACAAAATTCACTAGCAGACTCCCTAACTTTATCAATTTTGAGGCCTAAATCACGCGGGGGTTACTTTAAATAAAATAAAAGACCGTGGCCATGACTCGCTAGCTTGCCAGTTCAAAAGGTAGTGCGTTGGCCACGCCGTGCGGCGGTTAGGGGAAGCACGCACACAACTATGGTCGCGTTCCGTTTACTTTTAACTTTGCGGCACCGTTCACCGCCAAAATACACAAAAAACAAAAGAGATATTAAACAACGTGTATTCATGCCTTTGTTTATAAAGTTTGCTTCACACTGTTGGGACACTTGCGTCTCTTCGAGAGGAAATGGGCTACAAATCTACCCCGCGGGCCATTTGAGTTGGCGGGTGTCACATCCCTTCGAATACTTTGTTTCCTCACGATCTTGTTATAATATAAAATGTTGCTTGTCCCTAGATGACTGACCTTGGTGCCGAAGCGGCACTCGATGCTGAGCATGGCGATCCCTACGTTGAACTTCTCCAGTGGTTCGCGGAAACTCAAGGTCGCAAGAGCCCTCTTCCCGGTCCTGCGTGCGTTTTCAATCTCGGCAGCCTGCCAGAAAAGAAGAAAGTAAGATATTATAACATATCATATTTATATATACTCCATGTACAGGTGTCAATAAAATAAAATATATTGTTACGGGCTAGGGATACTTAAACGCCGGTTAAGGGTTGCAAAGTTTATAGGCAACGAAGGTACAGTCGATCGTAGGCAATGACAAGTAGAATGTCGCTGACGTTGCACCGAAGTCTTCACTTACGTCCACGAAGTCCGTGTCGTAAACACACAGTAACACTCTGTAGTGTTAACGAGAACTTTGAGTACTACTTGAAGTAACATCTGTATGTTACTTCACGTAGTACTCAAAGATCGCTTGTTTTCGTATCGCTAGTCGAATGCAGACTGACTGCCTACTGGCGTCACGGCGTTTTATATAGATCAGCTGATCGAACATTCCAGATTCCTCTAGACGTAATAATAATAGCGCATAACTTCGAGTACATTCAGTAGGTACCTACGGTATTTTCCGGAAACGAGTTTCAAGAAATTTCGATGACGTCACTTCGTTGAAAAAAATGTTGAAATCTGCATCATTCAATAGGTCACCCTAGGTCTAGAAATGCGTTTTTATACGGCACCTCAACAATGTCTAGATTTCGAGTTATAGGGCTTAAAGTTACGCACTGCATGTCACGCGATATTGAACCTTATGCCATCGACATAAGGTGCATTCGTAACAATATGTATATAAAAAATAAAGTTGTGACAGAAAATTGCAGACAATGGCAAAGTTGTACAGTTTTAATAGTAATGCATTGTCGGGTAGTTTGACCGGTTGACGTCAGTACACCAGAAAATGCATACACCCTACTAAAATAACTGCTTTAAATTTGAAAGTACGTACCTGAAGGTAGAACGCCATATAGGCTATCCAGAGCTGGCTGGAGTTAGGGTTGGCCAGCAAGGCTCGTTCGAACTGGTCGCTGGACCGCGGCTGGTTCTCGCTCTCTGTCGCACGTCGCTCCATCTCCCTCACCCGTTCCTCCTCTTCCCGCACTTTGGCTAATTTCTCCGCTACTGATAACTTCTTTCGCTTCTTCTTAGGTTGGTCTTTATCCTGTTGAGTTCATTTGTATGATTAGATAAAATTACTTCACTTTAGCCCTGGACCAAAAGAACTGGTGAGAGGTCTTCGTCCACCTTGTGACTTCATCATCAGATCAGTTCCAAGTTACCAAACTATAGTTCAATGATCCGAACTACTTATACATACATACATACCGATACAGACCATTAAAAGTAGTTTCAAACTGACTTCTAAGATTTGATTTCATCGTTGAAAACAAATATTTTACAAGAGCTGAGGATCGAAATCAGACCCTTGCATGGCATTCACACTTACAAACAGTAGACTAAGAAACCAGAAGAGTACACTGACCTCGTCTTCACTACTGCTGTCCTCCTCATCTTGCACAGGCTTCGTCACACTTTCAACTCCCGCAGACCAGAACTCCTGAACACTGGGCACCTCCAAAGCCGGCTCTAAACTCTCCACGACCTTAAGTTCTAATTTATCTCTTTTCTTTTCTTCTGCTGTCTTCTTCTCTTTTTTGTACTCTTGCTTAAAGTCTTCTCCGAACTCTTTTAACTTTTCCTGCGCAACGTTTAAGGCTTGCATCAACCTAGTAAGTCTTTCTTTGACTATAATCCTGTCAGTTTGCATCGCCGTATGGAACTGTTTTGTCTCTAAAGTTAAACCTTTTTCTTCCATTTTGGCTATTTTTCTGTCTATCTTAGCTATACGTTTCGATCTATTGTTTATATAGTTTAGTAGGGACTTGACTTTTTTCCTGTAATGTTTTGGCGTTGTGCAATCGCTCATGTCCATTATAATCCTGTCTTGTGGATCCAGTATTGTTTCCGAATCAATTTCTGCCTCTACAGCAACACTTTCATCTTCTTCTGATTTAGATTTTTCTATTTCTTTCGATTTCTTTTTATTCTTCTTTTTATCTTTATTGCTAGCTGACTTTTCTGGAACTTCGTCGGTCTGTTCATGTTTTCTTTTCTTTTTTTTCTTTGTACTATCTTGTTCATCTTTGACTTCTGTGTCGGTTTCTTTTGCGGGTTCTGCGTTCAAGTGTTTTATCTTCTTCTCTGTTTTAGTTTTTGTCTGTGGCGTTGCATCGTCCTGTGTTAGCTTGCGTTTGTTGGGTTTTTGTTTTTGTATCTGTGTATAATGTATATTGGGTTATTAAATTATTTATAAATTCCTAAATGAAGCATGTGAAACGTCACGTAGAGATAACATTTGTGACATTTCCTTAATATTATCATCTGCCTTAGTGTATCGTTTACATCGACCACTCGACACGTGCCAAAAAGAAGATATTAGTTTTCTCTCAGAAAATATCAAGTTTTGGGAAAACATGCTCATACATTGCTTTTATCGGATATCCTTGTTCAAACAAGTTCATTCAAAAATCAACTTAAGTTAAAACTAAAGTAGGTAGTGCATTAAGTAAAGTAACAAACTACAATTTTATACTAAAGCCACACTCACATTCGGCTTGAATATCAGGCTACCCGACATCTTCTTCTCATCCGGATTCACTCGCAATATCGTACAAGTTACCTGAAAGTACCAAATCTTTTATACTCAGATAACATATCTCTCGTAAATATTAAAGGGAAAGAAGGCATTTGACAATGAACTTAACAATAACTGAAATAGAATTGAAAATAGCTTACTCCATCCCGTGGCACGGAGAATTATTATCTTTTGCACGCTACTTTCAACTCTATTTTACTACTCGCGCGAGTTAACTGTGCACCTCGCTGGAATGCGACCCCCCTCTCGCTTCCCCGCGCGGCGCCCCGCATTCGCCGTAAGCGATGAGTAGCGATAGCATCTTTGTTACAATTGTCTAAATACATTTTAAATCCCCTGTTGATATTACTGTTTCTGTGGAGCTTTTGCTTTGTTAGGTATTTTTTATTAATTTTGTTTTTTTTTTTATATTTTCGGCGCTTTAGTGAAGCCCGTTGGTTGCATCAACATTATACTTCGGTCCATATGTATCAATTTAATTGCAAAACGTCATGAGTAAAATGACCCAGTATTATGACTTTAGCTTTATCAACAAAATGATGTATCAATTTAATTGCAAAACGTCATGAGTAATATGACCTAGTATTATGACTTTAGCTTTATCAACAAAATGTAATTTGTATGTTTTAACATAATTCTCATTTTTTACAAACGGTACCGTCCGAATGACGTCACAGAGCGAGGTGCACAGTTAACTCGCGCGAGTAATAATTGTAATTTAGTTTATTATCAATGGAATAATGAAAAATTCACAAGTATATTGCTGCTCAGTGGCACGTTTATATGAAAAGGTTCTAAGTAGGTTCAAAACCTGACCTGACTTAGCAACTTGTCATAGGTCGTGTGTACTTACAATCTGTCCGATGTGGAAAGCCTGTGAGATGTCCTCAAGGGGTTCCTTGCTGATAAACTGTCGCGGAATATAAGCCGTCACGTTGTTGAAAAATGAGACTAACATGTAGTCCTTTATGGTCTGAAATAAAACAATCAGATTTTGAAACAACCCCTTTTTAAATTATGACTATAGATACACTATTGACTAATTTGACAGCCTCCGTGGCGTAGCGGTAGCAGACGCGGCCGCTGCGCAAGGTGGCGCGCTTTCGATCCCCGCACAGTCGGCACAGTGCAAGTATTTGTATGCATAAATATGAATATTTGCACTGGTCTGGTCGTGCATCGGAAAGCACGTTAAGCCGTTGGTCCCGGTTGCCATACGAACATCTAGTGGCAGTCGTTACGGGTTGTTGGAGCCCTCAAAAGTCCAACAATTGGTCTAACTGCAATGCTTCGATGTCGCCTTCAGGTTGTGGAGGACAGACGGCAGTCGCTTCACGGAAAATGTCGAAGTTTAGCCAAATTCAGCAGTTAGATTGGTAAAGCGGACCCCAGACTCCAAAGCTGGAAAAGCTGCGGATGCGACTGGGATTACCGCTGGGTTGATGATGACTATAGATACACTATACAACGTTATTTTGTCTTCATACAAAACCTGAATATAGTTTGTTCAGAATAAGCAACTGAATCGATTCCAATAATTTTTACACCACGTAATATTTGTTCCCAAATACATTTAGAAATTGTTGTAGGGTGGTTACCGAGCGCGTCACGCAGTTTACGATAGATAGTACTTACGCGGGCGCAACAGCTGATCCCAGAGATCAACGCACCGCGCTCGCCCGCCCGTACGGAGCTTTGACCATATTTTTGTTGGGACAACCAAGTAGAGTAGCAAGCCCATAACTTTGTGGTTTTTCATTATATCTTTCTGAAATTTTGTAAATAGATTCTTTACTTAAAAATACTGGACACGTGTTTCGGATTTCGCATAACCATAAGATAACGTTGTATATTAAGATGGCCGGTAATGACAGCTGAATTAATGAATCATTTCTGATAACCAGTCTCAACAAGGGGGATTACGATACTCAGTAACTGGGTACTGGAGGTCAGATAGGCAGTCACTCAATATGACCGGTAAGATAATCAGCTGACTCCGGTTAGACTGGAATCCAACCCCAACACAGGCATATGATGTATAATGTACCACGGTACCTTAATAACACCAGTATAGGCCTGCCCGATGGCAGTCTGGTCGTAGCTGTCCAGGATCTGCAGCTCCGGTTTTAGAAGCGATGGCTTCAAGGTCAGGAACAGGGTATGTTTGCTAGGGTCCACAAACAATACACGAGCCTTCACTGACTGGCCCACCTGAAACAACAACAGAAACTCAGAAAAATATACAGAGTAGTGCTGACAATACGACAATAAATGAAAACACAGACCATGCTGGTTCATAGGAATAATCCTGAGCCATAGAAAAAAACCTAGCATCAAAAATAAAAAAATGAAAATTTCAAACTAAATCGCATAAAATTGCAAACGGAATAAAACATCCTTTATAATATTGGTTCAATGACCTCCGATCAGCGGGCGACAGCGCGTTCCTGTATCGAGTTGCTTTTTCGCGCCATTATTATTAATGTTTAGTTTCCAATCTGCTCCGACTTTCGGTATCTCGGTTCACTCGTGCAAAGCGATGGCGAAATAGATCGGACGGTTAAGTACAGAATTAACACTGGGTGGATAAAATGGCGGCAGGTCACGGGAACAATTTGCGACTCCCGCATTCCCCTTAAACTTAAGGGAAAAATATATAAAACCATGATCCGACCTGCTGTCTTGTATGGATCAGAATGTTGGGCTACGAAAGGGATGAATGAAAGGCAATTGCATGCAGCCGAGATGAGAATGCTAAGAGGGATGTGTAGTGTTACACGAATGGATAGAATAAGAAATGAGTACATAAGAGGAAGTCTGAAAGTGGCACCGGTAGCTGAAAAGTTGTGTGGAAATCGGTTGTCATGGTACGGGCATGTGTTACGGAGAACTGAGGAGAATGTCGTGAGGAGAGTCTTAATTATGAATGTTGATGGCTATAAGAGTAGGGGAAGACCAAAGAAACGATGGATGGAATGTGTGAAGGATGATATGGCTAAGAAGGGGGTGACTGCCGAGATGGTTTCTGATAGGGATGCATGGAAGAAAAAGACATGTTGCGCCGACCCCAAATAAATTGGGATAAGGGCAGGAGAATGATGATATTATTAATGTTTAGTACCGCTGGATGCGGCGGTCATCAACCTTTAAGCGCTTCCTTATCAACATGTACATCATGTAGAAAATGTGAAAAATGAAAACAAACTTAATAAAAAAAAATACTTAACAAAGCAAAAACTCCACAGAAACAGTAATAACAACAGGGGATTTAAACTGTATTTAGAAAATTCTAAATTGTAACAAAGATGCTAACGCTACTCAGCGCTTATGGCGATCATGCGGGGCGCCGCGCGGGCAAGCGGGGGAGGGGACGCATTCCAGCAAGGTGCAAGACACACGCGCGGGTTATAAGAAATGACAGTTTTCTATCGATGTTTCTCTTCATCATCAACCCATTTTTGTATCGTCCCACTGCTGGGCACAGGATTCCTCTCATACAGAGAAGGATTGAGCGTATTCACCACGCTCATACTTACCCTATACTTTTTCTTTGGCAATTTCGATGCGGTAGTTTTTTTACTGTCGACCAGGATCCCAGAATCGAACAGGTGTGCTTGAGACACGTAACCTAGAAAGATAAAAACGTGTTAACATTCAGTTTTGACCCTGTTTCTTTATCGTTTTGACCTATTCTTAAAAGTAAACAAAATGTATTATGCAGTATTAATTGGGAACAATGTATTGCAACCATGAGCGTACCCAGAGGGGACAGCAATTTTTGTATGCGAGTTTGAATGTTTGTAAAAGCACCCACGATACAGGAGTAATTCCTGGCGCTTAATCAAACTGTTGTAGCTGTGCCATATTTTCAAAATTTCATAAAAGTATACCTATCACTATATTTTCAAATGTTTTAATTTTGTAAGAAAATAAAATAATAATAATTATAATTCTCACCTGAAACCCTCCCCACGTTGAGAAGCACATAGTTATCCGTAACGGTCTTCACAGTAGCATCGACGAGTTCGCCACACTTGAGCTGTTCCATATTGAAGTACTTCTCGGAGACCACATCGGGCTGGTCCGTCACGGAATACACATAGTCAGCCAAGTTATAACATAACACGCGGACTGTGTGACTGCTCCCTACATACAAATATATTATGTTACTAGCTTTCCGCCCGCGGCTTCGCCCGCGTGGAGTTCGGTTATATCGCGCTTTTTAGATTTCCCTCGGGAACATCAACTTTTCCGGGATAAAAGGTAGCCTATGTTCTTTCTCAGGGTCTAAAGATTGTCTGTGCCAAATTTCATCAAAATCGGTTGAGAGGTTTAAGCGGGAAAGCGTAACAGACAGACAGACAGACAGACAGAGTTACTTTCGCATTTATAATATTAGTATGGATTAGCGAACCAAAAACTCAAAGATATTCCGCGTGGTAGTATAATACGGCCCACTCCTCACAGGCACCAAGCCTGGTACCAACAATAGGAACTATATTGGCGATGTCAGCTGATATGCTAATCGAACAGCAAAAAATACAAAATAAACTTTGTTCACATAACGTTAAAGTTTAAATTTCGTTAAATGGAATTAATCCTTCATTAAATCTCTCGTGTAGCCAAAAATCTGCCCCAAGCGAGATTATGTGACTCTCAGATAAGCGGTGTACTCATGGCCCAGACATCAGGGTTAACTCACCTATGGGGTAAGACTTGGCGACCACCTCCTCGTCTGTAAGGTCTTCTTCCACTTGGATTCGCTTCAAGGTCATGGTGCCAAAACACCCCTCACCCATCCGGAAGTGTATCGACCGGCCTGTGATCTTCAGGACCTATTAACAATATACAATCTGTCAGTAGCTAGCTTCCATTATAGCAGGGAATGATTCTGAACTGACTTGAGACACTGATTGTGTGGAAACTCCACTTGAATATTTATTATATTCGGCAATAGAGATACGTCATCTTCATCATTTCAGCCGTAAGACGTCTACTGCTGGACATAGGCTTCCCCCAAGGATCTCCACGACGACTGGTCCTGCGCCTCCCGCATCCGGCGGTTTTTCGCGACCTTCACTACTATTACATGCCTGTGAAAATTTCACCTCGCTATCACGGTTCTTGAGTTACAGACTAGTGACAGATAGATTGACAGACACATTGCCAAGTCTTAGTAAAAGAGTAAAAATGAAACCTTATTAGGTTTCATTTTTACTCTTTTGATACGAAACCCTAAAAATCAGTTGTTTCGGACAAAGGTGCAATTTCAATACAGGGTTGTCAAAATGATGTACTGAATTTATGGTGTATATAAAATAGTGTATCTGATAGCCTCCGTGGCCTAGCAGTAGCGGACGCGGCCGCTGCGCAAGGTGGCGCGGGTTCGATCCCCGCACAGTGCAAGTATTTGTATGCATGTATATGAATATTTGCACTGGTCTGGTCGTGCCTCGGAAAGCACGTTAAGCCGTTGGTCCCGGTTGCCCTACGAACATCTAGTGGCAGTCGTTACGGGTTGTTGGAGCCCTCAAAAGTCCAACAATTGGTCTAACTGGAATGCTTCGATGTCGCTTTCGGGTTGTGGAGGTCAGACGGCAGTCGCTTCACGGAAAATGTCGAAGTTTAGCCATATCAGCAGTTGGACTGGTAAGCGGACCCCAGACTCCAAAGCTGAAAAGGCTTCGGATGCGACTGGGATTAACGCGGGGATGATGATGATGATGATGATGATAAAATAGTGTATCTCAATAATATAATATATAATATGATATTATTTGTAGACCAGTACTCATGAAAAGCTGTTACTATAAAACCAAAACAGGCATAAAAAAACTAGTTTTTCATATAAAAGTGAAACCTAACAACACGATCAAAAAGGGTAACATAGTTAATTATTCAATCATTCAGTGTCTAGGAAACTGCAGACATGTTAACGAATAAAATGATAATAAGCCTTATTATAAAGAGTTTTTGTTTGTCCTCAGGAGACGAAAACACCAGTTAAGAAAAGGGAATATAAGCCAAGATACAGTTCGGAAACAGAAGCTTTGAGGAAAAAACTAAACCAACAAAAATCCGAATACCTAGAAACAAATCAAAAGCTAAAAACCAACATAAGGGTGGAAAGAACAAAAAAGAAAATGGATAGGATTGAAAAAGATAAAAGTATATTAGAAAAACATTTGGCAGTCATGAAGAAAAATCACATTAAAATAGACAAGAGTGTTGAAGACAGGGTAAAGGAAATTGAGAAAATTAAAAAGAACATTATTGAAACTAATGAATCGATCATTTCCAATAAAAATGCAAAAGACCATGCAATTCAAACATGGAAAAATATGGAAGCGCGGGCGAAAACTGATTTGGAGAAAAGTATTGAGGAATTTAACAACACTAAAGAGCAAATAAAACAGAGTACCAAAACCTTGAAAGCCGTGTCTGAGGAAATAGATAGAATTTACCGCGAAATTAAAAACTTAAAAGACGAACAGGCTAAGAAAGAAATCAATAATAAGGATATTGAAGAAGCCAAGAAAAGAGAATTACAGATAATTAAAGATCAATTTCAGAAGAATTTACAAAAAAAGAATGAAGAACACGCTGAGATAGTAGCTAAAATTGATGCGGTAATAAAAAAATTAAAGGACGCCGAAGCTCATGAGATAGAAAAGATGAACAGTAACATCGCCGCGAAGCGCACAGAGCTCTCTGAAATAAAAACGCAAAAGGAAAATAACTTAAAAGTAATTAAGAGAACCGTACAAGAGAAGATAGCTGATTTTGATAGAAAAATCCAAAACATTAAAGATTATGAGATGACGGAGAAAAGAAAAATGGAAAAAGACCACGACAGAAGGTTAAAAATCTTACATATGAAAAATGAAGAAACCCAGAAAAGGATTCAAAACATGAAACTAACTATGACTGAAACAGAGAAAGCAATTGAAGCTAATATCAAACATTTAGAAGAAGAAGAGGCTCAGAAAGAACTCAATATGGTGAAACATCTTGAAATAATGCAAAACAAACATGCTAAAAGTAAAGAAGAACATGAGAAAAATCTTCAAATTATGCAAAATATTAATGCTGAGAAACAGATTCAAATTGAAACCGAAATTCAAACATGGAAAGAAAGAGAAAAACGGGCATCAATCGATCTGATCAATGAAGAACAAGTAAAAAAGGCAATGCTCCAACGCGAAGCTGAGAAGCACAGAGAAATTGATGCTAAAATTCAAAATATGAAAGAATCGGAGGCCCTCATGAAAGCCAAAATTGATAAAAAACTTGCAACATTGCAAAACAAGTTAGCTGAAGAACAAGCTAAACACGAGGAATGTATTAAGGAAATGGAAAAATTCAGACATGAGAAAAAGAAAGAAATTAAAGCTAAAATTAAAAGCATCAAGAAAGAGAAGGCCCAGTTGAAAACCAAAATAGTTGATGATATTGAGGAGTTGCAAAAAACTTATGAAAATACTAATGACGAATTTAAGAAAAACATAGCAGCATTGGATGAAACCATGACCGAGAAAAAAGCTAAAATTGAAAAAGTTGTTGAAAAAATGAAGGATATTGAGCATAAAAAGAAAAAAGCAATGAATGAAAGAATAAAAACAATGACAAATGAGTTAGTTGACATTAAAAAAGAAATAGAAGAGAACCTTAAACTAATGCAGCAAAATGAAGCAAACAAGAAAAGTGAAATTGAGGCTGAAATTCAAAATATGAAAAACATTGAAGCTCGAAAGAAACAAATTATTGACAATAATATTGAATCATTAAAAAACACGTTAACTACATATACACTTCAATTTGAGAAGAATATTCGGGAAATGGAACAAAATGAAGCTGAGAAGATTAGTGAAATGAAAGACGAAATTCAAAGAATTAAAAGAAATGAGGAACAAACGAAAAACAGCATTGCGAAGAATATCGCAGAATTGGAAAACACGCTTGCCATTACTAAAGCCGAGTCAAAAAAGAATATTGACAGAATACAACAATTCGAAACTGAGAAAAGGATTGAAATTGAACGTACTATTCAAAAAATGAATGAAATTCAAACTAAGAAAAAAGCCAACATTAATAGGGTTATCGAAACATTAAAAGCCCAGTTGACTATCAAACAAACTGAATTCCAGAAAAATATTCGGGAAATGCAAGAATTCGAGAGTTCCAAAAGACGTGAATTAGAAACACAAATTCAAAATATGAATCAATTGGAAGCTGAACTGACAGACGGTACTCAGAACAATATTATAGCAATACAACAAGAGAAGGACGAGATGGACCACAACACAAATAAAAACATTTAAGAAATGCAAAAGTCATTTGCTATTCGAAAAGACCCATTGGAGAAAAATATTTAAGCTATGCTGTTTCATAGCTTAAATATTTTCTCCAATACATACAAATTACATTTTCTCCAATGGGTCTTTGGCAATGAAGCCGAACAGAAAAGGGAAATTGAAGAAATGGATAGAAGTATTGAGATGCATTAAAACTTTTATCCATTTTAAGTTAAGCCATGTTATCTTATCTTTCTAAGTATATCTTGGACAAAAATGACAGATTAAAAAAAAGGTGAAGGAAAAAAAACATCTTGAGGAAACCTGGACTTTAAGTCTGAAATCGCCAACCCGCATTGAGCAAGCATGGTGATTACGCGCAATCCTTCTCCTGTGCCCAGCAGTGGGATGATAAAAAGGTTGATGATGATGATCTTGCGAACGGTACGGACGGTGCAAGTTCAACTACGTCACCAAGATGGCCGCCAATCGCATATCATCGTGCGAGGCTTATACACTCCCAGAGGTTCCAAGAGATCTTCACGTCTCCAGGTCATGGATCAGCAGCGTCATTGGACCGGCAGATTTGACTGACGAAAAAACTGACCAATAACCGTGTAGTGCCCAGTGGCCCCGCTCCTGATTAAGGGTAAGAATCCATAGAAACGGCTGGCTATTACCAGCCACTAAAAGTGATCTAATGGTGCTTCCAACAATGGAAGAAAACGTGAAACGTGTCAGACCATGGCGTAGTCCAAATATTGCAAAGTTAACGAGATATTGTCGGGAAAGCTGAAAGTTTTTAGTGTACTGCTTTTTTGTTGTATGACTAAAATAGGGCTGTTCAAGTTCTGCCCCGCCATTAGAGGTAAGTAAGCCCTTTGATGATGGCAGTAGGAGAACCCTGGCTTTATTCAGTAAAGTGGAATACGATAAGTTCGAAGCATCTTGTGGGTAACAGCTATCGCAACCTTTCCTATAGAACTTCATATTGATGTTATATAAGACTAATTTAGCATTTTTTCATAATTAAGAATAACGCAACACCAGCTTGTGGATGTTGCTCGCATATATTTAAAGTTCGTACGCTTTATTTGTTAGTGTTATTTAGGATATATTTCAATATTTGTATGTTATTGTAAAGAACCAGTAAGTACTTTTAATCAACCATTTTTTTATACTTTAGAATAACTTTGTTGAAGTTTTAAACATCTATTTGTATGTTTCCTCATAGAATAAAAAAAAATCTATAAAATGTTTATATTTTATACAGTTCTTAAAAAACCTGCACTTACAAGACTGTAAACATATGTATTTATAATTTTAGTTTTATAAGCTTTTACTTTTTGTATGTCACTTTTAGAAAAAATAAACATTTATTTTATAAAAAAAAACGTGTTTTTTTTCTACACTCCTAAAGTTTTTGTTGTAAATGCAAAACTAAGATTCCATACACTACCATATATTCGTTTTCAAAGTTTTTTTTTTTTTTTAAATTTAATTGTATGTTTTTAACAAAGCAAATCAGTTGTTTGACATAATTCCTTTTTTTATTCCTCTACAATTCCGCTTAAAACGAAATTAGGCAGAATCACAGAAATCGTAATAACAAGTCAATAGAAGTCGCAAAGACGCGTGACCTTGTCGCCGTGCATGTGTTTTGTAATACACAAGACCGCGTGGAGCGTTTGTTGCGGTTATTTGTGTTGTTTGGGACGCAGAGCGATAAACATGGTATTTTGCAGCATATGCAACTGCGGAAACTCTTCCAAAACTTGTAACTATACAAATAAAGGGATAACATTTCATTTGTATGTACTCAATTTTTGTAATAATGTCGTTTTTAATAAATATAGACAATTTAAATATTTTCACCACTCCTACTACGATTATCATTTAAAACGATTTTTTTTTTTCAATTTAATAACCATTGATACTTAGCTCGTTTATGTTTACTATGAAAACTGCTAAAAGCAGCAATGAAATTATAGTCATACGAAATTAACAATATCGCCGTTCACGTAAATTTCAGGATCATGCCTCATGAAATAGTAATGTGTCACTATTATTTTGTATCGATAAGTTATTACGTTTACTTAGCTTTACCGAAATGGGAATAAAATAATGAAATATTATGATTTAACGTTAAATATATATGATGATTGTATTTTTTTTTTAATACTTATAAACTAGCGCTTGACTGCAATCCCGCCTGATGGTAAGCAGTGATGCAATCGTTGATGGTAAAGCGCACTAGCTTATTAAGCCTATTCACTCAAAAAAACTGAGTGAATAGGAAGGAAGACAGCAGTTGAGCGAGGTGATGCAATGTTTAACCCAACAACACGACCAACGATGCTGCGCCAGAGGATGATCTGGAGACCCTCCACGACCAAACGCCCGACACAACAACATTAGGCACATCGTACCCGGCACACATCGCAACACAACTGCTCAGACCCGTCCACCGTACGGCTCCACCAGACATCATGCCGGAACACGACGAATCGCTTTTCGGCAAGACTTTGTCTGGTGGGTGGTAACTTATGCCGGCCGCTGATGTTGTTGCCTACCACCGAGAAAAAAATATATTTTCATATAAAATGTATTTTCATTATGCATGTTTCTTCCTACATAATTATAGTCCATACTAACATCATCATCATCATCATCAGCCTCTACTCGTCCACTGCTGGACATAGGCCTCCTTCATGGCACGCCAACAAGCTCGATCCTGAGCAGTTCTCCGCCAGCCACTAACAGCCACCTTTTTGATGTCGTCGCCGTTATACATATTTAAACTAATTTTTCTTTATGAAAATTAATAAGAATTAGGTTTAAAATCTACGCCTTAATAAATTCAAATCTTTCATTAAACGTAAGTTGTGCCAGAAAGCCTTTTATAATGTTAAAATATTATATTAAGAACAAAATGACTTGGGCTTGAGCTGCGTCCGATTCTGCAGACTGATTGTCTTCATATTCATGTTGTTTATTTTATATGATTTACATAATATATTATTCTATTTGTTTTTTCTTTGGAATGGGCGACTACCTTTAACTTACTGACTGACCAACTCTTTGACAATTCAAGTGCCTGTAATTGCTTTATTTGAAATAAATGCTTGGATTTTGATTGATTTTTAATAAAAAAATAAGTTATATTTTTATACCAACAAAATTTTTGATTACATTCCCTTATCTCATAAATATGTAAATCGCTTAAAAGTGCGTTGAGGAATGAAACACTTTAATTAACGCTCATCGGAAAATTATCGATATGAAGATAAACATTATGACCTATGCACTGCACTTTTTCTCAGTGAAAGAGAGCGCGCGATATGTTTCTCTGATTTTCGCACACGTTTATTATTGGTTAAAAGAGCCGCGTCTCCTGGGACTGTGTTTTTAGAAAACATTGCATTATTCTATTGCTCAAAGGTTTAACTTAGTATTAATAATGCAAAATGCATGTGTAAATGTTCGAGTGTATCTATTGTTTGTTTATGTGGTGATAGCTGCGGACCGGCGACAGACGTCCTGGTGTTAAAAGTCAGTAGATAGCACTTCTACTGACTTGTTACTACGATTTCTGTGGGCAGGACCTATAAAATTTTATTTTCTGTTTATGTGAAACCTGTATATAGTTATAGTTTGTTCAGAATAAGCAACTGAAACGATTCCAATCATTTTTACACCATGTTATATTTTTTCTCAAATAAAATCCCAGTGTGTTTACCGAGCGCGAAACGTAGCTTACGGTAAATCATCGCCCGGGCAACAGCTGATACCAGAGGTCAATGAACCGCTCGCCCGCACGACCGGAGCGTGAACCATATTTTTGTTGGGACAGCCAAGTAGGATAACAAGCTCATAACTTTGTGGCTGTTCATGATATCTTCTTAAAATTTTGTACAGCTAAAACAAGAAATAGCCAATAGAGTGAATCTGTGACCGAAAGGCCAAGGTTGGCCTATGAAACCGTCCAAAAGCACTTTGGGTTGACAACATTGTTAAAGATGCAGGAAATACCTGGATGACTGATGGACCCAGCAATGAAGATGTTTCTCAGCAGAAATAAACTTACTCTAGAACACTCTTTCCAAGAACTTTCACTCTTTCTCCAGTTTCTCTGTGGGTATCGGGACAAAAATCTACCCTATGGTGGTATCCTGCCCACTAATCGGCGAACACATTTTTGTTAAATGATTGCTACTGGTTGGGATCGTTTGGACCGCCCATTGGTCCGTTCGGTCCAAAAGATCCCAACTAGTCGCAATCATTTGACAATCCGATTAGGGGGCAGGTTATAAACTATGTATGTGGCAAACTTCATCCAAATCCGTTTAATAGTTTAGGCGTGAAAGAGTAACAAATATTCATCCACTCAGACAAACTATTGCGTTTTAATATTACATAGTAGATGGGTTGGAAAACAGATGTACTGATCAGGTACATACCTGTGCCTCTTTGATGATCTGGCCATCCTTCAGCTGCTGTTCCGAATCAAGGTCAGGGTATGTGGAGTCGAAGATGCTCTTCATAGTCAGGAATGGAGTGTTCCTAGTCGGCATCACGTATAACAGACGAGCTCGAATCTATAAGAGGAAGAGTCATTTTAATCATCATCATCATCTCAGCGTTAATCCTAGTCACTTCCGAAGCTTCTTCAGCTTTGGAGTCCGCTTTATCAGTCTAACTGCTGATTTTGGCTAAACTTTTTTTTTTTTACAAATTATATACCAGCGCTTGACCGCAATCCTGCCTGATGGTTAGCAGTGACACAATCGTTGATGGTAAAGCGCACTAGTTTATTAAGAGCCTATTCACTCTAGCCTTGAAGACACTCAAATTGTGTATTGTGTTGATTGTTGTACTTCGATAGTTTCCGTGACTGCCGTCTGACCTTCACAGTCAGGCGACAACGAAGCATTGCAGTTAGACCAATTCATCATCATCATCCCAGCGTTAATCCCAGTCGCATCCGAAGCCTTTTCAGCTTTGGAGTCTGGGGTCCGCTTTACCAGTCCAACTGCTGATATGCCTAAACTTCGACATTTTCCGTGAAGCGACTGCCGTCTGACCTCCACAACCCGAAGGCGACATCGAAGCATTGCAGTTAGACCAATTGTTGGACTTTTAAGGGGTCCAACAACCCGTAACGACTGCCGTTATATGTTCGAATGGCAACCGGGACAAACGGCTTAACGTGCTTTCCGAGGCACGGCCAGACCAGTGCAAATATTCATATTCATGCATACAAATATTTGCACTGGGCGGGGATCGCAACCGCGCCTCCTTGAGCAGGGACCGCGTTCGCTACCGCTACGCCACAGAGGCTGTCATGGAATCATTTTAGTATAATAGGTAAATTACAGTGGCTATGTAATATCCCCAACCAACGGCCCAGCTGCACGGGTCGATCGATCCACCAGCCTTTCGGCATTCTATAGGATGCATTTTGGAGAGTGTGCGGGGTTTACATGGCATAATCCTTCTTCTTCAGCCTACAGAAGTCCACCGCTGCACAAAGGCTTCCCCTAATGCTTTCCACGATGACAGGTCTTGTGCTGCCCGCAACGCGACCTTCACCAGGTCATCGGCCCACCTTGTTCGGGGTTCCCTACGCTGCGTCTTCCAGTACGTGGCCGCCACTCCAGAACCTTACTGCCCTATCGGCCATCGGTTCTACGAGCAATGTGCCCCGCCCACCGCCACTTAATTACATGCTTTTTATTAGCTTCATATACTTCTTCATGCTTTTATATCTCAGTAGTTTTTGGTAATTTCGACAAAATAAAAATACGAGTCTTCATTTTTTTATTATCTATAAGACAGACTAATTTTTTTTTTTTTTTTTGATTTTCATACCTTGGATACATCCCTATTATAAGTTTATGGAAATATATATTTATAGTCCTACACAATAAAGTTGAGTTTATGCTACAACATCAAACTATGTCAATAGTGTCACTCGTCACTCCAAAATCAACCTAAATGTCGTAGAAATAAAGTTGATATTTATTTAATCCAGTATGCACTGGGCACGTTTACAATATGTAGTTACCTTCTGTCCAAGAGATGGCTTCTTGCCCCGCACGGTGTCTGCATGCTGTCGCTGTACGTAAGCTGTGGTATCTCCAAACACGAGACCCTCGATACCATTTTCCAATGGCTGCAAGGAAATAATCACAATTACAAAGGAAGAAAATATACTTTTATACTATAGCTGCATCCCAATTACGTAACACAGTGTTACGGGCTAGGGGTAACAAAATGCCGGTTAAGGGTTACGAAGTTTATTGACAACGATGGTACAGTCAATAAACTTATCGCTTCGGTAGTTTGCTATCAGCTGCATTTGACTATCGAAGCGAAACAAGCGATAATCAAGAACATCTAATTTATGAGATATGTGTAGTTTTAGTGTTTGTATTGAGTTATGATGGGGCTGGCATGGTTTTATTGTGACCAAAACCGCTAAAAAATCAGTTTTTTTTTATTAATTATGTAAAAAATCTGTCGAAACGACCGTTTAAATTAAGGGCTGCTGTTGGTTAACAGCCAGTAACATACCGTTTCAACAAGGAAGTCAAGATTGGATCCCGGCACCATGGGCCCATTAGGCTTATGTCGCAGCCAGGAGTTCTGCAGCGTCACCAGCTCGTTGGACAGCGTCACCACTCCACCCCCAGGAGCAGGAGACGTCTTGATGCTGCACCAGCATACCATACCGACATCTGTCAAGCAAAAGAATCTTCTACTTTAATAAAGTACAATATTATACAATATTATTATTATTTTTTGTCGTCTTCCGTGGCGCAGCGGTCAACACGCCTGCCTGCGACGTGGAGGCCCCGGGTTCGATCCCCGGCCAGATCATGATGGGAAACAGTATTTTCCTGATTGGCCTGGGTCTTGGATGTTTATCTATATATGTATCTATTATAAAATATAGTATCGTTGAGTTAATATCCCATAACACAAGTCTCGGACTTACTTTGGGGCTAACTCAATCTGTGTGATTTGTCCGTATATATTTATTTATTTATTTATTTATACAACATTATCATCCCATATCCTCCCGTGGGTGTCGTAAGAGGCGACTAAGGGAACTCCCACCAGGGAAGCGAGCAGCAGCGCTTCTCCTGTGGACTATCAAATTACTGCGATCCCCAACCCAATGGACAAGCGTGGGGATTAAGGCCCCCCAATGGAATGAAAACCTTGGCGGAGGCCTCTGTCCAGCAGTGGACCTCTATAGGCTGCGAAGAAGAATACGTACAACCAATGACGATTGGGTAGACTGCTGTAAACTGATGGTTCGTACGAATTTTTAAGTTTAATTTTCCAAAGGATAAATAAATAATAAATATACACGGACAAATCACACAGATTGAGCTAGCCCGAAAGTAAGTTCGAGACTTGTGTTATGGGGTACTAACTCAACGATACTATATTTTATAATAGATACATATATAGATAAACATCCAAGACCCAGGCCAATCAGGAAAAGATCGTTTTCCATCATGACCTGGCCGGGAATCGAACCTGGGGCCTCCACGTCGCAGGCAGGCGTGTTGACCGCTGCGCCACGGAGGACGACATAAAAATAAAAGGATAAAAATGAAGGATGACAATAAATACCAATAACATTTTTTTTAATGTTCGTTTTAATGTTTTTTTAATCGCTTCCACGATACTGGAACGTGGAGGCATGAGGAACAGGAAGTAAAGTTCACTCATCCTCCATACAAAAGGGAGGATCCTCCGACCAGACAAGTGTTATGTCTGGTGGGCACTTGCCCAACTGTTAAGACGAATTTACACGGTGCAATTTAATTGCCTATGGCATCAATTAAGTTGAAGCAACAATAAAAGTTGCATTGTCTACATCGATCACTTACTATACACTAGAATCACAATCAGTGTAAAAAAATGGTTGAACTGAAGGCTGCCCAAGGGTGCTTTTTTTTAGGGTTCCGTACATAAAAGATAAAATGGAACACTACTCATGAGACTTCGCTGTCCGGCTGTCCGTCCGTCTGTCACCAGGCTGTATCTCATGTACCGTAATAGCTAGAGCTAGACAGTAGAAATTTTCAGAGATTATATTGTATTTCTGTTGCCGCTATACAACAAATACTAAAAATAAAAAATATGTAATATTTAACGAGGCCCCCCTTAAATATTTTATATTTTTTCCCATACAACAAACGTGTTTTTTTGCCATTTTTAAAGATAGTACAGAACCGTGTGCGAGTCCGACTCGCACTTGGCCGGTTTTAAGCCGGGTCGTAAAAATTTATTGCTTTTCTTATAATTCTGACTTTTAGGCATGCGTGTACGGTTTTGGGAATTGGCATTTGGTTTCATGTACCACAGAAAGGTCGTAAAAAATAATGGCTTTTTGTTCACTGCTTTGTAATAAGAACTTTATACACTGCACTTAAGGCTGATTTTAAATTAATGTATAATAATTTTGACTTTTAATTATTGTCGCCATTTTTGATAATAGTTTTGTTCGAGATTGTGTATCTAGCGGATATGACATCGATGATTGTCTAAACTAAAAACCATTTAGACGATGCAAGTCATCTGTGGCATCAATTTTGTTGTATGCCATAGGCAACTATATTCATCCTTTAATGTCGGGACGTTGTGTGTATTCTAGTTGCACTGTAAACTCTGCTTGCGAGATGTAGAATACTTGTGACGTCAGTATGACGTGTTGTTCGCATGTTACCTTTACTTAACTATTTAAACTGATGGAGTGTAGCTAGCGAGGCACTAACCTAGTTTAATCTCCGAGTTTGTATTGGCTTTGGGCAGGAAAGCCGTGGCACCGGGCACGCCGATGTCCATCACATAGCCATGGTCTTCCACTGACGACACAGCTGCCTGCACGAGGGTACCTGTAACACCGTACATTAAAATATTGAACGGGCTAGGAGTATTAAAATGCCGGTTAAGGGTTTCGAAACCTGTACCATTCGATAAGACACCCTAGGTATAGCAAAGCGTTTTAATACCGTACCACTACAATGCCTAGATCTCACGTTAATATTGATTAAAAGTAACATACTGAATGTCACGCAATATTGAACCTTATGCCATCGGCATAAGGTGCATTCGTAACAATATAATAACAACTATTTATGTTTTACTAGCTGTGCACCACACTATAGAACGTTATTTTTTGTTTAGGTATGCGAAACCTGAATATAGTTTGTTCAGAATAAGCAACTGGATGGATTCCAATCATTTTTACACCATGTATTATTTTTTTCCCAAATACATTTAGAAATTGTTGCAGTGTGGTTACCGAGCGCGTTAGCATGTCACGGCCGCGCAACAGCTGATGCCAGAGGTCAACGCACCGTTCGCCAGCCCGAGCGGAGTCTGGACCATATTTTCGTTGGGACAGCTAAGTAGGATAACTCTGGTTTTTCATTATATCTTTTTGAAATTTTGTACATAGATTCTTTACTTAAATACTGGATATGTGTTTCGAATAATCAAAAAATTATGTAGTATGTTGCTTTAATGTATGATCCGGGATATAAACAATCTGAGTGCCAATTTCAACCAAATCCGTTCAAAAGCCACAAACATATATACAAACTTTCATGTTTATAATATAACTAGCTTTCAGCCCGCGGCTTCGCCCGCGTGGATTTCGGTTATATCGCGCTTTTTAGAAATCCCTCGGGAACATCAATTTTTTCCGGGATAAAAGGTAGCCTATGTTCTTTCTCAGGGTCTAAAGATTGTCTGTGCCAAATTTCATCAAAATCGGTTGGGAGGTTTAAGCGGGAAAGCGTAACAGACAGACAGACAGACAGAGTTACTTTCGCATTTATAATATTAGTATGGATTGAGAAAAGGGAGACAGATATAGATCAACTAAATACAGACCTTTCTGTAGATCCTTGAGTGCTGTCTGTCCGTTGACATGCTGCGGCATTAGGGAGAGCATGATACTGACTTCCTTTACCTCCAGCACTTTGACGGCGACGTACTGTCCGGGGCGGAACATCTGTCCCAATTCTAACACTTTTTCTGTCTGAAAAAAAAAGAATTGAGGTTCAAAAAACATGTTTTCACTCTTAAAGATATCGGAAGTATATGAACATTTAAACAACAGGTTATTCCAGGAAGATAATATCCTGCTCCAAATTAAGAGCTCTGCTTGTAGTACTCGGACCTGTTTAATTAACCAACAGCTGGCATAGCTACACTACACCACAAGTCCAAAAAGAAGTTGCATGAGCTGTCTCACTCAAGCCAGAATCTGATACCAGACACCCATTATCTAAAGCACAGCTATCAAGGCAATGGCTACACAGCAGTAGGCCTAGTATGAGTTTTCATTTCGAAACTCGATCGTCGATATCGAGCGCGTTTTGCGCTCTCATTGGTTGAGAGTTTTTACAACCTTGAAGCGGACCAATCGTTGAGTCAAACGCGGTCGATATCGACGATCGAGTTTCGTAATGAAAACTCATACTAGGCCTACCGACATCGCTTCTTACAATCTAGTGTCTATATCAGAAAATAACAGACGGCCATTACAAACTGTGGCAAAACACCCTATCTTCAGAGTGTCACCTTCCATGGGCTTGGATGTCTCTGAACCGCATTACTAAGACAAGTAGATGGAAATACTGTGCTAGACTTGCCTTACAATGCATTTAAAGCACAAATCAAATCCAAGCTATTTTTAAAGACACATTATTCCGTAAATGAATATTTAAATGATAACAATAACTGGTCGCTATGATTAACTCAAGACACTGTGTTTTTTCTCCAGAATTAACTTACTGACACGTTATATGAGTTCATATAATTTAGTTTTTTACAATGCATAAAAATGTGAGCTGTCACGCCCTTTATACCTGGGGTTTTTATTTAGGTAATAAGTTTTTACTTATTTACATTTCCATTTTAATGATATTTTATTTTTTTGTTTTGCTTTGCTGGTATTTTGGCGTGGTAGCTGGCATATGGTAAACAATTTCATTGTTGTTGTATTTTCTTGTATTCATTACTATACATAGTATTGTATAAAGTGATGTGTTGATGTTAAAATGAACAGACAGCTGTGCTGCTGAGAAGTTTGTTCCGCCACTTCTTCTTCCCAGCGAAAGCACTAGGAAGTGTCGATGGGTGGGACTTTTTGGGGACTGTCTTATGTAATACATATTGTAGCGGTAGCTACAACCGCCGCATGCGAACAACGCGTCATACTGACGTCACCCGAATTCTACATCTCGCAATCAGAGTTTACCGTGCAACTAGCATAAAAAGGGTGTATCTGACATCGACGCACAAACGAGTACCATGGACCCAGTACATGATTCTGAACCCCCCAGTGGTGGAATTTTTCGTCGGCTTTTTCATGATTTAAAAAAAATAAATGTAGTTTTTTTTCACTTCAGACCATTCACAATTGCTGTACTTTTATAACCCAATAAGATTTTAAAGTCAAAATTAAATTATTCGCTAATTACATAAAAAAGCGCAATGAAAACAAAACCCGAAAAACGATCTTATCAGCTGATTTAATAGAGTTCACATCAGGGATCAACGTCATACCTACAAACTCGCACGGCGGCACGCTTGCAACGTTCAAAAGCCGAGCGGACACTTTTTTTTAAACACTGTGTATTCTGTAACCGTTCATTAACGACATAAATGACTATCATAATTATATTAATGGCATGCGGTCTAGCCTTTTCGCGAAGTTTGCGTTACGATGTCAGATACACCCTGTATATCGCGTTTATAGGTACCTACCGCTATACACCTTTATTCTGATTGTGTTTAAAGTCATGTTTGTAACCACTAAACCACCACCACCACCACTAACAATTCTGCGATGGTCTACACAACAACTCTTTTTCAACCATTCTTCTTCATTTATCATCATATCGGTAGCCACTGACTTCCATAGAGTGCATCCATTCATCATTATCAACCTTTTTATCGTCCCACTGCTGAGCAGATACACCCTGTATATCGCGTTTATAGGTACCTACCGCTACACACCTTTATTCTGATTGTGTTTAAACTGTTTAAAGTCATGTTTGTAACCACTAAACCACCACCACCACCACTAACCACTCTGCGATGGTCTACACAACAACTCTTTTTCAACCATTCTTCTCCATTTATCATCATTTCGGTAGCCACTGACTTCCATAGAGTGCGTCCATTCATCATTATCAACCTTTTTATCGTCCCACTGCTGGGCACAGGGTGCTGCCGTGCAATGCAAATATTTGTTTGCATGAATATGAATATTTTCACTGGCCTGGTCGTGCCTCGGAAAGCACGTTAAGCCGTTGGTCCCGGTTGCCATACGAACATATAGTGGCAGTCCTCACGGGTTGCTGGAGCCCTCAAAAGTCTAACAATTGATTTAATTGCAATGCTTAGATATTGCCTTCGGGTTGTGGAGGTCAGACGGCAGTCGCTTCACGGAAAATATCGAAGTTTAGGCAAAATCAACAGTTAGACTGCTAAAGCGGACCTCGGTGGTAGGCCATAATATCGGCTGCCCGCAGAAGTTACCACCCACCAGACAAAGTCTTTCCGCCAAGCGATTCGTCGTGTTCCGGCATGATGTCTGGTGAAGCCGTACGGAGGACGGGTCTGAGCAGTTATGTTACGATGTGTGCCAGGTGCGATGCGCCGGATGTTGTTGTGTCGGGAATTTGGTCGTGGAGAGTCCCCAAATCAATCTCCCTCTGGCGCAGCATCGTTGGTCGTGTTGGTCTTGAGTTTAACATTGAATCACCTCGCTCAACTGCCGTCTTCCTTCCTATTCCTAAGTTTTTTAAGTGAATATGCTTAATAAACTAGTGCGCTTTACCATCAACGATTACATCGCTGCTTACCATCAGGCGGGATTGCAGTCAAGCACTAGTTTATAAAAATTAAAAAAAAAAAAGCGGCCCCCAGACTCCAAAGCTGAAAAGCTACGGATGCGACTGGGATTAACGCTTTGATAATGATGATGACTGCTGGGCCCAGGTCTCCTCTCATACAGAGAAGGATTGAGCGTAATCACCACGCTTGCTCAATGCGGGTTGGAGTGCATCATTGCAACCACTAAACCACCCATCTAATTAAATTTGTGACAAATAAACTATACTTTTCTATCGTTCCTTTTTCAAATGAAATACTTACCTTATCATTAACATAAGCTTCAAGTTCCTTATTGTATGGGGCACTGATGTGGCAGGCCATCACCGAGCCAATCAGTCGACATGGCAGGCTCACCACTAACTTAGTTTCTAGGATATTCTTCACTCTGCCCAATATCAATAAACCTTCTTTCACTGTCTGTGGAAAAGAGAATTATAGTAAATTAGTATTGTCATTATCATCATCATCATCAACGAACTCTTGGATATTGCCAGGACACAGGTGGCGAAGGTACGTGGGCAAACTGAGCGTAGACTGGCTGTGTTAGACCAATATTGATTTTCAACGTCATCATCATCATTCGCCTTTTTATCGTCCCACTGCTGGGCACAGGTGTCCTCTCGTACAGAGAATGATTGAGCGTAATCACCACGCTCGCTCAATGCCGGTTGGGGATTTCAGACTTAAAGTCCAGGTTTCCTCAAGATGTTTTCCTTCACCTTTAGTTATTGGTGTCCAAGATATACTTAGAAAGTACATATAACTTAGAAAAGTTACAATGGTACCTGCCTGACCTGGAATCGAACTCGCACACTCATACTTGAGAGGCTGGTGTTTTAACCACTAGGCCACCATGACTACCACTATCTATAATTAATATTGTAACTGACTACAATTTAAGTGTAATCAAGGCTAGCGTGAATAGGCTGTTAATAAACTATCGCCTTTTACCGTCAACATTTGCAACACTGGTTACCATCAGGCGGGATTGCGGTCAAGGGCTAGTATAAATGTTAAAAAAGAAAAAGTTATTTTTTTCAGTGTACCAATGGAAACCAAATAATAAATTACTAAGCAATTCCCATAAAATGATTTATTTATTAGTACTGCCTCATCACAAACATTAAACATTGAAAATAATTGAAACTATTCAATTTATGGCCTGATACATGCGACAATAATGGCGTACATAGCATTGGCAGTTCATCGGCTCGAAGATAAAATACAATAAGAACAAAGTAAAATAATACCTAATAAAAATACACTTTAAAATTTAGCAAATAATACAGTAATAATTGTTGAAATATTAAAAAGAATGTCCAATAAAACCAAATGAAAGAAAATGACCAATAAATGAAAAATTTAATGACCCCAATAATAAGTTTATTAGATAAGGGTTGATGGGACAAACAGGAGGGAATACATTGCTCAACTGGTAATACATAATATACAATATGTAAAGAAAAGCCTGTCCGATCCGTGAAGGTATTGTTAGGTATCGATAACCGATTCTAATAATGCCCACAAAGACACGCAAAACAAAAAAAATAAATCCCCCTAAAAAAATAAATATTATTTTGCAAAAAGAGGTAACTTAATACATGTGTGGTAAGCAACCCTTTCGGCGGGGGGCAGGGCACGCGGCACCTGTGACGTGGTCGCGTCGCTAGTCGCTTATAATAATACCGGTGTTGTCACTTTTTTAAAAATTACCAAATTTCGGGGAAATCGAAATTAATTCCCGGGAAAAAAGGATTATTTCAAAATTCATTAGTATTGTTACTATGATGATTATGTAAAATTTTATATTATATTTGGTCAAGTGTTTACCTAACCTTTATTATCCTTATGGGTCGGACAGGGTTTTCTTTACATATTATATAATGGTACATCTACGTTTTTCATAAATGTATTTTACAACCAAGGATCAAAGATCTTATAAATGTTTGAAATTACAGTAAGACCCGATTATCTGGACCTCAGTTATCCAGATTATAGTAGCGATTATCCTGACTGCCAAGCGATTATCCGGACTGACGAGATTATTCTAACATGAAAGTGTTGGAACTGGCATAACGCCACCCTACTATAATTTCTTAATAAATGATTTTCGCTGATATGTACTTGTTCTTAATGAACACCTAACATTACATATACCTGTACGTAAATACCAAATATGTATGGAAAAAGCCCCCCTTTCTTCTTACATTGGATTATTTGGACTTTCGATCATCTGGATGGCTACCGAGAACAATTAGTGTAGATAATCGGGTTCCTACTGTAACTTATGAGTTAATTTTACGTATTTTTACAGATTCATGTCTATACTAGTAATCACATGTAATGTTCAACAGGTTTGAGGTACTAATATAGTTGCTAATAATATTAAGGATATGTAACAAACTCAGTTTCACATTTTTGCAGATGTACTAATATATTACCAGGGAGCGACATTTAAACTCCAATCAACAATACAATAACTACACTAGGTTATGAAAACCCAACACTCGAATACCCACAATTGCATATATACAATATGACAAGAAAACCCTGTCCGATCCGTGAAGGTAGTGTTAGGTATTGATAACTGATTCTAATAATGCATACAAAGCAGGGCTAAACTTAAAATCCCCCTAAAAAAATAAATATTATTCCGAAAAACGAGGTAACTTAATACACGTGCAATAGGCAACACGGTAGGCATACATGCGCGGGTGAAGAGGCACAGTGCACGCGGCATGTGGTCGCATCACTCTATAATCATAATCTCTACAATGGTGTTGTCACTTTTTAAAAATGACCAAATTTAAGGGAACTTGGGATTAATTCGCGGAAAAAAAGATTGTTTCAAAATTCATAAGTATTGTTACTATGATGATTATGTAAAATTTCATATTTTATTTGGTCATGTGTATACCTAACCTTTATTATCCTTTTGGGTTGACGGGGTTTTCTTTACATATTGTATACTAGCTTTCCGCCCGCGGCTTCGCCCGCGTCGAATTCGGTTATATCGCGCTTTTTAGATTTCCCTCAGGAATATCATTTTTTTTTTTCAATAAAAGGTATCTTTATATGTCTTTTCTCAGAGTCTAAAAATTGTCTGTGCCAAATTTCCTCAAAATCAGTTGAGAGGTTTAAGCGGGAAAGCGTAACAGACAGACAGACAAGAGTTACTTTAGCATTTATACTATTAGTATGGATGTACCATGTTTATGGTCCTTAACACTCATAATTAAAGTTCACAATCGGTTAAACTTCAGTTGGTGGACCGCTGAATTTAAGGGTTTTTTGGGGAAGGGGGGAGAGGGGGGGAGGGGGAGGACCCCCCCCTTGAAGAAGGGATGATGAAAACTTATCGTTACCGAGAAATTTAAAATTGAAAATTTTGAGGTTAAGTTCAATAATTAAGGCCTATGACGTAACAATTTGCGTGATTTTTAATTTACTATGGTAGATTTTTTTAATTTATCAAAATATAATTAATATATACATGTTTTTCTGGCGCTTCGCCGGCCGCTGCCGCGGCACGCTCGCTTCGCTCGCTCGGCTCGCGCGCCGTTTTGGTCACTGTTCTAACCTAACCTAACCTAGCCTAAATATACCTAACAATTGTTTTTTTTGTTTGTCGGGGGGCTTCGCCCCCCGAGCCCCCTATCGGGGGGCTTCGCCCCCCGACCCCCTTGCGGGGGGCTGCGCCCCCCCGTCCCCCCGCTCCGCCAGCTGCCACCTACTACAACCATTTCGTATGTATAATTTAGATACTACTGGGAACCGAAGAAGAGGCCATAACAAGCAGCTCATTTCAGTCCAAAATTTGCATTACCTCAACTGTGCATAATTATTAGCCCGCTCCTGTCACTAACGATCTCGACTGACAGGCGGACAAACAATGACTGACGGTGTCAGCTTGCGTTTCGTTGTCCACAATAATATTGTCAATGATTTTCGTCAAGTGAAATAATAATTGTTAATAATTAAATTTTTTTAAATGTTTTTGTTGAAATAATATGATTTTAGATTAATTATTACTATTAACATAAAAATAATAAATAATACATAATAATTTCAAATAAATAATATGACAGGTCTTCAACAAGAAGTATAACGGAACGCAATGACAACAAAAAGACCCGATTCCGTGAACCAAAAAAAAAAAAAGTCCCGATTCATAACCTAAAATTGTGAAATTAAAGTGATTTTTGTGAATTAATTTCTCGGAAAGTATAAGTTTTCATCATTCCAAATTTTACATAGAGGGGTCTTAGGCCAAGGTCTTTCAGCCCTAGAAGTCTTGCCGCCCAATTCAACGGTCCACCAACTAAAGTTTAGTCCAGAACCCTACAACATTTATCAAAATAATGTACCTACTAAGTATTGTACACATTGAAAAAGTCTACAGAAAACTCCGCGATGGTAGATGTCTACCTCTTATCAATATCCCACAACAACATTTTATGCCATTTACTTTTTACAACAAAAATAATGGCTAATTTCCGAAGCAATTTTAACCAATACAGCATTAATCTGTATCCAATTAAATACCTTAAATACATTTTTGATTTAATATAGATCTATATTGCCCTTTTCAGCATATGATTTTAATTTCGAAGATGAGAGTGGAGTAAAGAGAGAGGGGAGCGGCCGGTAGCTGTTTTTATACAACATTTGCAGTTTTTCTGTAGTATATTTACTATCAAAATTGCACCCGCCGCGGGTTGCTAGTTTAAAATAGAACATAATCTCTAGCAATAAGGTTCTAAAATCCATGTTTGCAAAAAAATACCATATTGTTTGCGTTATATGTGGTCTAAGTTGAAGTGCTAAACAAAGAGTATTTGTAAAGGAGTTACAGATAATAATATTAGTTAACTGTCATTTTATTGTGTTGTGCATTAATAAGTATAAATTTCTATTAATATGGGTTGATGAAAGAATTTAAGTATTGCACAACAAGCTGAAATCATAAATAGTAAATCCGTTCTCAATTTGCGAATATAATAAAATCATAATTTACGAATTTTAATAGAAAATAACAAACCTTATAGCTTAAACCTAATGCACAGTTTTTAAACGACTGGTCTATTTCTTTCGTGCCCTCATCAGATAAATATCCATCATCTCCTTCGGACTTCTTCTTCGGCTTCTTCTTTTTCTTTTCCCCTTTCTCAGGAGCGCCTAAAAACTATAAAAACAAAAATTAAACTAGGTATTTTCAAGCGCAAAAGATCAACTCCAATTTTGTAAGACTTACGTTTGCACTTTGTTTGAAGTATGTTGTTGTGGGCTTCTTTCCACCACGAGGAAAGTATTCCTCTGTGTCCACCATTATTATTAAACGTTTTTACTTTCAAAATCACAATTTAAATAACACCACAACTGTTTACGCATGAGAAATATAGGTTATCTTCGTTTTGTTATCGTGGTTATTTTTTGACACACGTTTTGTATAATCTATGCATATGTTTTCAAAAATATTAGAAATTCATACTACTTTAATTAATAAATTAGACACACTTAAGTTTTTGTTCTTATATATATGCCAATTTCAAATGTTGTTTGTTTTAATATACAAATAATCTAACAAATAGGTGAATAATAATACTGACCATAATACTAACTAAACGTTACGAGAATTAGACAGTGTTGCCACGTATTGACTTTAGATAAATACTACATCGAAAAACGAACGTCATCAGGGCAGCAGTCTCTGCCTCTGCAGCAGACACTGTTGTAAATTACTGATCGTTAAATAATACCTCAAATAATCACTTCACTGTAACGATCCTTACGACAAGCGCAAGTCTCTACATCCGAAACACCGATGTCGATAGGCTAACGAAGTACGTAGGTATTCGTAGTGTTACGAGCTAGGGTAGTGATGGGATTCGAGTTGCTTTTCACTCGAGTAACTCGAGTAGTTTTTATATTACTCGCACTCGAGTTAAATTTTTGCCAACTCGAGTTGACTCGTACTCGAGTAGCTTATGCCGAGCCGAGTGAAAATATGAAAAATACGAATTAAGTGGTTATTTTTTGACATAAATGTAGAAAACAGAAACCGTTATTATTTAGTTTTGCAAAAAAGTTACAAGGAGTTTGGTAATATGACTAACTTGATTTCTCACATGAAAAATGAACATCCAGTTCAGTACAAGGATGGCAGTGGTGAATGTAGGTAGTTCGTCACAAGCATGTTCTTTGAGTGAAGGTGTGCTTCCACGTCTGCCACTATCAATTCTATTTCAAAGAAACGCCGTCATGGGCAATTTCAGATTGCAAAGGCAAATGTTTCACTTTCGAAGCAAAAAAAAAAAAAGTCTTTAGTTCTTACTAAAACGCTTTGTCAAGCTCAAGACTTGATGCCTCAACAAATGGCGGAAAATAAAGGCTTTATTAATTTTTGAAATGAAAAAAATCCAAATATATTCATGTTAAAATTTTGGTCACTCGAGTTTTATATTCTGAGTGACTCGAGTCAATAAAAATCTCCCGAGTTTTATCTTCACTCGAGTGGCATTCGAGTGAGAAAGTTACCAGTACCGAGTGACTCGAGTGAAATAAAATCAATCGAGTCCCATCACTAAGCTAGGGGCAATTAAAATGAACTAACTAACTGAGTAACTAGTGACAGGTATGTACTTCACAGGAGACAAGTTTCTAGTAATTTCAATATCGACCTTTCGTTGTCAATGTTGATGAAACCTATATCGTTATTCGTTAGATAGGTTAACTTATGCTTAACAATGTATTTTTATATCAAAACTCTACAATGCCTAGGTCTCAATATAAATGGCTTAAAAGTTACGTAAGACATGTCATGATTTCATGAATTATTGAACCTTATGTCATTGACATAAGGTAATTTATTGACCGTAGCTAAATGTTCTTGAATGCAGGCAAAACTGATTAGGTATTGTAGTACTTATAAGTAATTAAGTATTTTCATTACGAAAATTGTCAAGTTTGCGATAAAGTTTGGTAGAAAATGGATAACTTTAGAACTTGAGGCTACCAAATCACTACTAATGTATCGGCAAAACTTTGCGACCGATATCAGTCGTAAAGTGATCGTCATTAATGTCGATATTGTTGGGCAAATTGCCATCAAGATTGCATTTAGAAACTCAGAGCACCTAAGCACGACTTAAGGATTATTACGGCAACCCATTATTGTCAATATTATTAAACAATCGGTAGATTGCCACAGTGTCGTTACGAATGTAAAGACTGCTACCCCAGGGTGCAAAGGGAAATATTGTTCTACAACTCAAGCATCACTCATTAGAGTGCCACATACTGTAAAACTCATGAATGATGATAGTATATCAATGCGTCTTTCGGAGGTCAGAGTATTTTTTATTTACATTTAAGGTAAATTCTACTATTTTAGAAAGATTTCTGATCACCAAGCTGACCACCCATAATTTGACAGACGTGACATTGGTCAGATAACCCATTTCGAAACTATAGGAAATTACAACCAAGGTAAAATCAAATGTCGTGTCCACTGACTACATTACAACACTTTACATATCATGTCTTTTACTAACTATTGGTAAATGAAAGAGATGGCATTACATAAATGTCAACTTTGATGTCAACAGATGACACGATCACACGACGAACTCCGTCTTTGTAATTTTTCGGTTGTGTTGATCTGATCAATTGCTGTCACCACTCAGCTGTCACTTGTCAGACTGTCACATCATAAGTTTACAATTAAAAGTTATACTTACATCGTCGTCGAGCTACATACCGGTATGTAATGTAGATAATTTTTTATGGAACTAATTAATTATTTCTCACTAAAATATTTGCCAGCATTATAAATTGTTGCTATTGGTACCGTACCTACCCAGTGTCAGTTAAATTGACAATTTCATTTTAAATACATTACTTTTGAACACACTTTTTAACAAGTAGCCTGTAGGTACTTAGATCGATAAGTTCTCACCAACATTGATTGAAATTGATTTTATAAGATAAAATCCCTTGCGCCCTGACAATATTCTTTCGTGAGTGTTATTCAACGTTTATCTAACAAAATGAGTAGTATTGAAAAAGTGGTTTTTGTGTGCGAACCTACCTACCTACATATTTTTATATCTGAATCCAATAAGATAAAAAGGGAATTCAATTATCTATTTGGTACTTAGATAAACTCGTTTTGCCGGTTAAGTAGACTTGTGTACATGTAAAGTGCTGCATTATACCTATTAAGTGTTTATTTGTTTGCAGAAAATGAAAATCGTGATCTTCGGTTCTACCGGCCAGACTGGCCTCTGCGCCGTCGCCGCTGCCTTGAAAAAAGGTAAATTATGTCGTTCTCTTTCTAAAATAAGTTAAGTACCCAATAGATTATTTATTGTTAGTCTATCAGGGATTCACAATCTTTCGATTTAAGCGCGCGATAAAATCCCGTCGCGATTTTGTTACGCCTGTGTAATGTAATGCGAGGTTAGCGCGCCATCACCAGCTTTGATGACAATGATTTCGTCAGCAAATCGTTTAATAATTTTTGTACCGATTTGATCGTAGCCTTCGGAATTGGTATTTAAACGCGCTATTCCTGTCGTAATTTCATTTACTGTCATAGGCTTACCTACATTCGATTGACAGAAATATTTTTCCCAGAATTACCTACCTACCTACTTTTAAAATTTGCCTCTTTTATTTATTAGCTTTTTTTAGGGGTTTCGCACTGAACTAAGAACTCGCGCAAGTTAACCTCGCTCTCATTTGAATGGTACCTACCGTTTGTAAAAAATGAAAATTATGTTAATTTATATTTTTATTAAAGGTAGTTTTGACGACAAACAGCTTCATATTACTAGATAATTTTTTACTCATGATGTTTTGCAATTAATTGATACATATGGACTGAAATATAATGTTGGTGTAACCAACAGGCTTCACTGATGCGTCGAAAAAGTAAAAAACAAAAAAAAAACTTAATAAAAAAAAAATCTTATCAAAGCAAAAACTCCACAGAAACAGTAATAACAACAGGGAAAACTGTAATTAGACAATTGTAACAAAGATGCTAACGCTACTCAGCGCTTACGGCGAATGCGGGGCGCCGCGCGGGGAAGCGGGAAAAGGGTCTCATTCCAGCGAGGTGTACAGTTACTGCTGCACTGCACTGAACTGTACACTAGATAGACTTTGCAAAGCTATTGTATAAACAATAGCTTTGCAAAGTCTATCTGTCACGTCTGTCTGTCCAGGGATAATCACAGTGACCTATAGCACTATGGACCTAAAATTTGGTACCAATATGTACTTTATATCAATCATGCCGACTAAAACTCGAAAATAAAAGGTGAATAAAAGTTTTATTCGGTTACCCCCCATATACGTAAAGTGGGGAGTGCTTTTTTTTTGCATTTCCTCCATAACGTGTTGTATATTGTTGGTAGGTAGTTATAAATGAATAGAGGTTTACTCAAAATCTTTTGTTGATATTGTTAATTTCAAAAATAATCACTGCAAAAATTTAAAAAATTGTCCCTGTAACATTTGAATCATAAGTTTAAAACGTATGGAAAAATTCTCGTTTAGTGGGTATCGAAAGCGAATGCTACATGTCAAATAAATGGGTTGGATATTATTGGACAGGGAGGCGCAGTAAAACATCAAGTTTGTCTGTTTAGCAGAGTTTACTGAGTTATATATTTAGTACTTACAAAAATGGCGTTCACACAAAAGGCACGGACGAACAAGAGGAAAGATCTAGAACTACCATAGACTAAGTAGAGACAAACCATAGTGTAACAATATTGCCATAGTTTAACATTGCATTCTACACCCTCCCTCAATGTTAAAACTAGTTACCTAACGAAATAAATCACAAACAAACAATCGCTGCAAATTAACCATGAAGTCCAAACATATCTCTGAATCTACAAAACTTAATTCGCCCAAGTGGCTTTGTCAATACATCAGCTGGTTGTTCGTTTGTACCAATATGCTGCAAAACAATTTTCTTTTGAAAAACTTTTTCTCTAACAAACATTACCCTTACATCAATATGCTTAAGCTTGTGATGAAATTGCGGATTTTTACACAGGTTTATCACAGGCACGTTATCCTCATAAATTACAATAGGTCTTTCTACACCAGATAAACTCAAATACAAGCTACTTAGCCAACATGCCTCGCTTGCTGCCATACTTAAAGCTACAAATTCAGATTCGGTTGAGGACAAAGAAACAGTCGGTTGCTTTCTAGATACCCATGATACAGTACAACCAAAAACTTTGAATAAATAACCTCCCGTAGACTTCCTATCTACTTTGTCTCCAGCCCAATCCGAGTCAACATAACCAACAACAACATGATCACAATTTTTACTTCTAGTAAACAACACACTTAAGTTTATGGTTCCCTTCAAATAACGTAAAACACGTTTTAGAGCATTATACAATTCCAAACTTGCACATGACTGATATCTACTAAGAATACTTATAGCAACACAAATATCTGGTCTTGAACACAACATTGCATACATCAATGAGCCTATAATCTTTCTACACTTTTTCTCAATTTCTACTGATTCTGATTTATCTCTTTTAAGAACACTATGATCAAAATTTTCATCCATTGGAGTTGATACACTATTGCAATTATACATATTGTAATCTTTTAGCAATTTTTCTATGTAAGCTTTTTGACTAATACTAATTGTTCCCTTCCTTAAATCTTGAACTATTTCCATTCCTAAGTAATGTCTAATTATTCCTAAGTCTTTAATTTTAAAGTATTCATTTAACAACATTTTTAGCTTATGGATTTCTTCCTGACTGGTTGATGCTAACAATAAATCATCAATATACATAAGCAAGTATGTCTTATTACCATTTTTATCAATCTTTATGTACAAACAGTATTCATATTCACTTCTAGAAAAGCCTAAACTTGTTATTACACTGTGAAACTTAATATTCCAATTTTTAGGTGAGTCTTTCAAGCCATAGAGTGCCTTTTTAAGTTTACAGACTTTACCATCAGGTAAATTTACATAATAGTCTCCAACAACTTCACCATACAGAAAAGCACTACAAACATCTAATTGGTAAATAGGCAAGTTATTTTGATTACAAAAAACTAAAAACATTCTTACGGAAGTTAATTTTGCTACAGGGCTATAAATCTCAGTACAGTTTAATTTTTGTTGAAAGCCTTTGGCTACTAAACGCGCTTTATAAGATACAATATTGCCCTTTACATCTCTTTTAATCCTAAATACCCACTTAGTATCTATAATATTACAATCTTTAGGTTTTGTTACATAATCAAAAGTGTCATTCTCTTCCAAAGCTTCCATCTCTCTAGCTATGGCCTTCTTCCAATTTTCAGCATCCTTACAAGACATTGCCTCTGTATACGTACTAGGTTCTTCAATTTCTGCTGTTGCTAATAATCCCAGTTCAAAATCCTTCAGGTAGTTCGGTTGACGGATGTTCCTTCTTGGTCGACTACTGCATGGCCTTTCACTTTCAAATTCCTCCGAAACACCTTCTTCAGCATCTTCATATAAGTCCTCCAATAGAACAGGTGATGCTTCAGTTTCTTCTGGCACATCCTGCATTTCAGAGACACTTGGCTTAGGTTTTTGCCCAATATACTACCCACTGAAAACAAGTTGAACTTCAGTCCAGGCACAAATAGAACTTCACTTAAAATTGTTTTTATAAACTTTGAACCGTTCCATGCATAGAGTTCAATGGTACCACGACCAACTACATCTAACACTTTGCCGTTTCCAATGGTCACTTTCATAGAAGTATTTACCAAGTCCAACTTCTTAAACAGCTTTTTATTATGGCACATATGTTCACTTGCACCAGAGTCCATAAACCAGCAATCCTGACAGTCCTTTTCACTAATACACATAAAAGCACTTTCAACATTATTTTTCTTTTCTTCTCTAGATTTCAACAGCTTACAGTCTGCTTTGAGATGACCCTTCTTCTTGCAATAATTACAGCTTCTTGTTTCTTTTACTCTAGACTGACAGTCTTTTGCAAAATGGCCTTGTTTACCACAAGTGTAACAGTTAAAAACTTTTCTCTGAGTTACACTAGCCAATGCTACATCTGATTGATCAGATTGCTCGATACGTTCTTCTTCAACTAACAATCTCGAGGTCAACTCATTCAAGGTTTGTTTCTCAATAGGGACGGACTCCCAAGCTGAGCGGAAATGCTTGTACTTCTCAGGTAGTGACATCAACACCTTAGTAATGATCATCATCTCGGATAATGGTTCATTTGCTTGCTTTAACTTGGTGCTTATTTCTTCCAACTTTGACATGATTGTCACCACTGAATCTTTATCTCCAAATTGTAGAGAAAAGAACTTCTGCTGTAGTAAATGCACACTTACAGCCGATTCCCTTTCATAAACTGATTTCAGCTTTATCCACATGCCAGCTGAGGTGGAACAGGATAGTAGAAGTGTGAGTGGCGCTGCTTCCATACGTGTGACTATGAGCTCTTGCGCTTTAGCATCCTTTTGCAACCATGACTTCTCATCAGCTTTGTTTTGCTCAGAAGGTCTTTGCTCCGAATCATTGACAACTTCAAAGAGACCTTTTCCTCTAAAGATGACTTCCATCTGGAATTTCCAAATTGCCCAGTTGTCCCCTCCGGACAGCTTCAAACACTGGGTATGCTCCATGACGACGAAACTACAACGAAACACGATGCGTTCGTTTGAGACAAGCACGCCGGCTAATCCAACCTCAAAAACTCAGTGCTCCCGAAAACTCTACTGGATTCTGCAAAAAACAGACAAAACGGCCTGGGCCCATAACCTATTGGACAGGGAGGCGCAGTAAAACATCAAGTTTGTCTGTTTAGCAGAGTTTACTGAGTTATATATTTAGTACTTACAAAAATGGCGTTCACACAAAAGGCACGGACGAACAAGAGGAAAGATCTAGAACTACCATAGACTAAGTAGAGACAAACCATAGTGTAACAATATTGCCATAGTTTAACATTGCATTCTACAGATATTAATGTCGTTGATTTTCGTATTCCTATTTTAGAGTGTTATGTTATTCTTTTTGTTCTAAGTGGCTTTGCATTTGGTGTAATTTGCATCTTTCTCTTTCCATATCGTTAAGAAAAGGATAGAAGATGATGTTAGTTTAGACCAGTCTAATTAGTCCGCGTCTGACGTAAATTTGCGTATTTTTGGTCGCCATGTTTATAATCGCATCTAAACTGTCTATGGAATAAAGGTTTGGCGGGAATGTCAAGATGAGCGTCACGCTCATTTTTCATTGGACTTTTAAAATTATTTATAGTGTCGTTTACTAATAACAATAAAAACGCGTGATTTATGTAGTAAAAAGTGCATTCAGTGAATAATTCAAAAAGAACAGTGAAATATTGTAGCATAGTGGCCACATCATGTCTTTACGCTAAACCACTCCTAATCGGCCACACGGGAAACGAAAGGAGTTAGATTAGTTAGGATAAGTTTAGGATAAGCTAGGATAAGTTAGGATAGAAGTTTACCCAAGAAAATATTTACTGAAGACTAGGCTGTATGGCGTACTATGCCTTTGCCTTTTCCGTTCAGAAGAACGGAAAGAATTGAACAAAAAAAAAATGTCTATGGAATATCTTATTTGACAGGATTTAAACTAAAATATTATCTTCTATCCTTTTCTTAATGCAATAGAAAGAAAAAGATACACTTATCTTGAAATTAGTTTAGTTTGTGAACAAGAGAATCGGCACTATTGGCGACTAAGCCTACGTCAATTTACGTCAGGCGCGGACTAATTTGACAGGACTAAACTAATATTATCTTCTGTCCTTTTCTTAACGATATGGAAAGAAAAAGATGCACATAACTTAAAATTAGTTTAGTTTGTGAACAGAATCGGCGCCATTGGCTCCTCTAAACTCCTTTAAAAATGCATCTTCAAACCCAAAAAGAATGCAAATATCAATATTCTTGTTAAAAATTACACCAAATGCAAAGCCACTTAGAACAAAAAGAATAACATAACACTCTAAAATAGGAATACGAAAATCAACGTCATTACCCAACTAACATTTAAGTCGTCGAGTAGACGTTTTGTTGGCGACTTAATGTTAATTAATATAATCGTATAAACGTCATAAGGACGTTTACTCGACGGCATTAGGGCCCATTTTATACAACTTAAGGCCCTAAGAGTGTCGTGTAATAGTCATATATAGTCCTGTATAGTCGTGTAGTAGTCATATTTACGTCGCCGATTTGACTGCATGTCATGTAAATGACAACTGTAGCGGCGTGTATTCGACTTCGTGTCGAGTAATGGCTCACAATATGACTTTTATCCAATGTAATAGTTGTGTTATTGTCATTTAAAGGTGTGCTTATTTGAACGAATTCTATAACATATCACGTGAATATAATATGGCTGTGTTTTTGACAGCAGAGTTAATATTGTATATTTTCTTTGTTATTTGAGGTGATAAAACTATTTCATCAGTTGTCAACCATTGCGCAATCAAGTTTACTGATTAATGTGAGGTAAGTTTCTAACAAATTTTTTACGCGCTTTTAAAATATTAATGTTTTCACATATTTCTATTAATTTATTATCAATGTGACTGCGTTAGGGGAAGGTGAGGTATAATGATCCCCTTAAGGGGAAAACTTAATTGTGGCTAAAGTTGAAGGCCAAATCGCAAAATTTCTATTGTTAGAGGTAGTGAATTTACTTAACTATGTAACTGCATACTAATTTTTTATTATTTAATTAGTATTTTTTTGTATTAGAGGTTTTTGCTAAAGTTAAGTAAAGGATCATTTTATATACACCTATGTATAAAATGATCCCCGGGGTAGGGGTAAAATAATCCCAGGGATCATTTTATACCATAAGTTAATAAATATCAACGAAATGAAACAGCTGCTTATTTTAATCATAATTATATATTGTCCATAACAATTTAAGTATGTAAGCAAGTTAAACAAAACTTTTGCAGACTTTTAGTTTCATTAGAGATATTTTTTGTAATTATCTACTACTCATTCAACAAAACTAAACATTAAACATTGCAACAAACTTTTAAAAGGTACACTACACAACCAACAACATACCTAGTCAAACAATAAGTAAACAAATAAATTCTTCTAAATAAAAAATAGGCAGTAAGTACTCATTTCTATCAAATGTTTCTTTTCAATGTCATGAAGCAATAGAAAAATCAAATCTTAATTAAAAATGATTATTTGCTTGTCAAGAAATAGACATATAGCTTTTTTTTCTCACGTTATGAAATTGATTAATATAAAGTTGAATATCGCAAATGAAGTCGCCTTCATCGTCATTATCTCGCCCCGCACGAGCTTCATGTCCCCATTTAAGACACACAACGCACCTAATCCACCCTTTTCCTTTATTGTCTTTGGAGTAGCTTGAAAGCTGCTGAAGTACAGAAGAGGCATTCGGTATGACTCTCTTCTTCTGAAGAATCTGATCCGTTTTGCTTCTTTTTTTGCCTTTTCCCTTTCCGCTTCTCTTTCCTTTCCCGACTCCTTTTCCTTTCGCAACACCTTTCAATTTTTCGTGCTGTTTGTTGATCACCCTTTTTATGTTACGTGTTTGTTTTCTTTTTGGCTTCCTCTTCAAGGTACTTTTTGCAGTGTGTGCTGGTCAATACTGATGTGTCTACTCCATGGAGCAATACTCTTATTCGTTTTGCAGTCGCTCTTTTTCCAACTATCTTTGGTGTTGGTCGTACTTTCCTGGGTGTAACAACACCAAAAGATGTGGTTGGAAGACCAACAGTCAAGGCTGGAGATAATAATTAAATAAATAATCTTTCAGAAGATTCTGACGCCGAGGTGTTTTCTGGAAAGGACGAAGGTTGCCGTGATGATTGTGGTGTTTGTGGAGATTTTTGAATTATCATTTAAACTCTCTAATTAAACAGACCTTAAACTGTCTACTTGCGGTTTTGTAAGGCTTACCATCTCTGACGGCGTTAAATGCCTTTTGCAATTGTTCTTCAGGCCAATTTTGACTATTAGTTTTATGTAGGTAGGTATATAAATTCTCTGTATGATATGTAAAAACAAAAAATACTAATGGGGTAAAATGATTCCAGGGATCATTTTAAACACATAGGAAGGGATCATTTAGCCCCAAACCCCAAATTTGAAGATATCGATCAAAATTTTACCCTTCGAATGCCACGTACGGAGATCAAAACATCTTAAATATTAGCTAACTGCTATTAATATCCGCAAATAAAACAACATGTCAATAAATACGAACATGTAAAAAGTAATGAAAGTCTTAAAACAGGCTTACATTAGATCAGAGCCACACTTTTTAATAATTTTTTGATAAAATCACGCCAAGCGGTTGCAACGCCATAACACTTGGAGAGGCAACTGGCGGGGCCGCGGGGAACATGTTTCATGCTCATTTGGATAGATAGCACTAGTTATGTTTGATTCAAGGTGGGGGATCATTAGACCTGCAGGGATCGTATTACCTCACCTTCCCCTATATGACAACTACATAACTTCCCGACGTATAACTGCATGTTTATTCATTCGAGTACGCCATGACAGTTGATTTAGGGATCAATAATAAAATAATAAACGCCTAGCTAACATAGTTCAAATAGGTAGGATGTATTTGAACTAAGTTAGCTAGGCGTTTATATTTTATGAACCAATCTACGTGACATACCTATAACTTAGAATACTTTTGTTTTAGGTAAACCCCACAAGGATGTTGATAAGTTTTTACCAAATAATGCAAAAGTGTTGCACGAAAATAATCAGCCGCCAGTTGAAGAGCAATGCAATGTCCAGAATGTAGAGCTAGAAAATAAAAAAAAGTTAAAAAACTAAAACCCAACTACGACAAAAAACGACGCTGAAAAAGTATAAAACAAGATTTTCAGAATACTGAACTGAACAAAGTTGCTAATGTAGTTGCAAGTAAATGGACACAGTAGTAATGTCATACAATACTATTCTGAAGTATGCAATATTCACTATGTAGAGATAAATTTTCATGTTTGGAAAGGCGTAGTCACACGTTACATATACCTACCTACCGTAGCACTTTGACAACGTGTGACTACGCCTTTCCGTTCTTCCGTTCTTTTCGTAGTTGGGTTTTAGTTAAAAAACTAAAACCCAACTACGACAAAAAACGACGCTGAAAAAGTATAAAACAAGATTTTCAGAAACTGAACTCAGTTCAGTACAAATAAAAAAAAGTTAAAAAACTTTTTATTATTTGTACTATTTTGGTGTTAAAGTGTATTTGTGGCGCATATTATTAACAAAAGTTAAACTGATAACTAAAAACTAGGTACTTGACATATTACATCTACACGCACATATAACAACATAAGCCCGAAGGCATATAGTGCAGAGGCCTTTTTATGGGAGATTTAGCCAGTTATCACACTGTTTCCGCCTTCACCGCGTGGAGTTTCCCAGCAGTACTCCCAGCTTATGTCGTTTTCATTAGTGCATTACATATTCTAATAATGTTCACACTGCTCTACATTGCATAAAGCGATTCACAGTTCCCGTGATCCGCGTTTTACTCTTATCGCTCATATTTAACATCATTAAAGCATTCTTGTAATTATGTACAAGCATAAAGCACTCGTGAAGCTCTTTCACGTGATACCAAACACGGTATATTTATTTTAATTTTATATTAACATAAAACTTTTTGTCCGCTAGAGGGCGCAATACTAAATTTGGTGACAAGCTTTATAGCTCATAACTAACAGAATATCAAGGCCCTTCTAATGGTACTGCAGTGGTCTTATTCTGCTAAGTAGTAAAGAAAGCTATGAACGAAAAGATGTGAATTATATGCAACCAGCCCATGAATACAGGTAAAGTCACACGCAAATGCTAGCAATATATATATATATATATATTCAAAATGTACAAGTAAAGCGCTTTCAAATGATACCAAACACGGTATATTTATCTTAACTTATTTTTTTTACTCTGTATGTTTTGTCCGCTAGAGGGCGCCACAGTAGATTTTGTGAAACCCCATATAGCCTATAACCAGCAGACAATTAAGACGCTTCTAATGATATATCATTTGTCGAATTCTGATCAGTAGTTTAGAAGTTACGAGGGAACAGATGAACATACATACATACATACATACATACATACATACATACATACATACATACATACATAGCCTGTCAAAATCATAACCCTCCTTTTGCTTTGCCGTAGTCGGGTAAAAATACACCACATCAGAAAGAAAATGCTTCGCCACTTGAATTGCCAGTTAGATTGGATTTATAAAATTAAAAAGTGATAAAAGGATTTTGTTTACTTCTAGTGCTTGAACTTGATTTTTTATGTTGAAATTTTGTATTAGAACATACAAAATCTCAACATAAAAAAATCAAGTTTCAAAAAGATATAAAAGTTCCTAATATCGGAAGGTTAAAATAGGTTTGTGTCGATTGACGCACATTATCGGATTTAAACGCGATAACTTACTATTAGTTTTAAAGAAATGTACAGAAGACAACACGTCAAGCTACTTTATCTTTTAAGCATTAAGACTCAAGGTTGATTGGGAATATTTGGCAGTTTCGGGTAGCTTGACCTGCGGTCGTTCGTACGTTATGTATAAGTTGCCTATTGTGTAGTAATTTTGTATGTTCTATTGTAAGATTATTAGCTACATATAAGATGTTTCAATGTGGCAAAATAAATGAATGTTTGATTTTGTATAATATTTCGTATTTTACATTTATGGATCAAAAAGCCATTTAAGTTTTTCCAAAACTAGCAATATTTTAAAGCTTTGCTTTTATTTCTATTTAATAAGTGTCGTCAAACTTGAAATGTTAATTACGTTCCTGGGAATAATAAAAAAAATGAAACAATTTTTACTGCGTTTTTTATTACCTATTTCTTAAATGTATGAATAACACACTAACCAACTGACACTTTATATCAGTAAAATAATATAGGTTTGACTTCAGGCTACGAGATTTCGTTCTCATATATTCGGATATGAAGATTTCATAGGCATTTCAAAACATCATTCCTTAAGTTTCAAGTTATTCAATTGGTTTAATGCAATTTGGGGAATATTAAAGTCAGTAGCCCTCACTTGTTATAATGGTCTCTGAAGTCGTCATTTTGGGTGCCTTTATAAACGTTATCTTCATTTTCGGACGATGAATAACTATCTTCAAGTTCGGAAAGCGAACAAGAGTCCTGAACTTCGGCAAATGAACTGCAAGATGTACCTACTCGTAGAATTTTGGTTAAATGTGATACGGAACCCTTCTCATTTTTTTCACTATCAGTTTGAGCTCTATTAATTTGTATTAAAGGACGTGCTTGAAGCGAATGATACTTGTTTTTAGCTCCCCTCTTTTGAATTCCCCACTTCTTTTAATACTTTTCCACTTTTATCGATCCATTTGTTGTACCAAACAGTAAATAAATATTATGATTTCAAAATGATGGAAGTTGTATATAAGGTGATTATAAACCTCTATTATGAGTAATAATTATATAGCGGTCGTATTATCATTTTTGTAATACTTTAGGGTGTATACAGGTCGCAATCGTAATACTTATTCGACTTATATATAATGGTTACAAATACTACGTTTAAACAACTATTATCCGTGTAGCAGTTGTTAAAAAGGTAATTATATGACAAAATTGACAGTATTACGTCGTTTATACGATGAAAACGTTTACACTACAAAAAGTTGTATAAGTAAGTTTTATAGAAGTCGTCGTAGACGCTATTATATGACGATCGTATAAAAATGTCGAAATAACGTCTACACGACATTATTATACGACGAAAAACGTATATGACTATTCGGTCACTTATTGCACCAGTACATGACAAAGAGTTAAAAAATATACTATAAAACAACTTTAATAAGACTCAAGGTCATATAACTGTTTGATTATATGACAAAAATGTTAGTTGGGTAATATCCAACCCATTTATGTATCTTGCCTTTTTCATAATGAATTTCTATTTCATTACTTTTCATTTCACTTAAATTGAGTTTATTTTGTGAACGCCGACGTCAATGCATTTGATCTTGTTAATTGAGAGAAAGATTTTTGAATAAAAAAAAAAAATATATTATTTTCCTTTTTTCTCATTTGGTTACATTTTTAAATATACAATATGTAAAGAAAACCCTGTCCGATCCTTGAAGGTATTGTAAGGTATCGATAACTAATTCTACTAATGGCTACAAAGACAGGCTAAACTTATAAAAAAAATCCCCCTAAAAAAATAAATATTATTTCACAAAAAGAGGTAACTTAATACATGTGCCGTGTGCGGTATGCAACCCTTTCCGCGGGCGGCGGGGGGCAGGGCACGCGGCACCTGTGACGTGGTCGCGTCGCTATTCGCTTATAATAATACCGGTGTTGTCACTTTTTTAAAAATTACCAAATTTCGGGGAAATTGGAATTAATTCCCGGGAAAAAAGGATTATTTCAAAATTCATTAGTATTGTTACTATGATGATAATGTAAAATTTTATATTATATTTGGTCAAGTGTTTACCTAACCTTTATTATCCTTATGGGTCGGACAGGGTTTTCTTTACATATTGTATTGATTTAAAAAATACATACAAATACATTTAAAAATATAAAAAAATAGTGTTCCACCGATGACGGGAGCAGGGTCCAAGCTACCGGTGGTTAGGGCTCCAAAGACAGGAACCTCCTCACGATGTGGGCCGTACCGAGGAGTACTGCCTTTTGAATCAGGCCTTTGATCCAACTGCCTAACGAGAGCCTCAATAGATGTTGGTCGAAATTAATATTATTATTATTTATTGCTGTTTTATTTTTATAGAATCGATGACGTAGTGAACGTTGTCTTACAACCTTGCGTAATAAAATAAATATGTATAAACTGTCTTATTCATGGTTTATTAGTTTTACTAGCTTTGCGCCCGCGGCGAGTTCGGTTATATCGCGTTTCCAAGAGAACTCTTCAAAAGTCCGGAATCAAAAGTATACTATGTTATTTCTCAAGGTCAACTCTATCTTTGTACCAAATTTCAATAAAACTATTTCAGTGGTTTAGACGTGAAAGCGTAACAGACAGACAGACAGAGTTACTTTCGCATTTATAATATTAGTAGGGATTACAGACTATAATAGCGCACGGCAATCACGATTTTCATTTATCATAAAAACGGTTTACCCATTGATAAAATATTAAACTAAGGTAGATATGTCACTAGCGCACTAAAAATGAAGCGTACAAAAGGAAGTAAGTCCTGTATCTCGCTTTAATCACTCTCGATACACTCGTAAAAACAAACGACAAACACTAACAGCGCAAACGACAAACACTAGCCATCTTTTTCTGCTCTTTAGATTGTGCCCCATCTCACTCACACTGTACCAATGTATGCCGAATAAAAATATGCATGTGTGCTGCAGCTGTGTTCGGCACATTTTTTTTGGTCAGTTTGTTAGAATCACAGAACAGATGAAGTGTTAGAATATATCGTATCTGTATAATATTTTATCAATGGGTTTACCTAATAGTGGAGGCCTTTTCCAATACTTTTTCGGTATTCGGTAAATCTTTATAATAATTCGGTAAATGCCAACCCGCATTGAGCAAGCGTGGTGATTACGCTCAATCCTGCTCTGTATGAGAGGAGACCTGTGCCCAGCAGTGGGACGATAAAAGTTTGATGATGATTCGGTAAATTAATGTGAATCGAAAATAACTTCAATTCCTACACAACAAAGTACAGTTTTTGCAACAACTTCAAACATTTTCATGAGTTTGCATTATAATAAATTAACACTATTTAAAAATGTCGCCTTGAAATCAGTTAAGACCGTACCCTGGGCAAATGACCTTGCGCATTTGCTCCCTCTTCGCCGCGCCCCACCTCTACAATACTTCGTAAAATTTTACTAGCGCCGTCTGGCGAACGAAGTACTTACAAATACAAGTTAGAAACATAGACCACAGAAGTAACAGACATGGCACTTTTATTTATGTTTATTGGTAAAATACTTTTACCAATACTTTTTAACAAATACTTTTGGTTATTATGAACTCAAACAAATGATGACGATACTTCATAATAAAAATTCTGCGGTGTTTATTTTTTAACCGACTTCAGAAAACTTTTTTACAAAAAAACAACCGACTTCCAAAAACCACTACAAAGTGAAAAATAACTAATTTCGGAAGTCGGTGTCTTTAGTTTTGTATATTCGTTTTTTGACACCGACTTCCGAAATTAGTTATTTTTCACTTTGTAGTGGTTTTTGGAAGTCGGTTGTTTTTTTGTAAAAAAGTTTTTATTTTACACTTTTTAGTTGTTAAAAGTATTCAGTTGCATCCGGCCAGACTGGAAGCTGACGCAAATATAGTTGGGAAACGACGTAATTTTGATTACTTTAATGTTTACCCGTAAATATTCCCTCAACTGTCTATGGTCTTCATCATCAAATTTACTGTAGACTATTATTTTAACCCAATGGTTGCAAAGGTCTCATCATTATAAATGAATGAAGTCCAACCACAAAGTAGCTACTGTAAACCGTTGAGGAGTTCCCGGAACTGGCCTTTGTCTTCAACATCAGCTCTCTTATGACAGTCACAACTCACAACCCATCTAGGTATAAAGTTCTTATCAATACAAATTAATCGAGCCCAAACACAAGATAGCTGTTGTGAATTGTTGAGGAGTTCCTTCGACTGTCTCCCGGCTCCATCATCAGATCTACTCCAGACCTTTATTAAATTGTAGTGCTTTAAAATACTTAATGAAAATGCTAAGAAATGCACTAGTCGCCCCTGCAATTTTTGAAAGTTACCCTTGTTTTCTCTGGTGTCTTCCAATATCAAACCCCGATATCCTTATCATGGGACAACCTTGGGAACGTCTTCTTTCCAACAGAAAAAGAATTATCAAAATCGGTTCATAAACGACGAAGTTATGCGCGAACAAACATAAAAAAAAGCATATATACGGTCGAATTGAGTAACCTCCTCCTTTTAGAAGTCGGTTAAAAAAGGTGGTTCTCAGTTCGATTTAGTGTTCGCTGAGAACTTTATCGTTTATGAACCGATTTTGACCGTTATTTTTTTACATGAAAGGGTATGCTGCCGAAATTCTGAGAAATGTAGGGCAATTCTCAAAATTTGTAGGCACGCTTCGGGTGAAAACCTGATACTCTTGTGTATATCGGATGATACTATGAAACCGTGAAGGTTAGGGCCTGAAAGAGTAGATAGATCCGTAAAACTACATAAAAACGGCTTGCGTTGTGTTTTGCCCATGGAAGCGCCTTAATCACTGAACTAAAAGTAAAAGTCTTTGGGCTTATCAGAAGAATCGCGGGCACTAACCCAAATAGTGTTAAACTAAAGAGAATAAAAAGAATAGAAATAATGTCGTGGTGGCCTAGTGATTAAAACACCAGCCTCTCAAGTATGAGTGCGCGGGTTCGATTCCAGGTCAGGCAAGTACCAATCTAACTTTTCTAAAGTTATATGTACTTTCTAAGTATATCTTGGACACCAGTGACTGAAGGTGAAGGAAAACATCTTGAGGAAACCTAGACTTTATAAGTCTGAAATCGCCAACCCGCATTGAGCAAGCGTGGTGATTAGTTTACAGTAATTAAAAAATCTGGAAACAATTGTAAAGTCAAACCCGTTTAACGCAAAGTTTAAAACTAAAGAAAACTGTTTCAGAGGATTTAATTTAATCTTATAATGGCATAAATATATTATATACTTCAAAGGATTCCGATATCATTTAGCTCAGCGCACCGATAAGCAGAGGCTCTTTGAAACATAGGTCGGGTAGAATATATTTCGTTCTACCGCCCTCCGCGCAGTATTGGTTGACGTTGCGGTATGTTGCTTTTTTTATAAATTACTAGCGGCCGCCAGCTACTTCGTTGGCGTGGAGTTAGTTATGCTTCGCTCCTGTTAGTCGCAGCGTGATGTTATATAGCCCAAAGCCTTCGTGAATTAATGGGCTATCCAATGCAAAATTAATTTTCCAAATCGGACTAGTAGTTCCGGAGATTAGCGCGTTCAAACAAACAAACTCTTCAGCTTTATACAGTATGTTAACTAGCAGAGGGCGTTCCCGTTAACCCGAAATAGTATAGCATACATACATGCTAAAAAAAATATTTCCATTCGAAAACAAAATGTTTTAAAATTTTTTCCAATAAGAAAATATTCAATAAAAATTTTAAATTGACATGTAAAAGAAACACACTGTACATGCGAACATGAAAGACGGCAACGTCGCAATTTATTTATACATGACGACTACTATTTTGATTTAGAATAGGAGGTTTCAAATTTATTTCCAATTAGAATTTTGTTTTATTCGGATTTTTTTATGCTTATTTTTCTATGCTGATATTTTTATTTTAATCCATTAATGATATATATTAACGAGTTTAAGGGAACGCCCTCTGTTATTTAACATACTGTATATTAACTAGCAGCCGCCAGCGACTTCGTTCGCGTGGATTTAATTATGCTCCACTCCTATTGGTCGCAGCGTGATGTTATATAGCCTAAAGCCTTCCTGGATTAATGGGCTATCCAACGCAAAAAGAATTTTTCAAATCGGTCCAGTAGTTCCTGAGATTAGCGCGCACAAACAAACAAACAAAGTCTTCAGCTTTATATATTTTATATATTAATATAGATAAACTAGTGCTTGACCGCAATCGGGAGCCTGATGGTAAGCAGTGCTGCAATGGTTGATGGTAAAGCATGCTAGTTTAAATTGTAGTCCAACGGAAGCACCCACTACAATTTTACTAGTTTCTATTAGTTATCGATCATATTCACGTGTTTCATACACACAGCCCCCTAATCGGCGAACACATTTTTGTCAAATGATTGCGACTGGTTGGGATCGTTTGGACCGAACGGACCAATGGGCGGGCCGAACGATACCAACTGATCTCAACTAGGTAGTCGCAATCATTTGACAAAAATGTGTTCGCCAATTAGGGGGCTGGTTACTTATTTTTCGATAGATTTTGTTGATAGGGGTTTTGTAAAGGGTGTATCTGACATCGACGCACAAACGAGTACCATGGATCCAGTACATGATTCTGAGCCCCCCAGTGGTGGAATTTCTTGTCGGCTTTTTCATGATTTAAAAAAAATATATGTAGTTTTTTTCACTTCAGACCGTTCGCAATTCCTTTCATTGTATAACCCAATAATATTTTAAAGTAAAAATTAAATAATTTGCTAATTACATAAAAAAGCGCAATGAAAACAAAACCCGAAAAACTATCTTATCAGCTGATTTAATAGAGTTCACATCAGGGATCAACGTCATACCTACAAACCCGCACGGCGGCACGCTTGCAACGTTCAAAAGCCAAGCCGACACTTTTTTTTAAACAGTGTGTATTCTGGAACCGTTCATTAACGACAGAAATGACTATCATAATTTTATTAGTGGCATGCGGTCTTCTAGCCTTTTCGCGAAGTTTGCGTTACGATGTCAGATACACCCTGTATAAAGATAATTTAGTTTTTTTTCTTTGTCGTGACTTACATTAATGCCATAGTAAATCAGAGCCATATATCAATACATCCTGCTATATTTTGTTTTTACGCTATGGACTTGGGTATAACAATATAATAGGGTAGATAATGTAGATATGTGTATTTCATACTAGGATGTCCAATGACCTTTGAAACATAAATAAAATTTGAATGTAGACGATTCTTGAGCGGAGATCGAGCATCGGCAAATACATGCATGCATAGTTGCATACTCTCGGGGCTTTAAAGCAAGGGCATACTAGATAATTAAGATGCAGAACCAGTATGATAATGCAGTAGATGACGTTTACTTTGATAGTTTAACATTATTAATTACAGTCTTTATTTATTTATTTATCCATTTATTTCAGGCACCAAGGCCCATATAAACATAAAATACTATATTAACATAATAACTTAGAATACTATAAATACATATAATATAATATTAACTAAAAACTACTGTGCACGGATCATCGGCGTCGTGTTATGTTGTACGGAAAAATTTATCGAATATAGGTACTTACAATATGTAAAGAAAACCCTGTCCGACCCATAAGGATAATAAAGTTTAGGTAAACACTTGACCAAATAAAATATAAAATTTTACTTAATCATCATAGTAACAATACTAATGAATTTTGAAATAATCTTTTTTTCCCGGTAATTAATTCCGATTTCCCCGAAATTTGGTAAAAAAAAAAGTGACAACACCGGTATTATTATGAGCCAATAGCGACGCGACGCGTCACAGGTGCCGCGTGCCCTGCCCTCCGCCACCCGCGGAAGGGTTGCTTACCGCACATGTATTAAGTTACCTCTTTTTGCGAAATAATATTTATTTTTTAGGGGGATTTTTTTTTTCTAAGTTTAGCCCGGCTTTGTATCCATTAGTAGAATCAGTTATCGATACCTAACAATACCTTCACGATCCGGACAGGGTTTTCTTTACATCAATACATAGTATAAAACAAAGTCGCTTTCGCTGTATGTCCGTATGTATGCTCAGATCTTTAAAACTACGCAACGGATTTTGACGCGATTTTTTTTAATAGATAGAGTGATTCTTAAGGAAGGTTTGTATGTATAATAAATGCATAATATAGTAGAGAAACACTGAGAAATCTAAAAAGCGCGATAAAACCGAACTCCACGCGGGCGAAGCCGCGGGCGGAAAGCTAGTATTGTATAAAGCAATGGATTAGCAATACGTCGTTCAAAATGAATCAGATTATACACATTAAAAAAAAAACCAGGGCCCCGCACTATCAATTACTCCTGTATCGGGTTCGGGGGTACGTTTGCAAACATTTAGACTCGCATACACAAACAGCCAGACCCGGTACAACTACTTGTAGGTCATAAAAATATTTGCTCCGTGTGGGAATTGAACCCGCGACACGCAGCGCAGCAGCCGATCGCTTAGCCACTACACCAACCGTGTCGTTGGATTGCAACTTGATAACGCTTAGCGCAAAGTACGTAAATGATTGCGACTAGTTGGGATCGTTTGGACCGAACGGACCAATGGGCGGTCCAAACGATCTCAACTAGTTGCAATCATTTGACAAAAATGTGTTCGCCGATTAGGGGGCTGAATAACGTTAATACCTTGCCCCTTTAAGAAATCTTGTTGCAAAAGAAATTTTCCGGTCGCTGCATCCTCTAGAAATGTCAGCTTTCCAGAAAGTAATAATTATGATTTTGTCCATCCAGGCTACACAGTTCGCGCCTTCGTCCGGGACCCAAAAAAGATGCCAGAGGAATACAAGGATCAAGTAGAAATCTTCACGGGTAACGTGCTAGAGCCTGATTCGGTCGCAGAAGCCGTTGAAGGCGTTGACGGGGTCGTCATTGCTCTGGGAACTGGACACGAGATGCCTGGTAGTCTAGCTCCTACTTCAGACATGTCCGAAGGAACGAAGAACATTCTAGACTCTATGAGAGCTAAGAATGTAAAGGCAGTGTCGGCGTGCTTATCTGCCTTTTTGCTATACGAGCCAGAGAAGGTTCCTAAGTTGTTTGTGGATATCACTAAGGACCACCAGAGGATGTGGGATGCTTTGAGACAGAGTCCTCTGAATTATATCGCCGTCTTCCCGCCGAGGATTGAGGGTAAGACCAAAAACTTGAGTTTAACTTTATTCGACTGTGCCAAAGCCAAAAAAGGGGGTTTAGGATTTTAGAAAGCTTTTCTTATACAACGTGTAACATAAAGGGTATATACATACCAAGGGCATGGCATCTTTAGATGATATCAAACGATATCGGAAGGGTTACAACTCAAAATAAAATATTCAAAAAATTGATACCAAATTTTCGGTTTCGTGTGTTTCTTAAAATCAAATCATAACAAACGTGGCAGCACACTACATAAGTTAATAACTACTCGTTACTTGTTGCGTTACTTGCCAAAATCCGATAAATGTCTTCAATATCTCTGTGCGACTAGTATGATAGTAGCCTATCACAGGCGGTGTTTTTCCTCATAACTTCCTAACATAAAGAGATAGGATTAAAAAACCCTTCCAATATCGTTTGATATCATGTAAAGATGCCATGCCTTTGTTATCTATATACCCTTTATGTTACACGTTGTATAATCAGCTGTAGTTTCAAATATCCTACACTATTCGTAGTTTTTTTGTTGACTAGTAGATCTAAAGTAAAACAACATAAAATATTATAGAATAGTATTATGTACCCCATATAGATTACAAAAATATAAATATAAAGATTTTACAATGGGTGGTCTGGTCTTATCACTAAGAGCGATCTTTTACAGACAAACTTTGGATGGAATAGTAAGGGGAAGGAGAGAGAAATAATGTAGGTAGTCTACAGTGTACTATTTACACAACACAACATTTTATTTATACAATATGTAAAGAAAACCCTGTCCGACCCATAAGGATAATAATAGTTAGGTAAACACAGACCAAATATAATATAAAATTTTACGTAATCATCATAGTAACAATACTAATAAATTTTGAAATAATCCTTTTTTCCGATGCTGGCTCGCTGGATCAGACTGCACGCAGTCTTATAGCGATTTTCCAGCATCACCGGGGACTCCACTCGATCCGCCATTTATTGTTAAAAATGTATCTTTGTCATATTGTTACTAACACTAGTCTATAAGCTTAAAATTGTACTAACAAATATGGAGTAATCCGAATTAAATGAATTATTATTATTATTATTAATTCCAATTTCCCCGAAATTTGGTAATTTTTAAAAATGTGACAACACCGGTATTATTATAAGCGAATAGCGACGCGACCATGTGCTGCGTGCCCTGCCCCCCGCCGCCCGCGGAAGGGGTTGCTCACCGCACATGTATTAAGTTACCTCTTTTTGCGAAATATTTATTTTTTTGGGGGATTTTTTTTAAAGTTTAGCCTATCTTTGTGGGCTTTGTGGGAATCAGTTATCGATACCTAACAATACCATCACGGGTCGGACAGGGTTTTCTTTACATATTGTATATATTTAAACATTTATTTATTTTTATACATTAAGTAAAGAAAGCATATTAAGTAAAGAATCTTATGTAGGTACATAAGATCAAAAAGATATCACGAAAAACCACAAAGTTATGAGCTTGTTATCTTACTTGGCTGTCCCAACAAAAATATGAACCACGTTCCGCTTGGGCGGGCGAGCGCGGTGCGTTGACCTCTGGCGTCAGCTGTTGGACAAGCGCGGAGTACTATGATGTACCGAGCGCGGGTGGTTAGACTGCAAAAATTTCTAAAAGTATTTGGGAAAAATATAACATGGTGTAAAAATGATTGGAATCGGTTCAGTTGCTTTTTCTGAACAAACTATATTCAGGTTTCGTATAAAGAAAAAGAAAGGTTGTAGGTGTATAAATTTTGACATTTTACTTTTGACACCATGGTCGGTCTTATCACTTACTAGCTTTCCGCCCGCGGCTTCGCCCGCGTGGAATTCTGTAAATATCGCGGTTTTTAGATTTCCCTCGGGATTATCATTTTTTTTTTTTTTTTTTTTCAATAAAAGGCCTATGTCCTTTCTCAGGATCTAAAGATTGTCTGTACCAAATTTCATGAAAATCGGTTGAGAGGTTTAAGCGGGAAAGCGTAACAGACAGAGTTACTTTTGCATTTATAATATTCATCATCACCAGCCTTTACTCGTCCACTGCTGGACATAGGCCTCTTTCATGGCACGCCAACAAGCTCGATCCTGAGCAGTTCTCCGCCAGCCACTACCAGCCACCTTTTTGATGTCGTCGCTCCATCTCGCGAAGGGCGTCCCACGCTACGTTTGCCGAGACGCGGTCTCCACTCAAGGACTCGTTTACCCCAACGGTTGTCGGTCCTGCGGCATATGTGACGAGCCCATTGCCACTTCAGCTTGCTAATCCTCTCAGCTATGTCGGTAACTCTGGTCCTCTGTCGGATCACCTCATTTCTGATGCGGTCCTTCAGAGAGACGCCCAACATAGCCCGCTCCATAGCTTGCTGAGCGACTTTAAACTTATGGACTAGTCTGACCGTTAGTGTCAACGTCTCGGCTCCGTAAGTCATGACGGGTAGGACGCACTGGTTGAAGAATTTGGGCTTCAAACATTGGGGTATGGGCGACGAAAATACCCGACGAAGTTTACCAAATGCTGCCCATCCCAGCTGGATCCTTCTATTTGCCTCCTTCTCGAAGTTGTTTTTCCATAATTGCAACGTTTGCCCGAGGTACACATATTCTGAAACAACTTCGAGCGGCATTCCATTTACGGCAACCGGTCCCGGAGTGACCCGTTCATTGAACAATGAACGGGTAATAATTTTATAATATTAGTATGGATTTAAAGACAACCTTCCAAATTCATCCAAAGGTGAATTGGAAACGGGAAGGAGTGAGCTACTTATACCTTTGTATATCATAAATAGTTATGTGTAAAGAACTCTTAAAATACCTTGCAAATTTGGTACTTATATGTTATGCCCTGAACGAAACACTTTCCACTTTTCAGATACCCCCAGCCGCGAGTACGAAGTAGTCACGGACTGTACCAAGTCTCCGGGCCCTACAATTTCAAAGTGGGACCTGGGGAGCTTCCTCGTCGACAGCCTGACTGAACCCAAGTACTTCAAGAAAGATATCGGCATTTGTAATAAGGCTCAGAATTAATTTATTAACTGGTTTAAGAATGTTTAATATTAAGTGCCATTACAGTTTTCAAAGTGTTTTTAGCTATATCTCACGTTTTTATGGGTTTTATTTATCAACTTACCTACCTACATCTATACTAATATTAAAGCCAATGAATTTGGACACGCTATTCTCTAGGATTACAAGTATTTTACTTTTTTTGAGGATGGCCTATTTAAAGTCGCGCTAGGCGAGCAAAAAGGCAGAAGCAAAATTGATAGCGAAAACTATGTGACAGCGCGGGTAGGTGATGCCATTGTACAGGGAAGTCGCGAGCCAAGGCTAGTTTCAGAATCGTGACGGGGTCCACGAAGACAGATACCTCCTGGGTCAGGGTTGTGGGTTGGTTAAAAAAGAAACCGTGGCCCTGATGCACAGGTAAGTGAAGAAACAAGGTAGGTTTTAGTCAGTAAAAGTCTGACACGCCCTTCCGTTCCGCCCAGAGGGGGAGAGGTCATTAGATGACCTATCCCAAACAAAAAAAAAAGCTAGTTTCAGAAGAAAAGTCAGGCAGTTTACTACGTTCAACTGTGAATGAACATTGATGCTGAGAAGAAAACCTCATTTTATACGTTTTTTTTATAATTGTAGACTAGTGCTTGACCGCAATCTAGAAAAACTGGTTTGTCTGGTCCTAAAGGAATTCTATAATTAGACGTAAACTCGTATATAACACGAAAATATCCTTCAACTTATAGATGCATTGAGAAACCCTGTTGTTTAGAATTATCATAAAACTACCTGCGCCACGCAGTTTCAGACGCAAGTTTTCGATCCCGTGCGAAAAAGCATGCTGTGTGTTATTCCTCTAAATTTCATCCAAATTTGTTCAGTAGTTTTTGTATGAAAAAGAAAAACTTCGCGAGAAGGCCAGACCGCATGCCACTAATAAAATTATGATAGTCATTTATGTCATTAATGAACGGTTACAGAATACAGTGTTTAAAAAAAATGTGTCGGCTCGGGTTTTGTTGTCGTTGCAAGCGTGCCGCCGTGCGAGTTTGTAGGTATGACGTTGCTCCCTGATGTGAACTCTATTAAATCAGCTGATAAGATCGTTTTTCGGGTTTTGTTTTCATTGCGCTTTTTTATGTAATTAGCGAATTATTTAATTTTTACTTTAAAATCTTATTGGGTTATAAAAGTATAGCGATTGTGTATGGTCTGAAGTGAAAAAAAAAACTACATTTTTTTTTTAAATCATGGAAAAGCCGACAAAAAATTCCACCACTGCGGGGTTCAGAATCATGTACTGAATCCATGGTACTCGTTTGTGCGTCGATGTCAGATACACCTTTTATATAACTCGCGCGAGTTAAGTGTGCACCTCGTTGTGTGACGTCATTCGGACGGTACCGTTTGTAAAAAATGAAAATCGTGTTAAAAATATTTATACATAAAAAAATTATCTATACAAGCACATCTACATAAAAAATTAGATATTTGTACACAGGATCATTTGCATCTATTTGCCCTACACACTACAGTAGGGCAAATAGATGCAAAAGATCCTGTGTAAGTCCTCGTTTATACTTAGATTAGTAATTAGGGGTGTTCATACACGTGCTGCGAGATTTGGGGGCGGGGGGGGAGCAGCTGCAAAATATAAACTGACTACAATGCGAGGTCAGTTTAAATAAAACTGGGTAATGTGTACTAGCTTGATGTGTACCTAAATTATTTATGTAATTATCATAGACCTTGGATTGACATTAATACGTACTTGATGACTATTTGAAAATTACATCGTTGCTATGTAGGTACTCAGGTAATCATGTTTTCCATTTATATAAATCCATTTAGGTTAGGTACCTACGTATTGAGGACGTCTAACGTAGAAAATAATTACTTTTTGTGAATACCTATTAATTGTTTTGAATATAATGCTATACTTTCTTAACCTAATTTCCATTTTGTTTTGTATACAATGTGGTGACAGCAACACGATAATAAAAGAAAACCTCGACCATACTGTTGCTTGGAAAATGGAATGTGTCATAAAATACATAAAATGATAAAACACACAAAATAGAATGTTAAAATCATTGATGTAATCATCATCATCATCATCTCGGCGTTAATCCCAGTCGCATCCGAAGCTTTTTCAGCTTTGGAGTCTGGGGTCCGCTTTACCAGCCCAACTGCTGAAAAATCATTGATTTAAATAATATTACATCAATGGTTACCAGGAACCTCTGTTTCGCTTCGTGGAACGTTGGCACGCTAACTGGACGCGCGAGAGAACTGGCTGAAACTCTCCACAGGCGGAGGGTGGCCGTGGCGTTCCTGCAGGAGACTCTGTGGAAAGGCAGCAGATCTCGGCTTATTGGGAATGGCTACAAGCTGATCTACACGGGTGAACCGAGTTGGAGAATGGAGGTTAATCGCATCAGTGATCGGCTGATGACGGTGCGGGCGCTTGTCAGTGGGCCCACTTGATGAGTGCCTATGCTCCACAGGTCGTGTACGGTGACGCTGAAAGGACGTTGTTCTGGAGCCAGCTCGAAGGATTGCTTCGCGGGATCCCGCTATCCCAGGGAATCGTTCTGGGTGAAGTGTGATGGGTTTGAGCGTATTCACGGTGGCTTCGGTACGGTAACCGCAACGCGGAAGGGGACAACATTCTCCGAACGTCTGCGGCCGCCGACCTGGCAATTGTGAACACCTATTTCAAAAAGAAACCAGAGCACCTTGTTACCTACCGGAGCGGGCGAAGCGCTACCCAGATCGACTTCCTACTAAGCACTGCAAAGTCATACCCGGTGAGAGCCTTACTGCACAACACCGTCTTCTTGTCATGGACCTCTGCGTCAAGGCCCAACGTAGACGTGTAGAGCACTGCCGTCGCCAAATCCGGTGGTGGCTGCTTGATGAAAATAAGTCCCAGGAGTTCGCGTCGGTTATCGGCGACAAGTGCATTGGTACCGACGGCGAAACTGTACAAGGACACTGGGACAGGATCCAGGCAGCTATTGTTGGGGCGGCGCGGGTGGTGCTCGGCGTCTCTAAAGGCGGTCGCTAAAGTGACAAGGAAACCTGGTCGTGGGGCGACACAGTCCAGAAGGAGATAAGGGTGAAGAAAGCCCTCTTCAAAACGTGGCAGGCGACCGGATCTCCTGAAGATCGCGACGCATACAAGGTTGCCAAACGTGCCACTAAAAGAGCTGTAGCCAGAGCCAGACGTGCCCACTTGCAACTGCTCTAGGAGAAGTTGGAATCGTCTGAGGGGCAGAAGCTCATTTACAAGTTGGCACGTTCTAGGCTTAAAGCGGCACAGGATATATCCAAGTGCCGTTGTAGAAAAGACGCTACTAGCAACCTACTAAGCGATGACCTCGTGGTGAAAGAGAGATGGCACTCGTACTTCCACGAGCTGCTGAATAAGCAGCATCAAGAGGTGCAGACACTAGAACTCCCTCCGAACCTTGGACTAGTGCCCCCGATAACGCCTGAGGAAATCCATACGGCTCTTCTTCGCATGGTGAATCGGAAAGCTGTCGGAGCTGACGAGTCCCCATTGAGGCCTGGAAGGCGATGGGTCCTCCCGGTGTGGGCATGTTAACGAACTTCCTGAACCGCGTGCTCCTGAACGGCAAAATCCCGAGCCAATGGAGGCTGAGTATTATTACTCCGGTCTTCAAAGGTAAGGGCTTGGTACAGGAGTGTGGTAAATACCGCGGTAAAAGGTCATGTCCCACACCATGAAGATCTTTGAGAGGATTTTAGACTCCCGAATCCAGCAGGAGTGTGCTGTCTCGACGTGTCAATATGGGTTCCGTCCAGGGCACGGAACCATGGACCCTATTTTCGCTCTAAGGATCACCATGGAGAGATAAAGATCGAAGAACACGCCTCTGCATATGCTCTTTCTAGATATGCAGTGAGGTCCAAGGGGGTACCAGAAGCCTATGTTGACATAATTTGAGACATGTACCTCAATTCCGATTCCATTGTTAGGACCGCTGTTGGCGACACTAAACCCTTCCCCATCACCGTCGGAGTTCACCAGGGAGCCGTCCTTAGTCCGTTTCTGTTCAGCGTGATATTGGACGTCGTGTCAGACAGCATCAAGAATTCACATGAGCAACCTCTTTGGCTGCTCATGTATGCTGATGAGATCGCGCTGGCGGACGCGGACAGGGAACGGTTGGTGCGGCGGGTGAATGTGTGGAGGAACTCGCTTGAGAACGGAGGTCTTAAATTCAATGTGGCGAAGACGGTGTACATGGCCAGCACCATGATAGACCCTATGTCTGTGTACATAGGCGGAGACATGGTCGAGTGCATAGACCAGTTTAAATACTTGGGGTCTGTGCTCCACGCGTCCGGCGACATTGATTGCGACGTTAAGGTACGCATTTCCGCAGCTTGGGCAAAATGGCGTGAGGTGACAGGTGTCATTTGTGACCCCAAAATGCCGGTTAAGCATAAGGGACAGGTCTACAAGACCATCATTAGACCTGTTCTTCTGTATGGCAGTGAGGCGTGGCCTGTGCCATACAGAATTAAAATTAGGGTTGTAACGGATCTTCGCCTCCGCTTCCGTTACTGCGGAAGTTCCGCAAGAAATCGTATCTTCGCTTCCGCCTCCGCCTCCGCACAATTTTTAGCGGAGTTATAACGGAGGTTTATTTACGTATTTCTAAAATAAGCGAAGCTCCGTTACAACCATAATTAAAATTAGGGTTGTAACGGATCTTCGCCTCCGCTTCCGTTACTGCGGAAGTTCCGCAAGAAATCGTATCTTCGCTTCCGCCTCCGCCTCCGCACAATTTTTAGCGGAGTTATAACGGAGGTTTATTTACGTATTTATAAAATAAATAATGCGAAAGCTGCGACGCTCGACAACCGTCCGGCCGCGTTTGAGCGCGAAATGGTCAAGAATCAACTAGTGCGAGGCGGGAATGCGGCAAACACAATTTGTTTCTCCTTAATTTTCATTACAAGAAGGTAATATTTTTTTTACCAAGTATACTACTATTAATGTACGTATTTAAAATAAAAATTTTGTTTTCATTAACCATAAATTTCAATTTTTTCTATATGTACTTTCACCTCCGCCTCCGCCTCCGTTAACCTCCGCATCCGCGGAGGTGAGACTCGTCGCCTCCGCATCCGCCTCCGCTAACAAGCCTCCGTTACAACTCTAATTAAAATATCAAATAAGTAGATAATATAATTTCAATGAAAATTGGTTTGTAGGTTGCAGTCTTTGTTTGTTAATTTGGTTTGAACTAATTCGAGTCGTGGACGTTTTAGGTAATATGTTTATTTATAGTGTATACATAAATGTGTGTTTGTATGTTTGTTTGTTTGTTTGTTGAATGGTTGTTTGTGTGTTGTTTATTTAGTTTTAATTGAAGTAGCAGCCCGTCACGTCACAATATATGATTTATCTATATTTTGTAGGTACGCAGTTTAATTTACTTTCGTATATAGGTATTTGTCGTTTCCATCTTATATAGGTACGTCAAATTTGTATTTATATGGAATGAATAAAATATAAAAAATACAATCCTCTGTCTCGATAGTGTGGTTTTAATACTTATAGTTGATGTTTTGTACCTATACCTATATTTTAAAAGTAAATCCAACTTAAATCTACGTCTATAAACGCCAACTAAGGAGTAAATCAATTTAAAACAAATATAAGTAGTTTGTTAGTAATACATTTTTTAATCGTTTTGCTATTTTTTTATAACTTGGTGGCAATCAAATAGGGACTGAAATGACCACAGGGATGCCATATTCTTTGGCAAAATTCCAATCCAACCCAATGTGTGTATTAGGATTCAATGTGATGTGTTTGATGTAGTTGATAGGAAAGTAGTTCTCTTTTGTGTCTGAACTCGCTGGCTTTACACTGATCCTGCTACCCTTCCTAGACGCGAGGGTATCTGTACTGCTTGGGTAACAGTCTGTGCCAATACTGACAGGGCCCCACGGGTGCCTTTTTCTCTCCTCTTGAGAATTCTCAGAGATTAGCCCTTTACTTGTGAACGTTTCCATTGTCCATGAGCTTAGGGTTTCGAGAGACGATTTCTTCACTAAAGGCAGTCCTAAAAGGATGCTATCACTTGGAGTGGGCGCCAAGTACAAAGTTATTGTTGCCTTGCTGAAATTCGGGCTCGGCAGGTGACTGGAGGCGGTAGTAGTCAGCGGGTCCACACTCGATGAACTTAAGTGAGTTTTCATCGTTGTCCAGGACGAGAAAGCTTCGCTAGAGGTAAACCCACTCTCCGTGCTCCATGGCGTGCTGATCATATTCAAAGTGTTCAAGGTGTCATTGGAGCCGACATCAGATCTGTTCGCATCTACTGAGTTGGTAAATGAAATTGTGGAACGTTTATTTGTGAGCGTGAGTCCAGATTTATAAGATAAAGGGTTTTTTTTCTTTAAAACTTTGACCTTGGGGACTCCTTTTTTAACGGGGTTTTGTCTTTTAGGTAGCATGGTCACTCATGCTGTATGTATTTTCGCCATCACAGCGATTGGATAGCAATCGTTAGCTATATCGATGAGCCATCTATATTCTTGTATCGAACTCATGAATGTCTGAATGTATTGCAAGGGATCCATCATTGTTTGGATGAGACTTGCTCACCCTGATGTAAATTACAATCTTACCATTATTTTCTTGTCTACGTACAATTTTGTATCAAGTCTGTTAGAAGTAGTATTTTTTGGTAATATTTTTTTTTTGTTAACGCCAGACGCAAAACCAACGGGTTATTTTTATCTATTTATTTAAATTTTGTAAGAATTGGAGTTTCACTAGGGTTTAATTTGACTTCATATTTATTTTTTACTCAAACTTTGACAATGATGTACCTATTGTCTATGAATTTTAAATACATAGCTTAAGCGCATAGTTTCATTAATAGAGGTTGAATGTTAAGTTTATGGACATTTTAATTATTTAGAAGTCTTTATTTTAATTGAAACTGCGTCATAGATATTTAGATGATGTCGCGGTGATTTCAAAAACTCCTTACATTATTTTTTCACATTGGGATATAATAATGCAGTCATTGATATAATATTAAACAGATATGATATGCTCTAACAAATTAACCAAAATAAATGTGCCGATCGGAGCAGCACCACACACATGCAAGTCCGTTCAACTGACTTTGACTTCTATTACGTCGGAGGCGTGATAAATGGTAGCAGCAGTAAATACTTGGTACCGTAACATGTACAAGCAAAATACTTCTAAGTATTTTTATAGAATACTGGCTGTTGCCCGCGACTCCGTCTGCGTGGACTTCCGTTTACAGCGCGCGGTGGTTTCCGTAAATTAAAAAGAGCTAAGTTGACATAAAATAAGCGCCTGTTAAAATAATGGGAGCAGTATGTAGTATTTTTTTAAATATGGCATCTCGTAGTTGACCTTGAGAGGTCGGGACTACTTAACCGGACCATAGCAGTATGAAGTACGTCCGCGTAAGCTTCCGTTTTCGCAGCATTTTTTGTTATTGCTCTGCTCCTATTGGTCATAGCGGGATGTTATATAGCCTATGTCCTTCCTCATGCTCTAGACTCTCTGTGTACCGAATTTCATTATAATCGGTGCAGTAGTTTTGGCGTGAAAGCCGGACAGACAGACAGACAGAGACACTTTCGCATTTATAATATTAATATGGCTTGCCGCTATTTGAGGCTTTTGATACCTGCAGCAGCACAGCCCGTCGTATGCCGTAGATGGGATACCGCAATGCGTCGACAAAATAAAATACTGTGTAACATTTTCAACATTATATTTCCTGCTTACAATGTAACAATTATAACTAACTGTACAATAATTTACATTTCACTAAATGATTCAATCATTTTAATAATTATTTGGAATCATTTGTCAAAAAATCATTCACTACAATAAAGCCTACCACAGGTGGACAAATCAATTGGCACTGGTAAACCTGAATTAGCATCGTACGTGCGTATCACACTACCTATCAAATAATAATCAGAGTCATTCTGAAGGATATCGTCATTATGAAGTGCTAATACATTGTTTATTTAATATGTTCTAAAAATATGTCTGATAGTGACAAATGATTTAGGTAGCGGCGGTAAGTCCCCTCTTTGAGGAGTGGCCCGAGAGGGGCCACGGCGCCCTCACCTTCCGCCTGACGCAGGTCCTCACAGGACACGGTTATTTCGGGAGGTTCCTGTTCCGTATTAGGCAGGAGGAAACGCCACGGTGTCACCATTGTGTGGGTCGCCCTGAGGACACGGTGGAGCATACGGTGGAGGTCTGCCCGGCTTGGGTGGAGCACCGCCGTGTTCTCGTAGCGGCGATCGGCGACGATCTCTCGCGTCCGACCCTGGTCCAGGCCATGGTCCGGAGCGAGAGTGCATGGCAGGCCGTCACCTCCTCCTGCGGAGCAGTGATGCTGGCAAAGGGGGAAGCGGAGCGCGTGAGACAGCGGGAATCCCAGCACCCTCACGCCACTAGCCGCCGCAGGAGACGCCCTGGTCGGGAGACCACACTGAACTCCCAGCCACCGTAGGCGCGGGCCTGCGGGCGGTGAGCAGTGGGCAGCTCGCTACCGGTAAGGACCAGGCCCGAGTTGACGGCGCGTCAAATAATTGGCACAGGTAAACCTGAATTAGCATCGTACGCGCGTATCACACTTTAAAATAATAATCCGAGTCATTCTGAAGGATATCGTCATTATGAAGTGCTAATACATTGTTTATTTAATATGTACTAAAAATATGTCTGATAGTGACAAATGATTTAGGTATTTACTGTAAGTAGGTTTGTAAAAACAGTTTTTTTAAACCTACGTAGTTGAATATGGTGTTTCCTGACTATCATGAAAAAAATCAAACTCTGAAGTCAGTATGTTTTAAAGTCCACACGTAATTTTGGTTAGATCATTTGAAGACCATTTAGAATCCATGTCTGAGATGATCTCTTGAGGAAAGAACCATACAGTGGTAGATCTGTCCATGTCCACCTGCTCAACTGTCAAAATGAACACACATTGGCTGGCAACTATTAGTAGGTATTAGGTATCGCAATTACTGCTGAACATGTAGGCATGTCGGTGACTCTAGTCCTGAGAGGATTAGCAAGCTGAAGTGGCAATGGGCTGGTCACATATGCCACAGGACCGACAACCGTTGGGGTAAACGAGTCCTCGAGCGGAGGCCGCGTCTCGGCAAACGTAGCGTAGGACGCCCTTGGGCGAGATGAAGCGACGACATCAAAAAGGTGGCTGGCGGAGAACTGCTCAGGATCGAGCTTGTTGGCGTGCCATGAAGGAGGCCTATGTCCAGCAGTGGACGAGTAGAGGCTGATGATGAAAGAATGAAAAAAATGTAGGCATGCTTAAAATTTTACGCTACGCTCAGAATAACTAATATTTCCACATCACGCTAAAGGTCTTTCGACTTGAACAAGTTTCTGGTCTAGTAAATCGATATCCAGCAGTATCTTCCCCAGTTCGCCAGTTCTGAATGCTTTGATCATTGTCCGGGAGACTTCGATGAGGTCCGGCACGTCACGGAGTCGGCCGTCGAAGTCCCGTGTCCGGCGGATACGGTTGTATTTTATGGCGCCGGCTATCAAAACCTGGAATGAAAAAAATATATTATTTTTCTCTAACTGCACTATGCCGGTGCAGTGTCCTTGTGGTTCTGAGTTCTTATGAAAAAGGTTAAAGGCATAATCAGCCTATCCCATACACCCCTCCCACAGGTCCCACTGCTGGGAGACAAGACCCTAGGTACTCGATGAGTGGGAGTGGGCCGTAATCTACCACGCATTTTACGGTTTCACGGCGGTTTCCTCCCGCAATTTTCCTTCATCGTTTGAAAAAGGTCTACGACAAAAGTCATTCAATTTATGATTTTCTTCTGGTTTATAGTTAAAAAAAAAGAACAAAATCACTGATAAGAATTAAAAATACAAAGTTTAGAGGGTACAGGAGGTTAGAGTTTAGACCATTAATATATAAAAACATTCATTCACGTGATATTCACCTTATAAATAGGCATAGTAAGTCTCTGCAACACTGTTCCTGCTGCATATTAACGATCTGCTGATGCTCGGTATGCAAAATACCGAGCATCAGCAGATAATGTCTTTACTGTTTCATAATTAAATATGCAGCAAACTATCATATATGTATATTATATCGACCGCCTCCGTGGCGTAGCGGTAGCGAACGTAGCCGCTGCGCAAGGAGGCGCGGGTTCGATCCCCGCGGAGTGCAAATATTTGTCTCAATTCATCTCTGCATCTTGTTTTACGACACTGAACCCATGGTAACAAGTTTTGCCTCAATACCCCTACTTGCATCACAAACGACCACTAGGTACGGACGACAGCAGGTCAAGCTACCTCAAACTGTCAGATATTCCCCATCAACCTTGAGCCTTAAAGCTTTAGATATAAAGTTGAAAATCTAATAAGGAAATTTGACATACAAACTACAAAACGACATAAAACATAGTAACTATATAGGTAAAAACATACGGTACATAATAGGAGCATCTGCAACCGAACTAGGTAAAACCTGTATCTCGGCGTGCAGCGCCAAACCTCTCAGCAAGTTAATATAAGAAATTAAGCTAACGCGAACAGCTTTATGTCGATAAATGAAAAAGCTAAATACAAAAAAATAAAGTAAACTAAGCTAAAGACTAAGTTTGTTAGAACAATTTTACAAAAAAAAAAAACAAAATACAGCGACAGAAGCTCAAACTTAGTCAGTTAAAACAAATACAAGGAAAGCTAAGTGAGTTGGTGTTTATGTATGGAGAAGGGTGCATGAATGTGTAAACGGTGGTGAGTGTTAGAATGAGTGTGTGTGCATGTTTGGTGTGAAAAATTGAGTGTACTCAGGTATGTGTGGCTAAGTAATATGAAGATGAAGAGCATAAAAATATAACATGTTGTAGTAGCTTGATGTGCTGTCGTCTGTACGTCGTCCACTTGACATTAAACCTGGCTGATATTTGGTTATTAATAGGTATTTATGGTGGACTAACCGTGGGCCCATAATTGCACAGAATTGCTGATTGATCAGTAGGCCTAGTATGACTTTTCAATACGAAATTCGATCGTCGATATCAAGCGCGTTTCGACTCATCGATTGGCCCGCTTCAAGGTTGTAAGAACTTTCAACCAATGAGAGCGCCAAACGCGCTCGATATCGACGATCGAGTCTCGTAATGAAAACTCGTACTAGGCCCCCTGATAGGAAATGGCGGGACAACATGGATAGGAGTTGAATAGGTATTTATTTGCTTAAACAATATTATTTTTTGTTTCTGCGAAACCCGAAACACGTGTGCATTGACCTGTGGCGTCAGTTGAGCGCGGGTAGTGATGTACCGAGTCGCCGTTTTGGTGGATCAAGTCTACGCGAGGCAGTTAATACGGTATTCGAGTCATGACTCGATTCCCTCTACTCGAATTCTATGTTTGGTATTCGAATACTGACTCGAGTCCAGCTGGACTCGAATCAACCCTCACTACCGAGTCTTTTCTTCCTAATGTTGCGGTTGGCATCGACTTCAAAAGAAATATTGCTCATATCCAATTATGTGTTATGTATAAGTTCAGTTATTTAGTTTGGAGTCAGTTAAATTTAGTTTAAATTGCTTTTTAATGAAAGATAATTAAAAACATTAAATAAAAACATAGAGCGCAGGAGTTTTATAAAGATAAAAAAATAAAAATAAAAAAACAAAACAAAAAGTTGCAGGTTCAAACTTGTTTGTATTGTTAGACCCGTAGTAAACAGTTTGCGACGAGCGAGTTAACAAAACACGTATATTAGACTCGAGTCAGTTGGACTGGCATAAACAGAATCGAGTTAGCAAGTACGAATCGATTCTTCCTGACTCGAATCAAAATAAATTGGTATTCGAGTAGGCGAGCCCAAAGCAGTCCGAATCGAACCTGACTCGAGTCAAACCGTACTCGGCACATCACTAAGCGCGGACATGCGCCCGCGTAAGCTGCGTAGCGCGCTAAGTAACCATACTGTAATAATTTCTAAATGTATCTGTGAAAAAATATAACATTGTAAAAAAAATTTTGGAATCGATTCAGTTGCTAATTCTGAACAAACTATATTCAGGTATCGTATAAACAAAAAATAATGTTGTATATACAATATGTTAAGAAAACCCTGTCCGACCCGTAAGGATAATAAAGGTTAGGTAAACACATGACCAAATAAAATATGAAATTTTACATAATCATCATAGTAACAATACTAGTGAATTTTGAAATAATCTTTTTTCCCCGCGAATTAATTCCAACTTCCCCAAAATTAGGTAATTTTTAAAAAGTGACAACTTTATTTTTGACAGTATAATTCTCAGCGAATAGCGATGCAGCCGCGTGCCGCGTTCCCTGCCCCTCTTCGCCCGCGCCTGTATGGCATACCATACATGTTTTAAGTTACCTCTTTTTGCGAAATAATATTTATTTTTTTAGGGGGATTTTTTTTTAAGTTTTGCCCGGCTTTGTATGCATTAGTAAAATCAGTTATCAATACCTAACAATACCTTCACGGATCGGACAGGGTTTTCTTTACATATTGTATAGTAAGTAGCATAAAATTAGAATGGTAGGTAAATTATATAATGATAATCATGTAGGTGTATTCTGCCAGTAATATATTTGCTTGCTAATGAATGGAAATATAATACGTTTTTTTTTCGGGGTGGAAATCCTCATAGGATGTCCGCCGCCCTGGGATGGGCGACGGGCTCTGTCAGACTTTTACTGACTAAAACCACCCCGGTGCTTCTTCGCGTGCGCGTTCTTCGTGTTGCTTCGGTGCGTGGGACCGTGGGAGTCTAAATTCTTCCACGGCCCCACACTCTCGTGCTGGCCCGGTCTGTCCGGACCTCGTCTCCTGCACGGGGTAGTGGGGTGTTAAACTACCCCGTGCATCGCCTCAGAGGCGCGCGCCGAAACTAGCGCGCACCTCCGCCTCGGGGTCCAACAAATAGGGGGCGGGGACTTCCCCATGTCCCTCGCCCCTGGACCCATTCATGGGGGGCGGAAGAGGGCGTTATCCGCCCTTCCTCGACGCCCGGCGCGTCTTCTGCGGCCCGGGAAGGGAGTTGAGATCTCCCTCTCCCGATCCGCAGCTTTCTTCTGCGACATCACGTCCTCGCAGAAGGACACCAGCGCGTCCCACGACACTGCGCTACCGACCATCCTCCGCACTACTGCCGGCAGCGACAGGCCGCCTCCTACTTCATTTGTGAGGACACAGCGCTGCTCCTCCCAAGATACACACTCGGAGAGCGTGTGCTGCGCCGAGTCCTCCCCGTATTGGACGCAGTGGTGGCACCGAGCATCCGGCTCCCTGCCAAGCGACGCAGGTACTTGCCGAAGCAGCCGTGCCCCGACAGTACCTGCGTCACCCCAAACGACAGGGAGCCGTGCCTTCTCCTGAGCCAGTCGTCGAGTACTGGCCGGATCGTCTCGACGGTAGCGAGGCCGGCGGTAGGGCGCATGAGCCTCTGCCGCCAGTCCGCCACCAGGACCTGACGGAGCTCCACTCCACTCGATCTGCTGCGCCGGATTGAAGCCCTGTGTCCGCTCTTCCTCGCGCCATCGGTACAATGACGCGAGTACTTTCGCCTCTAGGTCCCAGAGCGGGGATCCGGCCAGGACGCAAGCCGCCTCGTAGGAAATCGTGCGATACCCGCGGACGACCCTGACGGCCATCGCCCTCTGCGGCTTGCGCAGAATGGCGAGTGTTCCGGCCGTCAGGTCCATCGCCCACACAGGGTCCCCATACAGGGCCATGGATCGCACGATTACCATGTACAACCGCTTACAGGCGGCGCTCGGGCCCCCCATGTTGGGAAGCAACGTTGACAACGCGCCTGCTGCACCCATCAGCTTGGGCGCCAGCCGCCGGAAGTGGGTTCCGAATTCCCATCGGCTGTCGAGCACCAATCCCAGATACTTCATGGTGGACTCGACAGCTATCCGGGCCCCACTGACCACGATATGTGATCCCGGCGCTGGTGCACGCCGGGGGTCATGGAAAACCATGGCCTCCGACTTGTCAAGGGCCACCTCCAGGCACAGGCGCCGGATGCGGGTCACCACCTGTGACACCGCAGCCGTGGCTATCAACGTCGCTTCCCTGTGCGAGCTCCCCCGGGCAGTGACAAGCGTTTCGTCCGCATAACACGTTAAGTCGGCGCCCGACGGGAGCTCGCCTCTCAGCACCCAGTCGTAGCCGATGTTCCACAGGAGCGGTCCCAAGACCGATCCCTGTGGAACACCGCACGACATTTGGTGCCGACTGGCACCGTCACGTCCCCGATAGATGACGCATCTATCCTCCAGATAAGCCCCTACTACGCGGCGGAGGTAGGGAGGCACCCGATGGTATTTCAGGGCCTCCCTAAACCAAAAAAAAGAAATAATTGGAAGGAATATACACAGTGATTGTGAAAGATGGAAGAAGCAGAGTTGGGATCTTTGTCCAGAAAAGGGGTAGCATCATCATCATCATTTCAACCGAAAAACGTCTACTGTTGGACATAGGCCTCCCCCAAGGTTCTCCACGACGACCGGTCCTGGGCCTCCCGCATCCAGCGGTTTCCCTCGACCTTTACTAGGTCGTCGGTCCACCTTGTCGGGGGCCTACCCACGCTGCGTCTTCCGGGGCGTGGTCGCCACTCGAGAACCCGTCGGCTCCATCGGGCAACGGTCTTACGGGCAATGTACCTGGCCCACTGCCACTTTAGTGCTGCAATTCTTCGGGCTATGTCGGGTACTCTCGTTCTTCTGCGGATCTCCTCATTCCTGATTCGATCGCGCTGTGAAACCCCAAGCATTGTCCTTTGAGTGATCTTGAGGCTTCTTAGGGGCCCATTGTTAGCGACCATGTCTAAATTCCATACGTCATCACGGGTCGTCAGGGGTAGCATGGTTAGTAAAAAATGCTAACCTTGTTATTATTAAAAAAAACTGGAAACATAAACTTACCCTATTAATATCATCACATGGCTCTGGTAACCCCATGTAGTCCACATAATTAAACTGTCCGTGTTTGTTGAGCCAGTACAGCAAGTAGTCTGCAATGATCTCTTCGCCGACCAAGTGATCCTGGAGAGACGCACAGAGCGCCAGCTTTAGGCCCATCTCAACATTTGTTACAGACGGCTCCAGAATACCTGGAAAATTTTGATTAAAGGGTCATTATCTGCGTTATTTCCTTTGTAATGAAGCCAATCCCGCTTGATGGTAGGCAGTGGCCTATTCACTTAAAGAGCTTAGTAGAAGGAAGATAGCAGTTTAACGAGGTGATGCAATGTTAAACCCAACAACACGACCAACGATGCTGCGCCGGAGGGAGATTGATCTGGAGACCCTCCAGGACCCAACTCCCGACACAACAGCATTTGGTGCATCGTAACTGCCACACATCACAACACAAATGCTCAGACCCGCCCTCCGTATGGTTTCACAGAGACATCATGCCGGAACATGATGAAATCGTTTAGTGGCAAGACTTTGTCTGGTGGGTGGTACCTTCTGCCGGCAGCCAATGTTATGTTAGCTGTTCAGTAGTTTTTGCGTGAAAAAGTAGCAAACATATATACAGTATGTTAAATAACAGAGGGCGTTCCCTTAAACTCGTTAATATATATCATTAATAGATTAAAATAGCTAGAAAAAGCTAGAAGATTATGTAGAGAGACATGGAAGATGTCGTTTAGAGAGGGCTCACAAACTAAGGGTGCCTGGTACTATACCATGCAGGACACACCGGGATCAGTGCCTTGGTTTGAATGTGCCAGCCTCTCCAGGGAGACATTGGTTGCTGCTCTCAGGTTGCGGGCTGGTCATGTTCCACTGAACAGGTTTTATCATCTCGTGGGATTTAAGTCATCGCCGCTGTGTGATGCGTGTCAGGTGCCCGAAGATTTTATTCATGTTTTGGTGGAATGTGACCAGTATCGCGGACTGAGGAGGAGCCTGCTGGCAGGCATTGATCTCCATAATGGTGGAATCAATGTGGTTCTGAGCCGACCAATGTCCGAAGAGGCCCAGTGTATCTATGGGTTCCTAAAGAGATGTATGAGAGAGAGAAATGATAGAGAGGGGCGGAGAGCGTGAGAGTAAGATTTTAAGATGATAAGTCTGAGATGTGTGGTGTGTGTGATGTGTGAGTGTGTGATGTGTATGTGTGTGTGGATACACTGGGATTGATCCCATGAGGCTGGCATAGTCACCCTGAGTGCACTGAAGCCTCTAAACACAAGATTAAAAAAAAAAAAAAATAGATTAAAATAAAAATATCAGCATAGAAAAATAAGCATAAAAAATCCGAATAAAAAAAATTCTAATTGGAAATAAATTTGAAACCTCCTGTTTTAAATCAAAATAGTAGTCGTCATGTATAAATAAATTGCGACGTTGCCGTCTTTCATGTTTGCGTGTACAGTGTGTTTCTTTTACATGTCAATTTAAAAATTTTATTGAATATTTTCTTATTGGAAAAATTTTTAAAACATTTTGTTTTCGAATGGAAATATTTTTTTTAGCATGTATGTATGCTATACTATTTCGGGTTAACGGGAACGCCCTCTGTTAGTTAACATACTGTATAGCCATACAAATTTTCATGTTTATAATTTTTGGTAGGATAAACCCCTATTGTATCCATATTTTCAAAATATGTGTCAATCCCGATTTTTAAAATTGTGGGAAAACTTACCTGGTGTGTCTAGCATAAAAATAACAGGATCATTATTAATTCTGATCTTTGTCATGACGCTCCGTGTCACCCCAGCCACCGCTCCCACCGGCAGCGCATGTCTGATGCTCATATTCTGCGATCGTAACATATTTATTAGAGAAGACTTCCCCACGTTTGGGACTCCCATTATCATCACATTGTAATCCAGTTCCTCACTCCTGTTGTACCTGGATAGAGGACAGTATAAATTGGTTTTGTAAATTTTACAAATCAGGTTCATCAAAATTAAAAAAGGAAAGGGTCTACCTCCAAGGTCTAAGTCTAGTCTCTAAGGGTATAAAATAAGAAATACTGCTGCAAAACAAAGACCCCCATTGTCTAGGAGTGGGGCATAAATGGTGGGCTATGGTGTAAAATAGCAAGAAAATAAATATTCTAACATTAATAGGAAAACCAGACACTTTAAATATGTACAAGAACTATTCAAATAAATAAAGGGAAAGACAAAGAAAATAGGTAGACAAACATCTAGGATGTAAGTAATATTATTCAGAATATTTGTTAACTAGCTTTTTGCCAGAAATTCCTCTGCATGATTCGTCACTTGTTCCCTCCGTTCAGTAATATCTGACTTTTTGCTTAGCAAATAAGGGTCAGAGTGTAATGTTAAATATATAATGGCTTTCTTCAGGAACAGTGCAGTGCACAAAGAATAAATTTATTGCAAAAAGAATACATATTTCAAAACAAACCTATTTCGGTAAATGAAGTCAGTTTTTTTTTTTCTTAATATGTCTGGTAAGTTACCTGTTCGAGCCCTTAATCAGGTCCACCATGAGAGACTTCAGGTTCTTCAAACCTCTGCAGTGCTGGTCCTTGCTGTTCGTATACATTACATTCTGCACATTCTGTTCAGTTTTCAACTTATCTTTTACTTTCGATATTAGACTAGGTATTGTTAAATCTTTTTTGTTTAGCACAAGTATGTGAGGTTTCGCGCCTGTCAGTGTCTTGGTAAATATTGGATTTCGACCCGTAAAGGGAATCCGAGCATCGTGGACTTCGATCACGCAGTCAACACTTTTTAATTTACGTTGCATTTGCTTCAAGCCTTTGTTCATGTGCCCAGGGAACCAGTGCAGAAGGTCCTTGTTCACAAAAGGACATTTCTTCCGGAAATTATAGGCAGCAACGTCGAATTTTGTGGCCATTCTTGTTGTTTGTTTTGGTTATTTTTAGGTTATGTTATAGTTAGGACGAGGTAAAATATTTTATTTCTAGAGTAATTGGTATTTGAACTGAAGTAAAAATAATGACTAAGTTTTTCACAAAAAAAAAAAAATGGTAAGTTATTTAATTTTGGAAAAAGCACGACATTTCACTTGATAGACATATTTGACAACTTTGACAACTATATTGTCAATTGTCATTTGTCATTAAAATCTTGGACTTCGTGATGGTTAACTCGAGTTGGACGTAACTCGAATCCACGCGAGTTAAATTCTCTCTAACTCAAGTTCGAAAACCGAATGGAGCCGACATGGAGCGAAGTTTGCCGATCGTTTGAGTGAGACTATATTCATTTCGTTAACTGATACTCATTCACTCGTAACAAAAAAAACAAAGTGTCATTACTTACATGTAGATGTGAGGTTATCTTTAAAGTGCCGGTTATTATTTTAGTTTTTGCGTGTTTGTAATGTTAGTTTGATTTTATCTTATAAAAATTGCTATATAATTTCATAGTTTAATTGATGGTAAATATTATTTTAAATTAAAATTCGAGCTAAAAATACTTAAATAAATGATTCGATTTCAAACATAACTTTTTTGTTTCTTTAGTTAGTAGGTATAACTCTCCCAATACATTATAAAAAGCTAGCGACCGCCAGCGACTTCGTTCGCGTGGTTTAGTTATGCGCTGCTCCTATTGGTCGCAGCGTTATGTTATATAGCCTAAAGCCATCCTGGATTAATGGGCTATCCAACGCAAAAAGAATTTTTCAAATCGGACCAGTAGTTCCCGAGATTAGCGCACACAAACAAACAAACAAACAAACTCTTCAGCTTTGTATATTAGTATAGATAAAGAGTTGAAACAGATAAAAATATAATTCGTCTGTTCCAATTTTTTAAAGTATTTATGCCAAGCTGACATATTTATCAGAGAGCACACCAACAAGCTGAGGGAATAATTTGGAAAACACTCAAAAATAACATTTACATGTCGATCCAGTTAACTCGAGTTATGTAAAACGATTTAAACCGAGTTACGTGAACTCGGGTTAAATCGAGTTTTGTTTTGCCGAGCTGGTACATCACTATGGTGGTGACAAGTTATAAAAAAAAAGCCGTGAAAACATTTAGAAACTTCTAAATCTTTACGGTGAGGCATTGAAGTTTTAATTTGACTGAGTATTTACTGAAGAAATTACAATTCCTTTCGATATTTTATCTATATCTACGATATACAAATAAAATTATAAATATCTACGTAATTCACTTACGTACCTAGATATTTATAATTTAATTTGTGATAGTAGTACGCATTCAAAAACTTTCCTAATGCAAAAGAAATACCTATTACACCTGCTTGCACAGACCAACATATTGTTCAACAAACATGTAATTATCAAAAATCTAACGTCAAACGCCAGTTACGCCATCTGACAATAATCGAACAACTTTTTCTTTGTGTAATATACATGAAAATAAGACCTAAAAATGTCGCAAGCTTTATTATTGGAGCCAGATATAATAGCGGCGACAGAAAATGTTCTGCCAGATCTCAACAATGATTTGGTTCTGGCAAAGAACTTTTTGAAACAGCAAAGTGCGGCTACTGGGGACTCCCTGTAAGATCTCTAACATATTATAACGCCTATATTTCACTAAAGGTTAGACAGGGTGCTTATTTTGTCCATATTTCGCCAGCTCTGTTTAACATCCCTTAATATAAGTCAAGATTTTTGCCAGAATTAAATATTTGGGTTCCGAACTAAAGGCTGTTTCTGAGAAATCTTTCATAGAAAAGAACTTTACTTGATGGGTGGCTCGAATCCCTGGACCCATGCTCATCATTTGCACTTACTATCCCTAGACCAACGAGATAGCTCACAGTTACCATGAGGAGATATTGGAATGCTGTTCAATCTTTCAGATATGACCATTTAGTAGACATTGTCCAAAAGATTCTGTCTCAGAAACCACCGGACGTAGTGGACCACTTCGAGCAGTACTCATGGGAAGTCAAGCAGGAGAAGTTCCGGCCAAACTTCGACTTACTTAATGACATATACTTGTCCCCTCCACAACTGGCCTCTGTGAGGAGAGTGGACGAAATGTTCAGGGTATGAGACATTGAAAATATTAGAATGTTGTTTTTTTTTTATTTTTAATGACATGTCTTTGATCAACATAGAAAGTTTCCAACTGCCCGGAGGCCTCCAGCCTAGGCCTTATAAACTAAGCGACTGTACGATAGGGGTCCAAACGTCAAATTAGGGCACCACCTGATGGAGAGCAGACCACCCTTCAAATATACGTTTACACGTCACATACGATCTCGCTAGGTTTTTTGAACGTACGAGGGGTGGCATCCTTGTGCCATTTGTAGAGGCGACAGATAACAGACACACATTAGGACCTTAGGTGGCGGCACGTAGTGTTTCACGCGCGCCCCTCTAAGGTCCGTATTCCAGAAGGAAACTCTCAAGCATTGATCTCTGTTTAAGTATTACTTAAAACTAATTTCAACCAATCAAATGGCTTGAAACGAGACTTAAGTAGAGCTTGAGTTTTGAGTGACGTTCTGTAATACGGACCTTAGACGTCGCGGAGAGAGTTATACACCTAACTACGCCTAAAACTGATGAGGCCAGTCAAAGGTGCCAGGAACCAGTCAAAGGTGGCGCAAGGATTGTATAGACGTCAGAACATTAAGCTACTACAATCTATCAAAATTTCTTAGGTCTTCAACTTTATGGCTAAAACATTATGGCTCAAAGTTTATTGGGAATAACTGACAGTTTCCGGTAGCTTGACCTGCTGTCGTACGTACGTTTCCGCGACTTCCGGCGTAGGTGTGGGATGGAAAATTGGGGTAGTGTTAAGTCAGTAAAGATTCTGACAAATCACGCCGCTCGTCCCCAGGGCTACGAACGTCCATCAAGATTTTCCACCCCAGAAAAATCTAGCTACCTACGGTATTTTTGTGTCTCTAACTGAACCGCGATTTAACTGATCAATTCCATACGAATTCCTTTCGAATGAATACAAAATTTTACCCCTATAGGCGTTAAACGTGTAACACCGTATTTCTAAACTACAGCTGGTGGCAAGCAAAGCGACTAAGCTAGACGACATGGGCGAGGAGGAGCAGGAACTAGACCTGGAAGAAGACAACTATAAGCCGAAGATACAAGATCTGGTTGATCATAACTATTATTTTAGAGAGGTGATATAATTTTCCGCCAGCCACTACCAGCCACCTTTTTGGTGTCGGAGTACTGCTCAGGATCGAGCTTGTTGGCGTGCCAAGGAGGAGGCCTATGTCCAGCAGTGGACGAGTTGAGGCTGTTGATGATGATGATATAATTTTAATACCCCCGTATACCAGTGGCATAATTACGTAACACACTGCACGCAGAGGCTTTAGGGCGAGTACATATTGGGCGCTCGGCGTTGCGTTGAGCGCGCGTTGATAGCGTACATACAGCGCGCTTAGTACGGCGTTTAACGAGCGTCGATAAATAAGTCTGTATCGAAGTGCTCGGTCTCCATTTTGGTGAATATTCGTCCACTCTACACGAAAGCGCGCGTTCAAATGTACAACAAAATGGCGGCTCATGTATCTCGAAGCGCGCGGCTGACGCCTTCCCAACGCGCGTTTGAACGAAAATATCAAAGCGCGCGATCGACGCGCGCTTGCATGTGTACACCTAGATAGAACTACTGGTTCTCAAAACGCGCGTTAGCAAAGCGCGCGTTTCAAAACGCCCAATATGTACTCGCTCTTAGTTTTGACAGTTCAAGAACGTTTTTTAGTATTCACTATTCACAATGGTTCAGATTGCGATTGACAGTATATTAAGTAAGGGTTCTACCTTCTTCCATCTCTATAAATAACCTATACTTTAGAGTTTCTGAATTCTAGGGGAAAGCCGTCCTCAAGATTTGGACTAACAACGCAAAAAGATTTTTCAAATCAGACCGATGAGAAATTATTACATATAAACGAATAATTTTTTCAGTTTTATTATTAGTAACGAGATATCTATCGATACATACTAATGGATATGCCGTACGTGCATCATCATCATCATCAACCTTTTTTATCGTCCCACTGCTGGGCACAGGTCTCCTCTCATACTTAGAAGGATTGAGCGTAATCACCACGCTTCCTCCCGTACGCGCATAATCTGCAGTAATTTTTTGGTTTGAAAAGAGTGAGAGAGATGGAATATGCTTTCGGTCTAGGACTATCTCTTTCCTCATAGATGATTGATAATTTTGAGAGAGATAAAGATAGACTGAAACTTCGTTTCCTCTCTTTCTTTCGGAGTGTCACAATAGGCTATTTGACAGATTTATAATTTCTATCATGAATTACTTGGTTGCGGTTAAGAAGTTCACCGAAAGTATTTTTTTTTAATTTTAAATACTTATTTCGTAAGAAACATGCAAATAAAAATTCAAAATTCAAATAAGCCGCCAAAACGCTTTATTCAGCAATATGGCATTGCGCCCTGTAAGTGACGTCACAAGCATTATAAACGATTTTCGTTTCCGCAGTGGTGTTTGTATTTATGTGTTAATTTGTTGTTGTTTATCTAATAAAATAGTTTACAAGTGGTGTGCTGTACCAGGTTGTACAAATACATCGATAAAACACCTGAGAACACAGAACAACAACAAGTTGTGCTTCTCTTCTGACAATCCGTCGAGCTGTGCGGACGCTATAACCGATGTGGTGCGTCAAGCTATGGAGTATTTTATCCCATTCAATGACGTGCCCGTCGGTGGCTCAGCTCGCCCATGGTTCAATGCCGATTGTGTCCAAGCTGAACAGCGTAAGCACACGGCATTTCTCGCCTGGGCTGACGCTCGTGACCGCGGAGCTCCGGATCTAAGCTCAAAGAAGAGAGCCTTTAACCGTGCTGCCAAGTCCTACAAGAAGGCGCTCAAGAAGGCTCGCTTCGACCGCATTACCCATATTGGCAACAAGTTATCTGCGCAGCCATCCGGTAACAGATCTTTTTGGTCCCTTGCCAAATCGGTTGAGGCGAACTTCTGTCGGCCCTCACTGCCTCCGCTGGTTAGGCCTGATGGAACACTGGCTCATACGGCGAGAGAGAAAGCAGGTCTCTTTGCCCATAATTCGCGCCTTGATACTGGCAGTGCTACTCCACCTAATTTACCTCATTGCGGAGCTTCAATGCCTGAGGTTCGCATTAGAAACAAGGAGGTTCTGAGAGTACTGTGTCGTCTGGACGTGAATAAGGCTAGTGGTCCGGATGGTATACCAGCGATTGTTCTTAAAGCATGTGCACCCGAGTTGTCTCCTCTATTGACGCGCTTGTATCGCCTCTCATTTAGGACTGGTATAGTGCCCAAGTCCTGGAAACTTGCTAACGTGCAGCCCGTGCCCAAGAAGGGTAGTCGTGCCGATCCTGCCAACTATCGGCCGATTTCGATCACCTCCATACTTTGCAAAATTATGGAGCGTGTATTGAACTCGCGCCTCTTGGCATACCTGGAAGGTAACGATCTCCTCAGTGACCGACAGTACGGGTTTCGCCGCAATCGGTCAACTGGGGACCTACTGGTGTATGCCACTCACTTGTGGGGCGAGGCCCTCGAGAAGAATGGGGAAGCGATTGCTGTCTCCCTTGATGTCTCGAAGGCCTTCGACCGGGTTTGGCACGCTGGCCTTTTGAGTAAGCTTCCAGCGTACGGCATTTTCCCTAGCCTGACTGGCTGGGTAAAAGACTTCCTGACTGAACGGTCCCTCCGAGTTGTTGTCGACGGATGCTCTTCTGAGCCCATGTCAACTAATGCTGGTGTTCCTCAGGGGTCTGTTCTCTCTGCAACTCTGTTCCTGCTGCATATTAACGATCTGCTGATGCCCGATATCTATGGGTATGCAGATGACAGCACAGTTGTAGAGAGATACCTGCCGGATGCTCGGGCTAGTAGGGAATCAATACGGTCCGAAAGAGAGGCCATGGGTGAGCGAACGAGTGTTGCACTGCAGGCAGTCTCCGAATGGGGCAATGACAATCTTGTAGCATTCAATGCCGCCAAAACACAGGCGTGTCTTTTCACCGCCAAAAGGAGCCCGTTCACCTTGGCCCCTACTTTTCGGAATGTGTCCTTGGAGTGTTCCGACCGCCTTCAACTTTTAGGAGTTGAGATTTCCTCGAACCTTAACTTTGGGCGGTTCATTGAGTCCAAGGCCAAGGTAGCTGCCAGGAAACTTGGCGTTATCGCAAAGGTCCGGCAGTACTTCACACCTGGGCAGCTTCTAATGTTATACAAAGCACAGGTCCGTTCGTGTGTGGAGTACTGCAGCCACATTTGGGCTGGTGCTGCCAAGTGTCACCTGGCCACTTTGGATTCAGTGGAGAGACGTGCAAAGAGGCTGATTGGTGACCCTGATCTAACTCGAGTTGGTCTCCAAAGCCTAGAGCACAGGCGTAGAGTGGCCAGCCTTTCGGTGTTCTATAGGATGCATTTCGGGGAGTGTGCGATGGAATTGCATGATTTAATTCCCCCATCTCCGTTCCACCAGCGGACGACCCGTCGTACGGCTGGTTTCCACCCTTACGTTGTTAACACCACTACGATCCGGACGAAGCGCTTTGCCTCCTCCTTTATACCGCGTACATCGAGGACTGGAACAATTTGCCCGCGGCGGTGTTTCCGTCGGACTACAATTTGAGTGTCTTCAAGGCTAGAGTGAATAGGCTCTTAATAAACTAGTGCGCTTTACCATCAACGATTGCGTCACTGCTTACCATCAGGCAGGATTGCGGTCAAGCGCTGGTTTATAATAAGTCAAAAAAAAAAAGTGCTGATGCGCGTATGACGTCATCGTGACATTAGCCAATCCGGATCGTTTCACAATATGTGGCGCGAGATACAAAAAGTCGAACATATTTTTGTGTTTTTGGATATTTTAATTACTATTTTTTTTATTAAAACTCATGTAAATGACATAAAGAACCCTCATTTTATGCATCTAAAGCAAATAATCACTAAAAAATTCATACTGTCAAATAGCCTATTCTCGTCTCTAAGGCATGTCCATTAGTAAGTATATGTCTATAGATATTTATAATACGGGTTAACCGCTAATTCTGATGATTCTGTAGGGCGGATATGGTCTACCAGCAAGGGAATGCTACGCGGTCTACGTAGCTATGATGATGTTGGGCATCAAAGAGCCGGTTGCAACTGTCAGGTTAGTAGGTATATTTTTTGAATGAAGATCGTTTTTTTATTATGAATTGGTGTTCCACTGCTCTGATTACTCCAGGTTAAAAACGGATTTTTTATACCTAACGTTATTTTTAACTAAGGTACTTAGACCTACAATTTTAGTACTTTACCTTCTTTAATCGTCGAATAAACCATCGCGTCGTGCTTACAGATTTTTCGGCAAGATCTTTGGGACCAAAGCGAATTACTACGTCGCTGAAACAGATCTTACCACGGAGGAGCTGGACAGAAGGATCAGGGTTAGCTCAAGTTCTGACGATGTTGTTAGTCTAACAAAATTAAATCGATTGCTAATGATAATGTTTTACGTAATTACCCCGCGGTTCTATTGACACAAAAATTGTACTTAACACGACAAGATGGCGGCGATAGTCCCTATCGAAGTTAAGGCGATGAACAAAAGAGCCTATTTAAGCCCCATTATTTTTAACGTGAATTCTGCGAGATCTTACTTTGCACAAATAATTATGTTTGGTATGGTGATAGTTCCATGGAAAGTTCTGCACAAGGAGCTTAAATATCTTAGTGTTTCTGAGAGGAAGACGTTGCAGCCTAAACTCTTTTTAAAAATCCTCCATACTCTACCTAGATAAGGCTCTCAGATTCCTGATTTTCGACGTTTTCAAGCTCTTATGCGCTATATAATTTAACACCCCCAGGAGTTTGATCTGAAGGACATGCCGGGGGAGGGCGAGGGTGAGGCGGAAGAGGGGAAGCCCCCGTTAGAGGAACAGGCCGAAATGCGTGAGTTGTCATTATCATTCATCGTCATTATGATTAAGAGGCAGAAAGGGAGATAGTTGTGTCGATGAAATAGTTGCACGTGGTAAGCATAATCCTTTTTCCACCTTCTGACAGTTGGCGAAGGAGAGGACAAAGAGCTGGTGTCTAAGGAACCAGTTCCTCCCAAGCTACCTCCTGAGCCGGTGTCTACATGGACAGCACCCACACCTGTACCGGTCGAAAGACCTGGTCAGGGAGTCAATAAGAAGGTTGTACCACCCTCACATATCCTTCTAATTCCTCAAGTATTACACTCAATAACGTTTAAACTCAAATCTGACCTCACGACATGAACCTCAATCTTCAGTGCCACCTACCTAGTTAAATCTTCCTTTTGCTTCAATCCATTACGTAATATACAAGACTTAATGCTCCAGCTACCAAGACTTCATAATCGAACCCCAGACAGCATTTCGACCATGACAAACTAATTTCAGTGGAGACGTTAACTTCGGCGCGCTATATACAGACAATAAATGAAAACACAAACAATGCTGATTCATAGGAATAATCCTAAACCATAGAAAAAAACCTAGCATCAAAAAAAAAAAAAAAAGAAAAACAAAATTTCAAACAAAATAAATCGCATAAAATTGCAAACGAAATAGAACACTCTTTAAAAATATTATTGGTTCAATTACCTCCGATCGGCGACAGCGCGATCTTATATCGACTTGCTTTTTTCGCGCCATTATTATTAAAGTTTGGTACCGCAGGATGCAGCGGTCATTAAAATTAACCTGTAAGCGCTTCCTTATCAAAATGTACATCATGTAGATAATGTGAAAAATGAAAAATAATTTCCTGTGACTAAATTAATGGACATATTTATATGATTTTTGATGGATAGACTGAGAATATGTTGAGGTACACGATGTTTAATTTATTGTCGTATTGTCAGCACCACTCTGTACCTATATTGTACCCAGTGCAGAACTGTGTATGCAGACACAGTTACATTGACACTATCTGACCCGGGACTCCGTGCTTAGTCACCCTTGCAATCACGCGACAACAGGGCCGTCCAAACACACAGTCTGAATTTAAGAGGCACTTTTAAAATCATAAAAATATTTGTGGGTCAACATTTATCATTAAACTACAAATGGTTTTAAATGCAGGTGTACTGGGTATGCAACCGCCCTGGTGATCCGTGGATCTGTTTGCCAGATCTCACTCCAAACCACATCAAAGTGGCCAGGCTCTGCGTACGGTGTATGACTGGAGACCTGGAATCAGAGGTACCCTTACATGTCTATCCATAGCTAAACGCCTTATAAGTATCTATAGCCGAAATGGAAAAAAGAATATATACCTGCTGAATATCCACTACCTACGTGAATCACATTCCAAAAATGAAGTGTCTGATAATTATTGACTTGAGCCCAATAGTCCTTAAGAAGAAAAAATAAAAATAAAGAAAAGACGTTCAAATAATTATACAAAGAACAAAACACAAAAAAAAAGAAAAGAAATTTGGGAGAAATCATGCGTCACATTCACGCAAACAATGGTGAGACCCAGCGCTTTTTTTACCGGCAGCCCGGCGTCATGTTTACCGCAAGTAAACGTTTTTTTTTTTCATTTTTCTATTATTATTATTAGAGTTAAATACCTACAGAATGGTTAGCATCAACATGCAACCTTATATCATTGGATTCAATCCATGATTCTGGAAACGCGAGTCCTAGCGTTGATTTTCAGCGACAACCGGCGCTAATGTGATGACGTCAACCGACATTTGATGCTTATAGGTGATAACCTTCCCTCCTTTTGAGGGCTTGGAGCGACACTACCTGCGTGCTCAAATCGCTCGGATCGCCGCCGCCACGAGTATCTCACCCCAAGGATTCTTCACGTTCGGCTCTGGTGAAGAGGAGGAGGACTTTGACTTGGAAGAAGGGGCTGGTCTGTATTCGAATAATCATTAAAAAAAAACCATAGTCGTAGATAACGGCTTTTATTTAAGAGAGTTAGATAAGCTGATGTGATGAGCTGCTCATATGTAACAATTAAAACTAAAAAAATCTTTTTCCTGGTATGGAATAAAGCCACTGTCGAGTTTATACCTTGTGTCATACCGTGACCACCGATCGATTCTCTAAGTTAAAAAGTTGGGTAAACTAACAATTTTTTTTTTAATACTTATAAACTAGTGCATGATCGCAATCCCGCCTGATGGTAAGCAGTGATGCAATCGTTGATGGTAAAGCGCGTTAGTTTAATAAGCCCATTCACTCAAAAAACTTAGTGAATAGGAAGGAAGACGGCAGTTGAGCGAGGTGATGCAATGTTCACCCAGAGGGAGATTGATCTGGAGACTCTCCACGACCAAACTCCCAACACAACAACATTTGGCGCATCGTGTATCGGCACACATCGCAACATAACTGCTCAGACCCGTCCTCCGTACGGCTTCACTAGACATTATGCCGGAACACGACGAATCGCTTGGCGGCAAGACTTTGTCTGGTGGGTGGTAACTTCTGCCGGCAGCCGATGTTATGGCCTACCACTAAATGGCAATTTACGGCAAGATGGTCACAGAATAACTCTGCTGTTGGTACTGTAGCATCTACAATGTCACATGCGAACTACGCTTTATACTGACAACAAGCAAAATCCTGCATTACGCAACCAGAGTTTGCGGGGCAACTTGCATAGGCATTTGGCCACCAGACACGATTCTAACTTTTCTATGAAGGAGAGGGCATTATAAACCCTTTTCCGTATACCCATAAATTACCAAAAAGACCCTCGCATGAATAACACCTCGTTTTTGTTCCCCCAAATAAATTAAGATCAGGAGAGGACTGAGGAGGATGTTACTATTGTCAACTTAATGGAGCGAAATAAATATGAATTAAAATTTAGATTTTAAAGAAGTCATGAAGTTATTTTTGAATAACTTCATGACTTCTTCTGCAGGACTATGACAAAACCGAATCACTACTACGTTTATCGCATAAAATAATGATAACAACCCCGTTACTTACACAGGACAGCCTAGTTTAAGATACAGAGTTTTATTTCCTGTGTACAGAATCTGGATCAACATAGGTACCTACTATTTAAATGAACTTATAATGTAATAGCTATATAAAAAACTCTCTTAAGTATAAGCCTGTCTGTATAAATTTTGAAAATAAATAAATATTATTATTATTGTATCATCAAAAACGGTCCTATTATCGGCAAGTGCAGTTTATAAAGTTAAAAAACTAATCAACAATTTCAGGTGATATGGAGTTCAATATGAACCCGTTCTACCAGGGACACACATTGAAGGATCTGCTGGATTCCAACTTGACGTACTGGGTGCATCATGGACGGCATATCCTGAAGCAAGGCCGAACTCTATGGTGGAACCCTAACGCGATGGCGGTAAGGAGGCTCTGTTCATCAATGTCTTAACGTTATCCGATCCATATTATCGCGGATGTTATGACGCCATTGTAATATCCTGTTAGCTCAGTAGTATTTGACCGTACGCAAAATACGCGCATTGTCGTGGAGTTGCAGCTTGCAGACACCTGTTCGCATTATCTATTACCAAGCCCAGTAGAAAATTGAACAACGCAGTACTTTGAGTTGTTGTGAGTCAAAGAGCCCATCGATCAGCTAAGTTTCCAGCGGAAAACGTACCAACATTTTGTCAGTCTACATTAGTCCACTACTGGACTTAGGCCTCTTCAATTACCTACACGCCTATTAGGTTGATTCTCAGCAACTATTAGCTAGCTGCTACCAGCCATCCTGCAAAGATCCACGCCACGCTAGGGCCTGAAATATTCTGTTTGATGATACGCGGTTGCTACTCAAACACATATCTCCCCAACGTGGGAACGTGTTATGTGCTTATTCAAAATCATCAAACCACATCAGATGCATATATTATAGGTAGATACTTACGAAAAAAGACGCTGTTTAAGTGAAATTGTTACAATATCATAGCCGGTTGACTGTATGTACATAACTCGCCACTCCTTACAGGAAGAGGGCCTAGAAGAGGAAGAGGATGAAGGCCCTCCTCCCGTGGAGCCAGAAATCGGACCCCCACTCTTTAGTCCACTGTCAGAAGACGTAAGGATCGAGGGCATGAGCGCGTGGAGCACCAGAGTCAGCAGCTTCATGTGCTCTGACCGGGCCCTGGCCATCATCCGGAGTAATGTCTGGCCCGGAGCGGTTGCGTACGCTACGAATGGCAAGTCAGTATTCTTCTCTTCTGTCAGGGCTAAGAGTTGTTCAAAATAGATACCGTGGTCCCTGACGTATAGGCAAGTGAAGGAATACAGGTGGATTTTAGTCCGTAAATTTCTGATACGCCCTTCTGCTCCACCTAGAGTGGAAAAGTCATTGGAGATATCTTATCCTCAAAAAAAAAAAGCTTGCCTATAAATTCAGCTTAACTCGGTCCACTGCTGGATATAAGTCTCTTCCATGCTATGTCACAACAGTCTGTTCTCCGCCTTTCGCATTCAGTGTACGCTAATTCCTAGCCACTTTTTTAAGGTTGTCGGATACAAGCTGGGGGTCGTCCCACAATATGCTTGCGTGGTTTCCACTCCTATAAACTACATAATATGTATAAGATTCTCAGATAAGATTAGATTATTTGCGTGAAAAAAAATTGTTTTCACATTTCTTTTGCCCAGGAAATCGGAGTGTATGTACATAGGCTGGGGTTTGAAGATTCAGCCGCCCAACTTCTCCCCCCTGCAGCTACCCTTGCCGCAGGAAGAGTACCCCATCGGGCCCGAGGTTATGGAGATGGCTGATCCCACCTTCGCTGATGAGGAGGTACGGAGATTCTTTGATTTTTCCTTATAGTTGTTAGGTATGTTCACATGGTACGGACTACCATACATGATATGGCATGGCTTACGTAACTTTTAACCTGATCGCACATTTGTCAGTAAAGTACGCGCCGCACGCGCTGAACGCGCCGTATTTTGAGTTCGGATGCCTACCGTGAAATGCGGCGCGTACGGTGCGGATAAATATACGAGGTTTCATATCATGGCATACAACGAATTCTCAAATGCGGCACATACGGCGCGTGCGGCGCGTACTTTACTAACAAATGTGCGATCAGCTTTAAGCTCTATATCTTGAAATCTAGGCATTGTAGAGGTACTATCTAAAAATGCATTGTTAAATCTAAGGTGACCTATCGAACCACGGACGGTATAAGTTTAATCAACATTGATAACGAAAGGTCGACATCGAAATTACTAGAAACTCCGTCTCCTGTGAGGTACCTGTAACTAACTGTTGCTTGCAAACGAGAATGTACTGGGAAACGAGCGTTATTATTATTACTTCTAGATAAATCTCGAAGGTTCGATCTGCTTGCTTAAAAAGGTAAAGCGGTGCGACTCACCGCTTGAGTAATCCGCATTTGACTATCGAAGCAAAACTAGCGATAAGTAAGAAGCGATAATCAAGAACATCTACAGCGACAGCTGCAAGGATCACTTCAAGGACTACGTGTTGTAACTCCTGTGATGTTGTTGTGTGTTTACGACACGGACTCCGTGGACATAAGGGAAGACTTCGGTGCAACATCAGCTACGTTCTACTTGCCATTGCCTATTATCGACTGTACCATCGTTGTCAATAAACTTCGTAACCCTTAACCGGCATTTAAGTACCCCTAGCCTGTACCAGTTAACCACTTTTTGCTTTTAATGCCATCCTTATGCTAAGGAAATATAAGTCGAAATGGTTCGCTTGGACTGTAAAAAAGGTTTGTTATTCCGAATGGAGTGTAAGTTGTATGCCATCCTGGCTTCGATGTTCTTGCCAACCCGTTTTATACAATATGTCAAAGAGATTTAAGATGAATAGAGGGGGCATGTATCAAAATGGCGTAGAAAAACTGTGATTCCATGTCTCAGTTCCGCCATCTAGTACAATATAACAAAATTAGATCGACACTTGGAGACAAAATATATTCAGCTATTGCCCGGTAGGTGGCCAGTGTGGTCTATGTTGCCAGATCCGATTTAATACCCTAGTATAATTCAAATCTGGTAAATAAATATTGAAAAGTATACAAATTATGTGAAACTTGTCTTGTACAAACATCAAAAACTGTTTTAGTATTTTATTCGCTACTATTCATTTTCCGTGACACCGTCTATTGGTATTTTAGATATGTTTTGCTTACGAATTATTATAATACTCAATTTATTGCGATTTTTGAGTATAATAAACCTTTTAGGCCATAAAGCGCATTTTGTTTTGCAATTTTTGTTTGCATTTTGTTTTTAGCAAAATTATTCTTTTTACATGTTTGTTTGCAAATGTTTTTAAATGGCAATACTAAAAACTTTAGTAGGGTTTGTATCATTTCGATATAAAGTTATCGATAATATTTAAAGAAGTTTTCGAATTTTGATAGTTTGAAACAAAAAAATTAGGAAGCAGAAAGTTTATAGGTAATTTCATGTTTTTTGTTTACAGTTTTTTATTTATATAATTCTTTTAATATAATAGGCGCTAAAGTTTAAAGTTGCCGATTTGTACTGAAAATCTGAATTGTTTATTTTTTAATTTTCAACTAATTTATTTTATCAAAATAGTTACCATTATTATGTATACATTGCTGCCTTCTAATAGGAAGGTCATTTATGCCTTTGCGATAGAACTCTGAGGTTCTAGACTGCACAAACTGTGTGAAAACAGAACTGCCTCCTGGGAAGAAAATTTCTTGTCACGTAGATAATTGTCCAAATCAGGACAAAAATGGTAGTCCAAAAATAACAAAAACCTAGGTGAATGAATAGTACTTCTTCATTAAATTTTGTTCATCAATATGACATGATTATGTTCAAATAGAGTTAAAAACAAATAAACTTGAAATATAGAAATATTTAAGTTTATTTAGCTTTATTTTAAATGCCAATGAAATATAGCAATAAGTTTTCAACTTAATAAATATTATCGATAACTACATCGATAAACAACATTACTACATCTCTACAAGTAAATAGTAAAACTACTCAACAATAGAGGGCGGTTATTACAATAATGGAAAAGTTTCTAGAACAATTTAAGAATTTATTTAAATTTGAAATACAGACGAAATATAAATAATTCTTAGAAAAACATTTTGAAGTTAGGTCCAGTCGTTTTACCATAACAAGATGTACAGTAATACAAAGCGCAACATGACATATTTCCTTAGAAAATGTTTATTTTTGGTGGACACAAATTACGTCTTGACGCGCAGACTAGACTGAGCGACTTTTAACCAGTTTGCCAGAAGTATTGGATTACGATTTTGTTCTTGATGTCCTGTCTATTGTAAATATAATTTTAATGTCTTTGCAATATGTAAAGAAAACCCTGTCCGATCCATGAAAGTATTGTTAGGTATCGATAACTGATTCTACTAATGCCAACAAAGCCAAGCTATACTTAAAAAAAATCCCCCTAAAAAAAATATTGTACCTTAATACATGTGCGGTAAGCAATACATGCGCGGGCGGAGGGGCGGCAAAATTACCAAATTTTGGGGAAGTTGTAATAAATTCGCGGAAAAAAGGTTTTTTCCAATTTCATTAGTATTGTTACTATGATGATTATGTAAAATTTCATATTTTATTTGGTCATGTGTTTACCTAACCTTTATTATCCTTATGGGTCGGACGGGGTTTTCTTTACATATTGTATAGTAAATGATATTTTTTTGAATTATTTGTGTAGTACAACACCTATCTCAATAGGTCTTTGGTCTCCGCTCCGCATACTCTTTCATGCTGATATCGTGTTCTTGTTTCAGGCGTTCCGCATCGCTAACCTGCCCCCTCCCCCTCCGCCGGAGATCGTGGGGGAAGGAGAGGGCTACGGGGAAGAAGCCGAAGAAGAGGATGATTAGTTTTATTACTAAAACAGAGCATTATTCTCATTACAATAAGGTTCATATTCGTATGCACGCTTGTTCGCTTGCGGTATTATATTGTCCAGACGAGGATCTTGTGTACTGATCCGAAAAGGTCAAAAACAACAATAAACCTTTCTCGCATTACAATAAGGTTCTTAATCGTATAAAATACTTATTCATATTTTCGCACACAATTATGAACATTCGGCTTGTAAGAATGACGTTTTTATTTGTATAACATTTGACCACATTTATTCATACAAATATGAACATTTTATTCTTTAGAATATGTTTCATATTCCTATAAAACGCTGAGCAAAGTCTGGGATTTAAATCTCTCCCTAGCTTTATTTTGCTTACAGAGAAGTTTTGTTTACACTTTAGTTTATATTTCTGCAGCGGTTGTCGATTATAATTATGAAAAAATAAAACGAAAACACCCGATTGATTTTTATTTATTTGGAAATAACAATGTTTTACATTGTTTTAAGACAGGTAAGTTATCTTTACAAAAATGTTAATAGGGCGGTCAAAGCCATGCGGTGACCGCACGAATTTTTAGTCTAAAATCCGACTTAATGTTTCAAATTGATGATATTTCAAGTTAAACAAATATCAACTTAATTCTAATGATTACTTTGATTTTAGAGTGAACAGCAGTATTGGAAACTTTATAGTAGGACCCCGATTCTCCGGACTAACTGTTGTCGACAACTTAACTGTATTGTTTACAACTAGCTGTTGCCCGTGACTCCGTCCGCTTGGACTTCAGTTTACAGCGCGCGATCGTTTCCGTTTCCGTGGGAATATCAAGATCATGCCTACATTACTGCATGGTTTCCTCAAAATACATACAAGTAGTTTTTGCCAAAACCGTAGTCCGTTCCGATAAAAATTAAAAAGGGCTCAGTTGATTTAAATAAGCGCCTGATAAAATAATGGGAGCAATATGTACGTCCGCGTTTGCTCCCGTTTTCGCAATTTTTTTTGTTACTGCTCTGCTCCTATTCGTCATAGCGGGATGTTATATAGCCTTTCTCAGGATTTAGACTGTGCGAGGGAATTGCATGATTTAATTCCCCCATCTCCGTTCCACCATCGGACGACCTGTCGTACGGCTGGTTTCCACCCTTACGTTGTTAACACTACTACGATCCGGACGAAGCGTTTCGCCTCCTCCTTTATACCGCGTACATCGAGGGACTGGAACAATTTGCCAGCGGCGGTGTTTCCGTCGGACTACAATTTGAGTGTCTTCAAGGCTAGAGTGAATAGGCTCTTAATGAACTAGTGCGCTTTACCATCAACGATTGCGTCACTGCTTACCATCAGGCAGGATTTCTGTCAAGCGCTGGTTTAATATGTAAAAAAAAGACTATCTGTGTACCAAATTTCATTACAATCGGTTCAGTAGTTTTGGCGTGAAAACCGGACAGACAGACAGAGATACTTTCGCATTTATAATATTAGTATGGATATGGATTTAAAGTTTTTTTTCTATAAACTCAAGTTTAAATTTTTGCCGTATGCAGATTAGGACATGTCGGTTTCCTCGCTATGTTTACCTTCACTGTTTTGAGAGCAGCAGTAATGGAATAAACTCTATACTCGGGTTGCATAATAACAATTAAGACTGCACGCTAAGCGCAATGGTTAAGCTATTAACTGCTGCGTCGCGTGTGGCAGGTTCGATTCCCGCACTGAACAAATTAACTTTCGATCCAGCCGTCCCTTGCTGTCCTCTCTAGCGACGCCCTAAGCCGAGATTCGTACCCCACAGGGGGTGCCCTTAGTGCGTAGTCGCCTAATTTTAAGTTTCAAGTGGCCCTGGCTGGAGGCTTTAATTTTTAATTAAGGCATCCACAGGAAAGTCCGGTTAAGTAGTTACGGGCTCTAATGGCCACCTACGAGATGCCATATCAAAAAAAAAAAAACAACGCACCAAACAAATATTTGTTTGAGTTGTTCTGGGTCTGGTTGTTTGTGTATTTAAGTTTTATATGTATGTAAACGCACCCACGATACAGGAGAGCTTCCTAGTATGGGCCGACATAAAAAAAAAAAAAAATTATTAATTCGGAAAACGGGTATTTATAACAAAAAAAAGTATCACATACTAAGTCTGTATCCCTGTTTTCCTTGATATTCTATTTCTTATGTTTATGTAGTTGTGGAGCGGAGAGTTTGACCTTCCCGGGGAAGTTTCTTGCGATGTTCTCTTCTTTGACAGCTTTGAGCAGGTCCTTCTCCCGAGGAGTGCCGGCCTTGTCTCGCAGGAATACCTGCACGGCTGTCTTAGCTGCCTTACCGCGTTTTCCTGTGCCAGGAGTCAGCTTCACCTTGTATCTGGAGGGTGAAAAAATATGAATTTACATAATCATATCTAAATCTGAAGATTACATAATAAATAAATAAAGTAATATTGAAATTTTAAGAAATTCCTTCGTTACATGTAAATATAAACTTAAATAATGGCGCTATGCGTTGTACGTCAGCAATTTTTAGGGTTCCGTAGCCAAATGGCAAAAACACAGAACCCTTATTTATAGATTCGTCATGTCTGTCTGTCCGTCTGTATGTCACAGCCATTTTTTTCCGAAACTATAAGAGCTATACTATTGAAACTTGGTAGGTAGATGTATTCTGTAAACCGCATTAAGATTTTGATGCAAAAATAAAAAAAAAATATAATAAATATTGGGGGCTCCTCATACTTAGAACTGAAACAATTTTTTTTTTTTCATCAAAGACATACATACGTGTGGGGTATCTATAGATAGGTCTTCAAAAATTATATCGAGGTTTCTAAAAATTTTTTTTTTAAACCGTATAGTTTGCGTGACTGACGCTTTCAAAATAGAAAAAGTTGGTCACCCCTCTAACTTCTAAAATAAGAACATGAAAAATCTAAAAAAAAAACATATGATGTACATTATTATAAAAACTACCAACGAAAATTGTTTTGAACGAGATCTAGTAAGTAGTTTTTTTTAATACCTCGTAAATCGTAAACCGCTTATTACTGCGTAATCTTTCATACAAATAACTTAAATCTTTTAATTTCATAAATCAATGGTACGGAACCCTTTGTGCGTGAGTCCGACACGCACTTGGCCGGTTTATTTTAATAAAGTTCTTCTCTAGTTAACGCTCTATTTAACGACAATCTGTCAAACGTCTTCAATAAATTTTCAACTTTATTTCCAAAGCTTTAGGTTCAAAATATATTTTTATTTAAATTAATTAATTTAATAACAACCAAAACCCACAAAGGTTTATAATATAGATAGTGCAATCCACGAAGACGCGCCCCACTATTTCTCCTAACCGTTAATAATAGGTATACATGTGTGCAAGCTTTCGTCAATGTTTGAGTGTTATTAATAAACATTAATTACCTATGAGTGCACACGAACACTACAATCAATAGACTAATCAGGAGTCATCATCATCTCAGCGTTAACCCCAGTCGCATCCGAAACTTTTTCTGCTTTTGAGTCTGTGGTCCGCTTTACCAGTCTAACTGCTGATTTTGGCTAAACTTCGATATTTTCCGTGAAGCGACTGCCGTCTGACCTCCACAACCCAAAGGCGATATCGAAGCATTGTAGTTAGACCGATTGTTGGACTTTTGCGGACTCCAACAACCCGTAACGACTGCCACTAGATGTTCGTATTGCAACCGGGACCAACGGCTTAACGTGCTTTCCGAGGCACGACCAGACCAGTGCAAATATTTATATTCATGCATACAAATATTTGCACAGCGCGGGGATCGAACCCGCGCCTCCTAGCGCAACGGCCGCGTTCTCTATCGCTACGCCACGGAGGCTGTCAGGAGAGAGTGTCATGGTCAAAGTGAACCGGCAATCAAAAGTTGTTGGGGGGCGTCTTCGTGGACTGCACTATCTATACTTATGCTATCTTCTTCTCAGCCTGCAGAGGTCCACTGCAGGAGGGGAGCCTCACCCCTCCGTCGGCAACATAGGTGTGCGAAAAGGGCACCTTTGGGGTGCAATCCAACGACGGGCCTCGCATTTTTGAAGTCCGAGAGACAAATGCCACGGTTAAGGGGCCATAAAGGAGCCCCCAAACGGTCTCCTCGCACCCCCGTCTTGGGGATGATTGACGCGTGTCACTGACCTTCCGCTCTTCACTGTACTTACATAGGCAACGGTACTCACTTGTAGTTGGTGAGCGCGGAGTAGGGAGCGACGACGGGCACGGCGAACAGGAGCTCGTCCGTGCTGAACGGAACTCCCGTCAGCTGGCTCAGCAGCTCAGTGTCAGCATCCGGACCTTGCTGTTCTGACTGCTGCTGAAACATTAACGATGTGTAAATTTTCACGCCATTTATGCCTGGAGATTTTTATTTAGGTTATGAGCATTTTCGTTCAAGTCGTGGTGGCCTAGTTGTTAAAACACCAGCCTCTCAAGTATGAGTGTGCGGGTTCGATTCCAGGTCAGGCAAGTACCAATGTAACTTTTCTAAGTTATATGTACTTTTTAAGTATATCTTGGACATTAATGATTGATTACAAAGTGAAGGAAAACATCTTGAGGAAATTAGGACTTTAAAGTCTGAAATCGCCAACCCGCACTGAGCAAGCATGGTGATTACGCTCAATCCTTCTCTGTATGAGAGGCCTGTGCCCAGCAGTGGGACGATAAAAAAGGTTGATGATGATGTGCATTTTTATTTTTTTATTAGTGTCCGACCGAGTGTTCGTTTTCGGTTGAGTTTCGGTTTAGTTTAGTTTTCGGCGGCAAACTTGCCGAAACCATGTGCATTCGCAAGTTCTCGCGCTATGAGTGGTCATGTTCGGCGCGTTGAATGAATAAATGAATCCCATCGGAACCAATGTACTAAACATTGGTTCCGATGCGAATCATTTGTTAAATTCATTTTCCGCGTTTCATTTTTCATTCATTGTCCGCGCGTGACGTAAATTGACGTATTTTTTGTCGTTTTTATCATGACTAAACGCTCTATGAAGTGCTATAATAGGCTATTTGACAGATTTATAATTTCTATCTTGAATTACTTGGTTGCGGTTCAGAAGTTCACCGAAAGTATTTTTTTTTATTTTAAATACGTATTTCGTAAGAAACATGCAAATAAAAATTCAAAATTCAAATAAGCCGCTGAAACGATTTATTCAGCAATATGGCGTCAAGCCTGGTAAGTGACGTCACAAGGCAATATAAACAATTTTCGATTTCGCAGTGGTGTTTGTATTTATTTGTTATTTGTTGTTGTATATCTAATAAAATTGTTTACAAGTGGTGTGCTGTACCGGGTTGTACAAATACATCGATAAAACACCTGAGAACACAGAACAACAACAATTGCTGATGCGCTTATGACGTCATCGTGACATTAGCCATTCCGGATCGTTTCATAATATGTGGCGCGAGATACAAAAAGTCAAACATATTTTTGTGTTTTAGGATATATTAATTGTAAATATTCTTATTAAAACTCATGTAAATGACATAAAGAACCCTCATTTTATGCATTTAAAGCAAATAATCACAAAAAAGTTCATACTGTCAAATAGCCTATTGAGAGGATCTTCTGTCCTTTTCTTAGCGAAATAGAATTAAAAACATGCACAGGAATTTTATTTATTTCTCGAACAATGAAATGGGCGCCACTGACAAATTGAATTTTTAACTTCTTATTCGACGAATGGGAAAGATTTTACAGCAATGTAAAAAAATATTATCACGTTTTTATGTTACGCGCCATCTTGGTTTCTTATCGAAATTCGGTTGTAACGTAAAAATAATATAACAATTAGAAAGTGTTAATATAAAAAAGGAAACTTATTCAAATTCAAATTATCATCTTTTTTGTATGATAAATCCTACATAATAATAATAAACATTTATTTATCCACCACATAATGAAACACTAGAAGTTCAAGTTCTACGCATAATAGGCTATTTGACAGTATGAATATTTTTGTGATTATTTGCTTTAAATGCATAAAATGAGGGTTCTTTATGTTATTTACATGACTTTTAATGAAAATAGTAACAATTAATATATCCAAAAACACAAAAATATGTTTGACATTTTGTTTCTCGCGCCACTTATTGTGAAACGATCCGGATTGGCTAATGACACGATGACGTCATAGACTCATAAACACTTGTTGTCGTTCCATGTGTTCTCAGGTGTTTTAGCGTTTTTAGAAGATTTTTAAGGATATTTGGAGCGATTTATGGCATATTTTTGTTTTCTGACTGAAAAATAACAGATAAACACGAACACCACTGCGAAACCGAAAATCGTTTATAAGTTTGTGACGTCACTTACAAAGCGCGACGCCATTTTGCTGAATAAAGCGTTTCGGCGGCTTATTTGAATTTTGAATTTTTATTTGCATGTTTCTTACAAAATAGGTAATTAAAATAAAAAATAAACTTTTGGTGAACTTAACCGCAACCAAGTAATTCAAGATAGAAATTATAAATCTGTCAAATAGCCTACTAAGTATACAAAATATATTGATGTAGTGGAAACTGTGCGTGGTTTTTATTTGAGGTTACCCTCATTTGTGACTCACATCAAATTCAGCCTCGGGCTCGTCGGGATCGGAGTCGGCCTCCAGTATAAGCGGCGCGGGCGCAGGGATCTTCACACCTCGGGGACCGGACTTCACTTTGTTGGCTTTCGCAGCCGCTGCCTTCTTTTGAGCTTTCTTCGATTCTTTTTCGGGATTTCCTGACTGGAAACAAGAATTAATAAGCTGTGAGAATATCCTGTGGGATCGTTCGGACAGGTTATGGCGGCAAATCTTGACGGAGACTGGTCTTCGGCGCGGGATGTCACAAGTCACCCTTCCTTCACTGTTATAGTAAGACTAGGAGCAAACTACTAATTATACTGGGGACTGATCTGAAGACCCTCCACGACCAAACTCCCGACACAACAACATTTGGCGCTTCGTACCCAGCACACATCGCAATACAACTGCTCAGACCCGTCCTCCGTACGGCTTCACCAGACATCATGCCGGAACACGACGAATCGCTTGGCGGCAAGACTTTGTCTGGTGGGTGGTAACTTCTGCCGGCAGCCGATTTTCTGGCTTACCACCGAGAAATGTGTTATAAAGAATATTAGGAAGAATGTCGTGTCGCGAGTTTGGTCGTGGAGGGTCTCCAGATCAATCTCCCTCTGGCGCAGCATCGTTTGTCTTGTTGTTGGGTTTAACATTGCATCACCTCGCTCAACTGCGGTCTCTAAACTACCGCGCTTTACCATCAACGATTGCATCACTGCTTACCATCAGGCGGGATTGCGGTCAAGCACTTGTTTATAATTATTAAAATCGAAATGAGTGGTTAAGTGAAGTGACCTTGGAATGAGCTGCCAATAGCGGCAATTGTTGTAACATCACTATTTAGTAAGATGTACTGAAGTCACATCACTATATGCAGGTCGGCTTCATTTTGTCGGTCTCCGTGGCGCAGCGGTCAACACGCCTGCCTGCGACGTGGAGGCCCCGGGTTCGATCCCCGGCCAGGTCATGATGGGAAACGATCTTTTCCTAATTGTCCTGGGTCTTGGATGTTTATCTATATATGTATCTATTATAAAATATAGTATCGTTGAGTTAGTATCCCATAACACAAGTCTCGAACTTACTTTGGGGCTAGCTCAATCTGTGTGATTTGTCTGTATATATATATTTATTTATTTATTTTCCTTGTAACTGTGTGGACGACAGCTTGTATTTCTTAAGACAGTAAACGATTTTATAAAATGAACACGCATTACACATACATTAGTAGGAATGACTTACGTAATCGAAGTTTTGACAGTGAGATTGCAGAGCATCGATCACTTATACACTAGACACACAGTCTCGAAAAAAACTCTTACCAAAAATGGCGACAAATAATAAGCAGTCTAAAGTAGTCAAAATAAATATACTTTAATTTAAAATATAGTTTAAAAAAATCAAAAAAAAACATTCTTTTAAAAAATATTAAACTAAAAAGTTAAAAATAATTTTTAAAAAAGCGTGAGGCGCTTTGCGCCATAATTTTTGTATATTAAGCGCCTCACGCTTTTTTAAAAAATATTTTTAACTTTTTAGTTTGATATTCTTTAAAAGCATGTTTTTTTAGTTTTTTAAACTATATTTATTTTCAACTTTTTAGATCGATATTCTTAAAAAAAAAAAAAAAGAATGAACGAACGTATTGATAACGGCGGGACATTTTACAGTAATGAGCCGCTCACTCGTAGTTCAAAGAGTTAGAGACGGACAAACAAGCAAACAAGCAAGCAAACATACAAGTGAAGCTAATAAAAAGCATGTAAAAATGGCCACAAGTATTAAGCAGACTAAAGTAGTCAAAATAAATATACATTAATTTAAAATCAGCCTTAAGTGCAACGTATAAAGTTCTTATTACAAAGCAGTACAAAAAGCCATTATTTTTTACGACCGAGTCTGACATCAAACCATATTCAACCTTAGACGCATGCATTAAAGTCAGGATTTTAAAGTACTAAATGAAAGAAGCACCCAAGTGCTGTGTTGTGCGCTTGTTCAGGTTCAACCATTTTTATTTACGCTGATTGTGAATCTAGTGTGTAAGTGATCGATGTTGCAGAGTCACAAAGCTGTTATATACCTGAAGTATCTCCATCATAATCGCTCTATCCTCATCATCCTGGTCCTTATACTTCTCCTTGATCTTCTTCAACTTGCTGCGCTGACCTCGCTTTATCCCCTTCTCTTCTTTCCTCTCTTCTTTCTTCTGCTGTTTCTCCTTTTGTTGCGGCTTCTTGCCGCCCTTCTTTGGTAGGGATGGGAACGAGGGGACTTCGCCTGAAATTAATGGTACACTTTTTGATAATTAACTGCGCTCTACGGCTTCATCCGCATAAGGATTGAGTTCGAGAAAATATCCGGATAGAAACTATCCTATATTATGTTAATCCTGGTTATAAACCATGTAGGTATGACACATACATGGTTTATAACCAGGATTAACAAAAGTCAACCAAATCATTTCAGTTTTTGCGTGAAAGAGTAAACTTGACGTGCTGTTGTCTGTACATAAAGTGTATCATACTAATTTAAATCAATATATCCATACTAATATTATAAATGCGAACGTAACTCTGTCTGTCTGTTACGCTTTCCCGCTTAAACCTCTCAACCGATTTTGATGAAATTTGGCACAGACAACCTTTAGACCCTGAGTAAGGACATAGGCTACCGTTTATTGAAAAATTTGTTATTCCGGAGGGAAATCTAAAAAGCGCGATATAACCGAATACCACGCGGGCGAAGCCACGGGCGGAAAGCTAGTACATTACATATTTATATAGCATTGAACTTACTTTTGTCAGATGTTTCAGAAAACGTTCTCGATTTTGATTGGACGATAACTTCTCCAGTTCCGTGGTCGACCTGAAAATTATTTCACAGTAAATTATCTATGAGAGGTTAAATAGGTTAAGCTACACTTGCCGCGGTTTGTCTGTTGATGGGTGACCTTTACATACCGAGATCCCTCCATGCCTCGGAAAGCACGTTAAACCGTTAGTCCCGGGGTCATTTGAGAATCATTGGCAGTTGTTATGTATCGTACCGACTGATATGCCGGGGCTACATTAGCGGTCGAAGATTCGTATCGCGTTGGCGCGCAAAATATTATATTACTCCATTATAGCCCCTCTCAAAATGATGTGTTCAGTAAATATTAAAAAAAAAATATGTAAAAATCTTATATATAAAATTCTCGTGCCACAGTTTTCGTTCCCATACCTACTCCTCCGAAACGGCTGGACCGATTCTAATGAAATTTTGTGAGCGTATTGAGTAGGTCTGAGAATCGGCCAACATCTATTTTTCATCCCCCTAAGTGTTAGGGGTAGTCCACCCCTATTTTTCTTTAATTTTATTTTTTAGACAAAATTTTTAGTTTTTTATTTTTTATGTTAAAACATACAAAATACATACAATCCTAAATTTCCACCCCTCTACGATCAAACCTTATTTTTAATAGCCATTTTAGTAATTTAATCAAGTTTCATCTCCGGTCGAAAACTGATCAATCGTCATTTAATTAGTTTTATTCCCGAGGGAAATCTAAAAAATGCGATATGACCGAATTCCACGCGGGCGAAGCCGCGGGCGGAAAGCTAGTAATATATAATCCTCTAAGACCATTGACTATTGTATGCCCTGTATTGTTGTAGTATGACTATTGGATGCCCTAAGGGCGGGGACCTATGATCCACAATAAAGAAAGATTTGATTTGATATCCGTTGTCGGACATACACGACGTCCTTGTCTACATTGGCGGGCGAAGATTCAGAAAGCGGCCAAATCACTGCTTACCATCAGGCGCGATTGCGGTCGGCGGAGTTTATAAATACAGTATGTTAACTAACAGAGGGCGTTCCCGTTAACCCGAAATAGTATAGCATACATACATGCTAAAAAAAATATTTCCATTCGAAAACAAAATGTATTAAAATTTTTTCCAATATGAAAATATTCAATAAAAATTTTAAATTGACATGTAAAAGAAACACACTGTACACGCGAACATGAAAGACGGCAACGTCGCAATTAATTTATACATGACGACTACTATTTTGATTTAAAACAGGAGGTTTCAAATTTATTTCCAATTAGATTTTTTTTTATTCGGATTTTTTATGCTTATTTTTCTATGCTGATATTTTTATTTTAATCTATTAATGATATATATTAACGAGTTTAAGGGAACGCCCTCTGTTATTTAACATACTGTATAAAAAAAAACCTATTTTATCCTGTATAAATTCCTAAAAGAAATAAAATTAAAAAAATGATACAAAAATGCTATATCTACCTACCTTTATATGAGTATCAAGTATGTCTTCCGTGGATTCACTCTCACTGTCTGTTTCGTGCCCCTCTTGCTTTTGGACATCATCCTCCTTCTCATCTTCTCTTTCACTCTCAATCTCATTATCTCTCTCTTTCTGATCTGTCTTCCCTACTTCTCGGCCAGGCTGAGACTCTTCTGTGATTGCGTCTAACTTTTTAGAGTCTGGCTTCTCATCTTCTTTGTCTGATGGCTCGTCTGTGGACGGTTACAAGAACATTGGTCAATTAAGGCTCAAATAACGTATTTTAAGTGAGTTTAGGTTAAAATAGTAATTTAGTAGCCCCTCACCATCATCTGACACGAGTATCTCCTGGTCCTCCTCTAGCTCCTGCCCGGATGTGACGTCAGAGGCATCCTCCAAAGTGATGGGCTTCCGTTCGTCGCGGTGAGCCTCGATGCAGCTGTCCTCCAACTATGAAAACGATTTTATTTCATCATCATTATCATCAACCTTTTATCGTCCCACTGCTGGGCACAGGTCTCCTCTCATACAGAGAAGGATTGAGCGTACCACACTTGCTCAATGCCGGTTGGCGATTTCAGACATAAAGGCCAGGTTTCCCAGACGTTTTCCTTCACCCTATAATCAGTCATTGGTATCCAAGATATACTTAGAAAGTACACATAACTTAGAAAAGTTACATTGGTACTTGTCTGACCTGGAATCGAACTCGCACACTCATACTTGAGATGCTTTCATACTTGTTTTAACCACTATGCCATCACGATTTTATTTGTTTTTACCTATATAGAGGAAGACCGAGTTCTTTGGCAATGTGTAGATTAAGGGACACATGACCCATACAAAATCACTATTTTCTATGGACAAAAGCTGGGCTAGTAAGTTTTTGAGTAAGCTTCCAGCGTACGGCATTTCCCCTAGCCTGACTGGCTGGGTAAAGGACTTCCTGACTGAACGGTCTCTCCGAGTTGTTGTCGACGGATGCTCTTCTGAGCCCATGTCAACTGATGCCGGTGTTCCTCAGGGGTATGTTCTCTCTGCAACTCTGTTCCTGCTGCATATTAACGATCTGCTGATGCCCGGTATCTATGGGTATGCAGATGACAGCACAGTTGTAGAGAGATACCTGCCGGGTGCTCGGGCTAGTAGGGAATCAATCCGGTCCGAAAGAGAGGCCATGGTTGAGCGAACGAGTGTTGCACTGCAGGCAGTCTCCGCATGGGGCAATGCCAATCTTGTAGCATTCAATGCCGCCAAAACACAGGCGTGTCTTTTCACCGCCAAAAGGAGCCCGTTCACCTTGGCCCCTACTTTTCGGAATGTGTCCTTGGAGTGTTCCGACCGCCTTCAGCTTTTGGGAGTTGAGATTTCCTCGAACCTTAACTTTGGGCGGTTCATTGAGTCCAAGGCCAATGTGGCTGCCAGGAAACTTGGCGTTATCGCAAAGGTCCGGCAGTACTTCACACCTGGGCAGCTTCTAATGTTATACAAAGCACAGGTCCGTTCGTGTGTGGAGTACTGCAGCCACATTTGGGCTGGTGCTGCCAAGTGTCACCTGGCCACTTTGGATTCAGTGGAGAGACGTGCAAAGAGGCTGATTGGTGACCCTGATCTAACTCGAGTTGGTCTCCAAAGCCTAGAGCACAGGCGTAGAGTAGCCAGCCTTTCGGTGTTCTATAGGATGCATTTCTGGGAGTGTGCGAGGGAATTGCATGATTTAATTCCCCCATCTCCGTTCCACCAGCGGACGACCTGTCGTACGGCTGGTTTCCACCCTTACGTTGTTAACACCACTACGATCCGGACGAAGCGTTTCGCCTCCTCCTTTATACCGCGTACATCGAGGGACTGGAATAGTTTGCCAGCGGCGTGTTTCCGTCGGACTACAATTTGAGTGTCTTCAAGGCTAGAGTGAATAGGCTCTTAATAAACTAGTGCGCTTTACCATCAACGATTGCGTCACTGCTTACCATCAGGCAGGATTGCGGTCAAGCGCTGGTTTATAATATGTAAAAAAAAAATAGTATAGTTAGTCCCTATCTTTGTTTTATGATGAAACTGAAAAAAATTAGGAAAAATTTAGGTAAAGTATGGGAGTCGGTAAGTTTCGTATTTCCGAATTAGCACGAATGTTGTGTCACAGAGTAACCCCACACAAAAGTAATACTTCTAAGTTTTGGAAAACCGCCTCGTCTTAGTACACTTAGATAATGTCTTTTTGTATGAAGTTTTCTCTCTATCGAGTTACCTACTCCGGTGGCATCTCGTCATTTGTCAATCAAAATTTTTTTTTTTTGGAATTACATAGAGTTGTTAATCCATAATTTTGTAAACAGGAGGTTGCAACAGCTCTATATTAGATCTTTTCGCACGTTCGTATTTCCGATGATAGCCGATGTAGGATAGGTATTATTCTTACCCGGAACATAAAGCTGAAGCCAAACTGCAGCTGGTCGGGCAGCAGGTAGTTCTTGCGGCCGCGGATCATGAAGGAGCCGGTGGTGAGGTACTCTCCTGTTGGCGCTGACTTGGATACTTGTGACGCGTGCACCCACCATGCTCGGGTCATGACTTTAGCCTCCCATGCGACACTGCGGATATAATATTATAAGTCATTAGCGTGTTATCTTCTTAAATATTATTAACTAGTGCTTGACCGCAATTCCGCCTGATGGTAACCAGTGATGCAATCATTGATAGTGTTACGGGCTGGGGGTACTAAAATGCCGGTTAAGGGTTACGAAGTTTATTGGCAACGAAGGTACAGTTGGTTGTAGGCAATGACAAGTAGAATGTCGCTGACGTTGCACCGAAGTCTTCTCTTACGTCCACGAAGTCCGTGTCGTAAACACACAATAACTCTACAGATGTTACTTCCCGTAGTACTCAAAGTTCTCGTTACAGTTGTCGCAGTAGGTATTCTCGAAGATCGCTTCTTAACTGTCGCTGTTTTCGTATCGCTAGTCGAGTGTAGACTGACTCTGCGTCGGCATCGCGGCACTTTATATAGGCCAGCTGATCGAACATTCCAGAATCCTCTAGGCGTAATAATAATACTGCATAACTTCGAGGTCACCGGCCAAGTAAGTACCTACGGTAATTCCCGGAAACGGGTTTCTAGAAATTTCGATGTCGACACTTTGTTGACAAAACTGTTCAGACCTGTACCATTCGATAGGCCGTCCTAAGTATAGCAATGCGTTTTATTATTGTACCTAGGAAATGTCTAGATCTAGCGAGATAGGGCTTAAAAGTGACACACTGCATGTCACGCGATATTGAACCTTATGCCATCGACATAAGGTCCATTCGTAACAATAGTAACGCGCACGTTTATTAAGAGCCTCATCATCATCATTCTCCTGCCCTTATCCCAATTTATTTGGGGTCGGCGCAACATGTCTTTTTCTTCCATACATCCCTATCAGAAGCCATCTCGGCAGTCACCCCCGTCTTAGCCATATCATCCTTCACACATTCCATCCATCGTTTCTTTGGTCTTCCCCTACTCTTATAGCCATCAACATTCATAATTAAAACTCTCCTCACTCTCCTCTCGTTTATTAAGAGCCTATTCACTTAAAAAAAACTTAGTAAATAGGCAGTTGAGCGAGGTGATACAATGAAAAACCCAACAGCACGACCAACGATGCAGCGCCAGAACAACATTTAGTGCTCCTACTTTAAATCATATTTGTTTTAGCCGTTTTAGTACACCATGTTGGGATACAGGCATTCCCTTATTGAGTGTTACATGTCACTGGATTTGGGTTAGTAACGATAACGCTACACTAAGTAATTTGGAATTCGGACATATTCGCCAAAATGTAAGAAAATATCTGTTAAAGAAAAAATCACTTTATTTCCTACAAAGTAAAGTCCACTTTCCGCTACAACTTCAAATATCGTTATGTGCTAGGGATACTAAAATGCCAATAAGGGTTTCGAAGTTTATTGGCAACGGTACAGTCGATCGTAGGCAATGGCAAGTAGAACGTAGCTGATATCGCACCGAAGTCGGTGTCGCACACACACAACAACACTATAGAAGTTACTTCACGTAGTCCTTAAAGTGCTCGTCGCAGTTGTCACTGTAGATGTTCTTGCTGCCTCTTACTCGTCGGTTGTTTCGCTTCGATAATCAAATGTAGACTGACTCATCGGTTGAGTCAGGCCGCTTTTTATTTGCAAGCTCATCGAGCATTCCAGATTTGTCCAGGCGTAATAATAATAGCGCTTAAGATTCAAATCTATACTAATATATAAAGCTGAAGAGTTTGTTTGTTTGTTTGTGCGCGCTAATCTCAGGAACTACTGGTCCGATTTGAAAAATTCTTTTTGCATTAGATAGCCTATTAATCCAGGAAGGCTTTAGGCTATATAACATCCCGCTATGACCAATAGGAGCAGAGCAATAACAAAAAATGTTGCGAAAACGGGAGCTAACGCAGCCGTACATATTGCCAATAGGAGCTGAGCATGACTAATTCTACGCGAACGAAGTCGCTGGCGGCCGCTAGTACCATATATTTCAAATACATATTTATCAAATTCCTCGGCACTAGAGTCCACCTAGTAAGAGGAATTTGAAAAATAGGTATTTGAAGGAACTATTGCCGTCGCGCCGCTTTCAACCTTTAACGTAAAGTGCGAAAGGGACAGTTACAACTCAGGCTCATTTTACCTACAATAACGTTAACCAAAAGATGTTTCGTATTCCGCTGATTTATTTTTCAAAACAAGACAGATCTCAATTATTTTTATATCAACATTTAGAGGTTGATTATACCTATGCCTCTATTATTTTCTTTTTTTGTCAAAAACTTATCACATTTGTGTAATAATCGTCTGAACATCGCGGTAACAATGGGTTATTTTTCGGGATTTTGAAACGTCATATTTCTTTTATTAATTAAGTTTTCAAAAAATCCAATAATAGGGCGCGTATAATCAATCTATCTTGAGTGTCTTCAAGGCTAGAATGAATAGGCTCTTAATAAACTAGCGCGAGTTAAGGAACCCCAACTCTCCAATATTAGCTTCATCAGCTAATACTTATATTATTTAGCATTTTAAGTATAATCCAGCAGACGTTATCTAGGACATGCGTCACTAACTTAGATGCTTAGTTAACAATAAGATTAGTATATAAGATCAATATTTTGTAGAACTAATTAATTACTGTTACGCTGTTACTGGATAGAAATAAAGTTATTTTTTAACTCCTTCGTTAAGGAACCCCAACTCTCCAATATTAGCTTCATCAGCTAATACTTATATTATTTAGCATTTTAAGTATAATCCAGCAGACGTTATCTAGGACATGCGTCACTAACTTAGATGCTTAGTTAACAATAAGATTAGTATATAAGATCAATATTTTGTAGAACTAATTAATTACTGTTACGCTGTTACTGGATAGAAATAAAGTTATTTTTTAACTCCTTCGTAGTCGTTAACTTAATTCGCGCTTTACCATCAACGATCGCATCACTGCTTACCATCAGGCGGGATTGCGGTCAAGCGCTAGTTTATAACTTAAAAAAAAAAATCAAGGTGTGAAATTGTAGAAAAAATCATTGCTCTAAAAGCGTTATCCGCGAAGAAAACAGCGGAATACGTTTGTATGGAAAAAACGCTACTAGAGTCCCCTCTTAATTTCGAATACATCAACAGCAGGTACCTACAGGTGCTTCACAGAAGACGAGTTTCTAATAATATCGATGTCGACACGTTTATTTATTTATATATTCTTTATTGTATACCAAATATCAAACAAAACAATCAACACAAAAAAAAGCTTACAATGGGCGGCCTTATCGCTAATGCGATCTCTTCCAGGCAACCAAGGAATGGACAGATTCTTCCGAACCACAAATGGGACTGTCATTGGTGCAAATATTATTATACTAAGATAGATACACAAATACATACATATAAATAAATACATAGATACTGAACAGAACAAGTTAACAAATAAATTAGCGAAAAAGTGTTTGTTGGACGAAGATCATAACGACAAGTAGTGCTCCTTCACAAGTCTCTTGAATTCTTGCAACGACTGCGCACGTTTTATTTCAATTGGCAATGCATTCCACAAACGAGGGGCATGAACAGTGAATGATTTATCAAGGAACGTTGTGGAATGCGTAGGCATTTTGAGCTATAAATTATCTGATAACCTTAAAGATTTATTATGTGAGTTGCACAGAAATTGAAAGCGGTTCTTGAGATAAAGAGGGGTGAAAGGAGAAAAAAGCACATTATACAGAAGGGAAAGAATATGAGCATTCCGACGAAGGCGAATTGGTAACCACTTGAGCTTCACACGAAATTCGGATACATGGTCATATTTGCGCATATTTGTTGTCAATATTGATGAAATTTCTACCATTCGATAGGCCATCGTAGGTCTAGCAATGAGTGTTTTCATCGTACCTCTACAATACCTAGGTCTCAAGATATAGGACTTAAAAGTTACGTACTTCATGTCACGCAATATTGAACCTTATGCCATTGGCATAAGGTGCATTCGAAACAATATTTTAAATAGAGCTTGTCACTCTAAAATCGATTGAATCGCCATTAAAGTTAATATTTGTTTGACAGGAAATAACGTCATATTTGAAACAAATACGTACCTGTAAGCCACGGCGGCCTGCCCCGCCTCTGCCAGGGTCCTGGGCGGCACTTCGTTGGGCGTGGGGTTCTTGATGATGACGGAGGCGGCGCCCGACACGTCCGCGTGAACGTAAAGATCGCGCGCGCGCATGTAGCGCTTCACAAGGAGCTCGTTCTGTTGTTGGTCGCGACCACCTATCACCTACGACCGACCACATGCACATAATAAAAAATAAAAAAATTGCACCTCGCTTCTCTCGCCCAATTTTATTTTACTAGCTGACCCGTGCGAAAAATTCGCACTATACTAACAGAACCGATGCATAAAGCGTAAATTAGAATTTTTAAGTCGTTTTTATAAATAAACAGTGAAGTGGAATAATTTGAAAATAGTATTCCATGGTACCAGGGACGAATATCTGTCGATTGGTGGGTCGGACGTTCAGATTGGTTCGATAGAAAGAGAGAAAAAGGGAGAAAACGGTTTCAGACCCTTTATATGTTGATTTAATTTGGTATCAAACAGTCATATAAAAATAATAACTTATAAAGACAATTGGTTCCTTATGCTGGGACTACATTAGCGGGCTAAGATTCGTACCGTGTGGGCGCACAAAACATCCGTTGACGGACATACACGATGTTCTTGTCTACATTGGCGGGCGAAGATTCAGATATCGGCTTACGGCGAATATTCGTTGTTTAGTTGTGCGGCCGAGACGATGGAGGAAGCCAGTGGCTTTGCATTATATGTCAGTTTTCGTTATTCCACTCCATAGTGTACAAAAACAAACAAAACAAAAATAACTTCAAAGTCTGGGCGACACTGAAGTGACGTAGGTAGGTGTGGCCATTCAAGCGAATATTGTCGCGGCAAGACCTTTGAAGCGCGCGCCACTTTACCGACAGTGCTTCGCTGCTACGTCTGCGCAAGAATACATTGCGTTCAACGATATACCCGGCCACATACATCGCCGTAGCCCACTAATGTAGCCCCACCATTACAATAATAATAATAAATAATAATTAGCGGCCTATTTATGGCAAGTCAGGCCTAGGGTGGGCAAGTCAGAATTAGAGATAAGTCCTCGTTTATACTTGTTACTATATTTACTAATAGGGTACTTCATACATGTTCCGAGAGATTTCCAGGGGGAGCAGCTGCCCCCCCTCCTGCCCCCCTTGGGTACGCCTATGCCCCGGCACATTATCTCTTCTTCACCTTTACACAGGGAAAAGATGAAACTCACCAAATAATTATCAGAAGAGATGAACCAGAAAAACTTCTCGAACCAGTAAGTCTTCCGCGCCTTGATGATGTTGCTGACGGTGTGCGCTTCTTTCAGCGTCTGCTTAGTCTTACGTTCAGCGCTCTTCAGCGCTTTTCCCGCTGATTCTAATGTCTTCTGCTGTTTCTTAGCTGCATTGCGCTTTTGATCGTAATATCTATGAATCATTTTTAATTTCATTTATAGTAAAGATATCAAGCTATCTGTTCCTTTTTTTAAAATAGATTTTCAACTTTATCGCTAAAACTTTAAGGTTCAAGATTGATTGGGAACATTCTACAAGATCTACTATACGGTAAACAGTATTGTAAATAAGCAGTATTAAACATCTTACCTTCTAGCATTAGCAAATGCTGTGAGAGAGAGATCAATATCGACCAGCCTGGGCTTCAACCCATCATCCTCTCCATAAGGGTCGGTCAGCAGTAAGGTGATGTGGTTGGTGTTCAGCTTCAGCTGTTTGATGCAAGAGGCTATAGGGTCCTTGTTGTCCTGGGCTGTCTTTACCAGGATTTGGATATCGTCCCAGGACATCTGACGAGAGAAAAAGAGTGCTTTGGGTAAGCTAAAAGGTCTCAAAAGAGTTGGAGCGATAATCTTCCGCTTGCGGATAAGCTTTTTTTTTCATAATTTCACTACATTATTATTTAGTGGTCCACAAACTACTCCACCATATATTTTTTGCGAGTCTCGAGTAAAATGGTTGATCGTCATGTCCGTCATCATTACAGGCAAAAAGTCGGTTTGTTCAAGTCTTGCGCGCAAGATATGTACTCGTATTATATTATACTAACAGGTTAGCGGTGGCCGCTTCTCCACAAGCGGCTCGTTCCGCGAGATGAGCTCGGTAGCCTGTTTGTCCACGTCTTGCATGCGAGACTGAAGCTACTACATTATTCTGACCAGCCCCCTAAACGGCGAACACATTTTTGTCAAATGATTGCGACTAGTCGGGATCGTTTGGGCCAAACGGACCAATGGGCGGCTCGAACGATACTAACTGATCCCAACTAGTCGAAATCATTTAACAAAAATGTGTTCGCCGATTAGGGGGCTGGTTAGCTATAGCTGATTGCACGGCGAGCCGGGCTTGCTCCACAAGTGGCTCGTTTTGCGAGATGAACTCGTCAGCCTGTTTGTCCAAATATTGCATGCGAGATTGAAGCTCTACTACATTATTCTGACCTGGTTAGCTATCGCAGCTTGCACGGCGAGCCGGGCCTGCTCCACAAGCGGCTCGTTGCGCGAAATGAGCTCTGCAGCCTGTTTGTCCACGTCTTGCACGCGAGTCAACTCCGTGACTCGTTTCTCGTGATCGTTCCGAACATTTTGGAGTTTCTTCAAAGCTTCTCGTTCTACTTGGACTGTCTGTGGGTAAAGGGCGATTATGTTAGTAGGTGAATTTAGATTTGTTTGACATTTTCCTTACGCTATCATTTATATTGAATTATCATAGTTATCAATTACATTATAATTGTTCTGCGAAACCCGAAACACGTGTGCAGTATATTTAAGTAAAGAATCTATGTACAAAATTTCAAAAAGATATAAAAACCAAAAAGTTATGAGCTTGTTATTTCACTTGGTTGTCCCAACAAAACTATGGTCAACGCTCCGCTCGGGCAGACGTGCGGTGCGTTGACCTCTGGCGTCAGCTATTGCGCGAGCGCGCGTTACCGTAAGCTGCGTGGCGCGCTCGGTAACCACACTGCAACAATTTCTAAATGTATTTAGGAAAAAATATAACATGGCGTAAAAATGATTGGAACCGATTCAGTTGCTTATTCTGAACGAACTTTATTCAGATTTCTCATAAAGAAAAAATTACGTTGTGTAAACGATCAGATTTTTGAATTAAATGATCTCACACTAATGATTTTATTTTGTATAGTTCAATATCAAGCTGACTGTATTGTATTAGTATACTCTACGTTTTGTTTAGTTTAAGTTTCTTACATAAATTTCAGTTTAGATTATTGGCAGAAGGTAAACGTGTCTTGCACACATAGCACATTAAGCTACTAAAATCTGTCCAATTTCTTTAATCGATTTTCAACTATATAGCTAGAGCATTAGAGTTCAAGGTTGATTGGGGAGTTTACCTACTGGCTTCTGTACCACACTTAGTTCATCATGGGAAAACTGCCCATAGTGACAAGAGGTTTTTTTCCCGCAATTTAACCTACGAGGTCGTCATCCTGTGAAAGCGTTAAGGATTCTAGGCAAGGCAAGCGAAGGTGCTATTATCTGGAAACGTTGTACGTCTATTATGAACCGCATGCGGGTCAGCTCGAACAGTTTTCTGAGCGTGTTCGTGAGCCGCTGGGAGTCGCTGATATGGCGGCACTGAACACTGCGACACTGCGGGTGGTCGCGTCCAGGGCTTGGCATCATCTGGCACTTCTGTGTGGTACCACTTTGTTTTTTGTGTCCGTGTGTTTATATGTTTGTTGGTGTGTGTAGCAGTACTTGTGTACTTTATATTCTATGTTACAAGTTTGTTTTTCGCATTTAATCCTCACTGTGTGTGTGTGTAAGTACTAACAATTAAATAGCTTTAGGTATAAGGTTTTTGTGTTACTAGTATTATATTTTGGACTTCATCTGAAATAAAAATTTATTATTATTTATCATACCTTCATATCGATCTTCTGCCCTTCTAACGTGGAGAAGAACTCATCAACTGCCCTGTCGAAAGTTTCATATTCAGCATGGGGCATTTCCCGATGCTGCGCGAACAGCATCGGGTGGAACTCCTGACTCGTCAGCAGGAATGTGCTGAGACCGCCCTCGGGGTTGGGCCGGGTCTCCTTCTTCTGGGTTATGTAGCCCTGGCAGCGAAATGTACAAAATAAGATTAATTTAAATTACGTTCAAAATTTACTATAAGTCGTGGTGGCTTAGTGGTTAAAATACCAGCCTCTCAAGTATGAGTACGCGGGTTCGAATCCAGGTCAGGCAAGTACCAATGAAACTTTTCTAAAGTTATATGTACCTACTTTCTAAGTATATCTTGGATACCTATGACTGATTGCAAGGTGAAGGAAAACATCTTGAGGAAAACTGGACTTTCAGTCTGAAATCGCAAACCCGCATTGAGCAAGCGTGGTAATCACGCTCAGTCCTACTCTGTATGAGAGGAGACCTGTGCCCAGCAGTGGGACGATAAAAAGGTTGATGATGATGACGTTGAAAATCAATATTTGGCTAACACATTCAGTCTACCCTCTGTTTACCCACATACCTTCGCCACCTGTGTCCTGGCAATATCCAGGAGTTCCTCAGCCTGTTTCAGAGCTATCACCAGCTTCTCCAGGTCTTCTTCAACGTTGAAACCCTTGCCGGGTTCTTTGGACAGCTTCATGGTGCCCGCTAGACCATTCTCTAAGAGCACATGGTCTATGATTGCCGAGCCATATTCTGGAAAAGAAAATACATGTTATTGGGTGACATGAACCGCGTCCTGGGCGCCATTTGTGTACCTCTCGTAATTATTATTTTCGCGTAATCTTACTAAAGAAGAATCTATACTAATATATAAAGCTGAAGAGTTTGTTTGAACGCGTTATTCTCAGAAACTACTGGTCCAATATAAAAAACTCTTTTTTTGCGTTGCATAGCCCATTAATCCAGGAAGGCTTTAGGCTATATAACATCACGCTGAGACCATTAGGAGCGGAGCATAACAAATATTCTAAATGTATGCTGTATATTTTGAGGTTAAAATCAAATTTTCAAATAATTCCACGCGAACGAAATCGCGGGCGGCCGCTAGTCCTGTATAAGTGCGCAGTGCTGCACACTCCCACCCTATGCAAGTTAAACAATTAGCAACATTATTTCAATGAAGATTAAGTTCATTTCAGAATGACAAGTACTGTTGAAAAGTAATAAACATGTTTAAAATTGTAGCGTAAACTGACATTATTGTGTGGGAATTAAAGTTATTATTTCAAAAACTCCTATTTGTTTACATTTTGGGCAACAACTTTCAAACATTGTAACAAAAATACCTCTGATTTAGGCCTAGGCCGCACTACGGTTAAACCGCAGCAGTCTTTTCCCGCGACTGATTTTTTCGCTACAAAATGCTCGCGGGAAAAAAACGCAGGTGCGGCCGCTTGCATTAGTCTTATAGGGGCACAAATTCACGCGATTAAAAATCGCCGCGGTTTAACCGTAGTGCGGCCTCAGCCTTATGTGAAATTGGTCTGTAAATAAATACCATTCTGAAATTAACTTAGTTTCCATGACCATAAAGTTCTTATTTGTGTTTTCCTGTCACATTTATTACAAAAGTTCTTACCTAATTTAGGATTGAGCAATTTCTTGAGATTATCGGCCGGCTTGCTATTAGTTAGTATCTCTTGTAGCGCGTCGCTAGATGGCGCTGCGTAGCTCGTCTTAGCTCTGTCTAACGGGTACTTTTCTTTCACTGCAAACCTACAGAAATCATTGTCATAAAATCTACATCTATAAATATATGTATAAAGCTGATTAGTTTGTTTGAACGCGCTAATCTCAGGAACTACTGTTCCGATTTGAAAAATTCTTTTTGCGTTGGATAGCCCCTTAACCCATGAAGGCTTTAGGCTGTATATAACATCACGCTGCGACCAATAGGAGAGGAGCATATCGAAACCTAAGCGGGTGAAACCGCGGCGCGCAGCTAGTAAACCATAAAAACAAAATTTTGTTTTTAGTACCTATTTATTTTTATATTATTGGTGCCAACAAAAAAAAAATCATCTGTGATTATTATTATTTTTTTTTATTTGTTATAAACTAGTGCTTGACTGCAATTCCGCCTGATGGTAAGCAGTGATGCAATCGTTGATGGTAAAACGCACTAGCTTATTAAGCCTATTCACTCAAAAAAACTGAGTGAATAGGAAGGAAGACGGCAGTTGAGCGCGGTGATGCAATGTTTAACCCAACAACACGACCAACGATGCTGCGCCAGAGGATGATGTGGAGACCCTCCACGACCAAACTCCCGACACAACAACATTAGGCACATCGTACCCGGTACACATTTTTTTTTTCATCATTATCAACCTTTTTATTGTCCCACTGCTGGGCACAGGTCTCCTTTCATACAGAGAAGGATTGAGCGTTATCACCACGCTTGCTCAATGCGGGTTGGCAATTTCAGACTTATAAAGTCCAGGTTTCCTCAAGATGTTTTCCTTCACCTTCAGTCATTGGTGTCCAAGATATACTTAGAAAGTACATATAACTTTAGAAAAGTTACATTGGTACTTGCCTGACCTGGAATCGAACCCGCGCACTCATACTTGAGAGGCTGGTGTTTTAACCATTAGGCCACCACGACAATACAAACCCGGTACACATCGCAACACAACTGCTCAGACCCGTCCTTCGTACGGCTTCACCAGACATCATGCCGGAACACGACGGATCGCTTGGCGGTAAGACTTTACCTATTACCTGTACCTATTTATTTTCATATTATTGGTGCCAACAAAAAAAAAAAATCATCTGTGATCATTTTAACGGTCTACCTATCATAGTTCATGAGATACAGCCTGATGACAGACAGACAGACGTTATTTCAAGCTAAACAACTATTGGCGTCAATTCTCTTGTTCACAAACTAAACTAAATTTAAGTTATGTGCATGTTTTTATTTATACAGTATGTTAAATAACAGAGGGCGTTCCCTTAAACTCGTTAATATATATCATTAATAGATTAAAATAAAAATATCAGCATAGAAAAATAAGCATAAAAAAATCCGAATAAAAAAAAAAATTCTAATTGGAAATAAATTTGAAACCTCCTGCTTTAAATCAAAATAGTAGTCGTCATGTATAAATAAATTGCGACGTTACCATCTTTCATGTTCGCGTGTACAGTGTGTTTCTTTTACATGTCAATTTAAAATTTTTATTGAATATTTTCATATTGGAAAAAATTTTAAAACATTTTGTTTTCGAATGGAAATATTTTTTTTAGCATGCCGAAATAGTATAGTATATACTATTTCGGGTTAACGGGAACGCCCTCTGTTAGTTAACATACTGTATTTCATTATGAAAAGGATAGAAGATAACATATTCGTTTCTTCTTCAGCCTATAGATGTCCACTGCTGGACAAAGGCCTCCTCCAAGGCTTTCCACGCTGACCGGTCTTGTGCTGCCCGCATCCATCAGCTTCCCGCGACCTTCACCAGGTCATCGGTCCACCTTGTTGGGGGTCTATCTACGCTGCGTCTTCCAGTACGTGGCCGCCACTCCAGAACCTTACTGCCCCATCGGCCATCGGTTCTACGAGCAATGTGCCCTGCCTACTGCCACTTAAGTTTAGCGACTCCCAGAGCTATGTCGGTGACATTGATTCTTCTGCGGATCTACTCATTTCTGATTCGATCACGCAGACAAACTCCGAGCATAGCTCTTTCCATTGCCCGTTGTGTGACTCTGAGATTCGTTTAATCCTGTCAAATTAAGATACTCCATAGACACTTTGGACGCCATTATAAACATGGCGACCAAAAATACGCCAGTTTACGTCAGGAGCGCACTAATTTGACAGGTATAAACTGACATTTTATTTTCTGTCTTTTTCTTAATAAAATATAAAGAAAAAGCTGCACGTAACTTAAATTTAGTTTAGTTTGTGCACTAGGGAATCAGGGCCATCAACTTTATTTAACCCTTTGAGTGTCATAAGTTACACCGACATAAGAAAAAATGCTCCAAATGTCCTTAAGTCGATAGGGAGGGAGGGTAGGGGGTTAGTCGTCCAGGGATAGTTGTCGACCAAACCTAACCAGGGCTTGGTTAGGTTTGGTCGACAACAAAACAGCGGAACGGCAGCGGGCAGCGAGCGGTGTACTTCTCGCGCTCAAATCTTGCGGGTAGTGAGCGGTGATCGAGCGTTGGTAATAAATTTGAATCAAAAAGATGTTTCCACCATTGTTCAGACAATTCTTTCGCGAATAAAAACAAATATCTCATCGACACAATCGTGAACACAACACTACGCAGCAGTGGCGAAGAGTCCATACAAGCCGATTCCCACCGGGTTACCTTTCAAAAATCAGTTCCATATTCATACAAAAGTATTTACATTCTATTTCATTAACAAAGTATTATTAATCAAATGCCTGCGCGATTTACAATAGCAATAGTAATTCTTAGCAATACCCTAAGTATCACATTTCATTTTATAGTCGTAAATTAATCAGCGCTTAAATTTTTCGTACCTAAATTACATTAAAGGTAACTCGACGAATTACAGCTTATCTCGGCCAACGTTTTACTATGAGGCGAAAAGAGACAGAGCGTGTCAGACATCTCTTTGTAATGATCGCTAACCGTCCGTAATTTTTGAGAAAAGATAGGCTACTGCCGACCGGCTTGCAGTTCTCTCCTCTCCTCTATTAGAATGAGACAAAGAAACGTTATGAAATCCTTCGCAAGTCATATTCTTTTTATTTTGGCATATTTTCGTGTTCCATTTCGTTTGGTTGAAAATAAATTATTGTTAGTATGTGACATGTGTTCGTTTTTCGTGTTTTTCGTTTGTTATATTTTAATATTTGTGGTATTTAAACTGTGACTGATTCTGTAACGTAATTTAATCGCAGATTTGGTTAAATACTGTGTATTTTGTTTGTTATTATGGCTTTAATTCATATAGAGTGCTGCTCAACTGACTACCTGCTGAATGAACTTAAAGTCTTACGTCAGCGTCGTTAAATAAATTGGACACCTATGAGCTTTTTTTACAGCTCCAGAATACGTCTTTGAAAGACGCATTTTCTCAAGTTTCGACTCTTTGCAGTTTAATTCTGACCCTCCCCATTTCAGTAGCTTCAGCTGAGCGGTCATTTTCTGCTTTAAAACGCATTCACACATATGTGCGAAACTGCCAAAAAGAGCAGAGATTGTCCGATTTGGCTATCATGTCAATTAAAAAAATTTGCTTAATAAAATGAAAAGTAATCCGAATTTTTATAACATCATTTTAGCTCATTTTGTTAAAAAAAACAGACGCATTGCATTACAATATAAATAACGTTGTGATTGTGTATAATTTGCTTTATTTTTGCTTAATATTTTTGTTGGTTTTGGATCGGTGTTTGTGTGGTTCGGTTTTTAACACTATTATTTTTGTAATTTTTTATTTTATTTTTTCTTGACTCTTATTCCCTAACAATAGGTACTTAACTTAGTACTTACTAACAAGCATGCATGTGTGGTATGGAGATGCACGTCGAAAAAGGCTTTTTTTTTCTTTTGCTGCCGCTTTTATCATACTTGAAAGACACTGTTATCAAATCATCAGTCCTTTTTGTATGGTGAAGGTGGGGCTTTTAATACTATTCTTATCTGAAGACCTCCTCCAAGATATCCTGCAGTAGGTAAGTGTTTAAGTGTTTATTTTTTTGGACCGGCTTCCCTTTGTCAAAATTTCACCCTTCGCCACTGCTACGCAGCTATAGTGACGCGCGATCTGCCCGCTAGTTTCTCCCGCGCCGCCCGCCGCCGCCGCCGCCCCGCAGCCCGCAAGATTCGAGGCAGACGCCTTAGTGTAACTGTCCGACTTAAGACATTTGGACATTGATAAAATATTAATATTAAACAGATACGATGTATTCTAACAAACTGACCAAAAAAAATGTGCCGAACACAGCAGCAGCACACATGCATATTTTTATTCGGCATACATTGGTACAGTGTGAGTGAGATGGGGCGTAATCTAAAGCATAGAGAAGAAAAAGATGGCTAGTGTTTGTCGTTTGCGCTGTTAGTGTTTGTCGTTTGTTTTTACGAGTGTATCGAGAGTGACTAAAGCGAGATACTGGACTTTCCTTCCTTTTGTACGCTTCATTTTCAGTGCGCTAATGACATATCTACCTTAGTTTAATATTTTATCAATGCATTTGGAGCATTTTTTTTATGTCGGACTGTGTTACTAAAGACAATCAAAGGATTAAATAGATTTGAGAGTGATAAAGATTTCACTAATGTTATAGTTACGAATATGTTCGAAATTGTGGCGTGAATAACTTAAATTTTATTGAACTGTATTGTGTAGAAATTAAAGCTACTTTTCCGTAAGCCCATATCTGTTTACATTTTTGTGTGAATATGTCACAATATTATATTAGACCAATGGTAGCCTAATTTATAAATATTCGGACAAATCACACAGATTGAGCTAGCCCCAAAGTAAGTTCGAAACTTGTATTATGGAATACTAACTCAACGATACCATATTTATAATAGATACATACAGGATAAAATTTTATCCAGTGCGCAAACTTTGTCAACTTATAGCTAAATAAGTTTTATAGATAAAAAATATTATTACTTTGGTATGTTTTAGTACAAAACAAATAGTTAATTATAACGAAAGATGTTTATTATGAAATCGATGTTATGGTCACAGCACGCGGTCCCATTCATGGTCGGCGGAGTGGGGACGGCGGGAACATCACAGGACCCCCGCGCGCCCGCGCCGCCGCATGTTCACTACGCGGCCATATGCTAAAACTACGATATTGATATGAATAATTATTGGTGTCTCTCATTTGCTGATTTTAGGGCGGACAAAAACATGATTTTTGATTTTAAACTAATAATGCAGATTTCTTCTGTTATTGATTCTGAGCCACCCATTTGTTTTTGCGCACTCGAAAAAAAGTTTACCTGTATATGTATATATAAACATCCAAGACTCAGGTCAATCAGGAAATGATCGTTTTTCCATCATGACCTGGCCGGGGATCGAACCGAACTTTTAAATGTTTTATTATCAGACTAGCTTTCCGCCCGAGGCTTCGCCCGCGTAAATTTCGGTTATATCGCGCTTTTTAGATTTCCCTCGGGAACGTCAAATTTTTCCGGGATAAAAGGTAGCCTATGTCCTTTCTCAGGGTCTAAAGATTGTGTGCTTTCCGCCCGTGTCTTCGCCCGCATGGAGTTCGGTTATATCGCGCTTTTTAGTTTTCCCTCGGGAACATCATATTTTTCCGGGATAAAAGGTAGCCTATGTTCTTTCTCAGGGTCCAAAGATTGTCTGTGCCAAATTTCATCAAAATCGGTTGAGAGGTTTAAGCAGGAATGCGTAACAGACAGACAGACAGACAGAGTTACTTTCGCATTTATAATATTAGTATGGTTTAGTCATACATATATGTATATAATAATTTCGTAATTATTTGTTGATAATGATCATCGCAACGGCTTAGTAGATTGTCATATCTTGTAGATTTTTGCAGCACTTACGAGGCATGCTTTCCTGTTACTTTATTAGATCGGTCTTGAGACTTTCTGAGTTGATTTCTGAGACATGTATACAAAGTGGTGATGACAATACGACAATAAATTAAACATCGTGTACCTCAACACATTCTCAGTATACACAAAAAAAAAAAAATCATATAACATATCTATTAGTTTAGTCACAGGAATTATTTTTCATTTTCCACATTTTCTACACGATGTAGGTACCTGATGATAAGGAAGCGCTTACAGGTTGATGACCGCCGCATCCAGCGGTACTAAACTTTATTAATAATGGCGCGAAAAAAGCAAGTCGATGCAGGATCGCGCTCTCGCCGATCGGAGATCTGTGAACCAATATTTTAAAGTATGTTCTATTCCGTTTGCAATTTTATGCGATTTAGTTTGGATGAAATTTTCCGTTTTTTATTATTCATGCTAGGTATTTTTCTATGGTTTAGGATTATTCCTAGAAATCAGTATTGTCCGCGTTTTAATTTATTATCGTAATCAGCATCACTCTGTATACAACGTCATTTTTTGTTTATGCGAAACCTGAATATAGTTTGTGTTGTTTGTTGTATTGTTTGTTCGTTTGTTGTAAAAATGATTGGAATCGATTCAGTTGCTTATGCAACTGAATCGATTCCAATCATTTTTACACAATTTAATATTTTTTCCCAAATACATTTAGAAATTGTTGCAGTGTGGTTACCGAGCGCGCCACGCAGCTTACGGTAGATTATCGCCAGCGCAACAGCTGACGCCAGAGGTCAATGCACCGCTCGCCAGCCTGAGCGGAACGTGGACCATATTTTTGTTGGGACAGCCAAGTAGGATAACAAGCTCATAACTTTGTGGTTTTCCATGATATCTATTTTAAATTTTGTACATAGATTCTTTGCTAAAAACAATGGACACGTGTTTCGGGTTTCACAAAAAGAAAAAATAATGTTGTATTCTTGTATGTTGTTTAGTCTGTGCTAATACATGTATTTCCTTTCTTGTTTAATAATACATATTAATATTATAAATGCGAAAGTAACTCTGTCTGTCTGTCTGTTACGCTTTCCCGCTTAAACCTCTCAACCGATTTTTATGAAATTTGTCACAGACAAACTTTAGACCCTGAGAAAGGACATAGGGTACCTTTTATTGAAAAATTTGATATTCCCGAGGGATATCTAAAAAGCGCGATATAACCGAATTCCACGCGGGCAAAGCCGTGGGCAGAAAGCTAGTTTATAATATTGTTATGTTCTTTTTGGAACCATTCAAGTATTACGTAACGCAATTTTTGAAGATTTTTGACCCCTCTTCCCCCTTGCAACGCACCGTAATGTTTTTCTGTACACCCCTCCACTTCTCTAAACGTTACGTAATACTCAAGTGATCAATTTTATCCTAAAGTCGTAAAAAGTTATGTAATAGTTTTTTACACTTGGTATAGTTTTAATTTACTAAATAATATTTTTTTTAGAAACAATGTTACGTTAATGTGTTTTAAGAAAGACCTCCTCCCGCCACTGTTACGCTTCGTAACGTTTTACGAGACCCCCTCCCTCCCCCTCAAATTGCGTTATGTAATAGTTGAATGCTCCCTTTGTACACATTTTTTCGGTGGTAGGCCATAACATCGGCTGCCGGCAGAAGTTACCACGCACCAGACAAAGCCTTGCCGCCAAGCGATTCGTCGTGTTCCGGCATGATGTCTGGTGAAGCCGTACGGAGGACGGGTCTGAGCAGTTGTGTTGCGATGTGTGGGTGTGTGTGTGTGTGTGTACGATGCGTCAAATGTTGTTGTTTCGGGAGTTTAGTCGTGGAGGGTTTCCACATCAATCTCCCTCCAGCGCAGCATCGTTGGTCGTGTTGTTGGGTTTAACATTGCACCACCTCGGTCAGCTACCGTCTTCCTTCCTATTCACTAAGTATTAAGTGATTGGGCTTAATAAACTAGCGCGCTTTACCATCAATGATTGCATCACTGCTTACCATCAGGCGGGATTGCAGTCATCGCTAGTTTATGCATATTAAAAAAAAAAAACATTAAAAGCATCTTACCGAACCTTATCTCCCTCCACGTGTGGCCTCAAGACATTAAGTATTGTCCACTCATAGTCGGTCAACACAATGTTGCCTCTGTCATACAACTCTAATATCACATGGTACGCAGCTTCCCCGCTACCGAATTGCAGATCCACGATACGGTCTATGCCAAGCTGGGAAAGCTTCTCCAAGCGTTTGTTTTTTAAGTGTTTACGGAGCTGCAATAGAAAGAATAACACTAGATACCAAGAATTCTCTGTTTGGCGGACCCCGGGCTCCAGCGCGAAAGCCGCGGATGCAACCGGGATAAACGCTGAGATGATGATGATGACCAAGAACTCTCTGTGAAACTTGAAAGCCCTGCTTTGATAGTTGGTATGTGTAGTCTGAAGTCTGAAAGCCATCCTGTTACCAAGAGAGCGTTCAAGTATTACGTAACGAATTTGAGGGGGAGGGGGTCTCGTAAAACGTTACGATGCGTTACAGGGGCGGGAGGAGGTCTTTCTAACAACACGTTACGTAACATTGTTTCTTAAAAATTGGGGAAAGTATTACGTAACGAATTTGAGGGGGGAGGGGGTCTCGTAAAACGTTACGATGCGTTACAGGGGCGGGAGGAGGTCTTTCTAACAACACGTTACGTAACATTGTTTCTTAAAAATTGGGGAATTAAAACTACCAAGTGTAAAAACTATTACACAACTTTTTACGACTTTAGGATAAAATTGATCACTGGCGTGTTATGCAACGTTTAGAGAAGGGGGGTGTACAGTAAAACGTAAATGTGCGTTACAAGGGGGGGAAGGGGTGTCAAAAATCTTTCAAAATTGCGTTACATAATACTTGAACACTCCCCAAGTTGTGGAAGCCGGATAAACAGTCTCTCCGGGTAAAGCAGGTACTGGTACTCAGCTGCTTCAAAAATTACGATTCCATGTTTCTTAAATCTAAATCATAGCCAATAGTTAGCAATGGACTAACTATAATTAGCTACGGAAGAGCTAGTAATTGTGCGCACCTTCTATTGTAGTAGCCTATATTAATTCTAAACATGTAGAAATAGGATTAAAAACCCTTCCAATATTTGATGACATAGTCCAAAGTTGTGCCCTCAGTATGTATATAACCTTGCTGTTATACATGATATGTATATTTATAAAAAAATACATAAATTATACAATTCTGGTTTTTATAGATACTTACTGCAATGTATGTCAACTAACTGAATTACCTGATTAACAGTGTATCGGTAGTAGTACCTTTATCATGCTTACAATGTTGGAGTAAAATAATGTTTATTTAATTATATTTATATTATCATAATAAACTTTACAGGGTAACAAGGACATTGATATGCAAACTGTTCTAAACCCTTCAAATTAAACCCTTTGCATAGAAAATTTTTATTGATTAGAAAGAAAAAAAGCCTATTTCATTAATTGTTCTTTTGTTTTTGTATTTTTCTATAGAAAGGGTGTTTTTTTTAAAAAAAAAAAAAAAAAAATTCCTAGTCAAAGGGTTCTAATATCTACTGTTGCCCACACAAAATGGTCCAGTAGACGGACTAAGTCCAGAAAATAGTTAAATGCAAAACATAGAGAATTTACTGTTTCTGTTTGTCATATCCCTGTCACACTGTATATAGTGCATATTTCATAGGTACCTTCATGGTAAACCCGGATGGGGCGACATTCTTCGGCCATTCAAACTGTGTCGTATGAAACCGGTTCCCAGACTCCAGTAGTAACACACTCTTTTCTTCAGACCTCTGCAGACGGATCACATATGTTTTGCTGTCTATGTCGTAGATTTGATTTACACGCATTCCTATTAGCCTGCAGGTGCAAAACAATTTAATATTAAGGGGTCAATTTAATATTAATAAATAAATAAATATATCTCAAGCTTAAAATAAACAAGGACTTATCTCAGTAGAGAGTAGCAAAATGTACCTACAGTGTAAATATGTATAGTATAGTATAGTGCCAAATAAGTATAGTATTTTATATTTGTTTTTATTGTATGTTATAGTATAGTACTATCATATTTTATTATGGGCTTTTGTTGCCTGAACCAAATAAATAAATAAAACAACCATGTGCGTAGACAGCAACACTAAAAATTTGCCTTGCCCCCCCCCCCCCCCTAGGTCTGACTTGCCTTCCCCTAGGCCTGACTAAAATAAGTAATATTACCAAGCAAATTCATTCATTCACATTAGAATACAATTTGATATTGAAACTATGTTCTATATATTTATATGTACACCTAAGAGTGAATACAGAGTGATTTATATAATTTAGAAAAACATAAAAATGGGATGTTTTGATTTTGTCCACAAAAACTCTACCACTCTTTTGATAAAGAAATTGAATTACCTTTGCAATTCTGTGACCATGCACATAATATCATAAGTATTGAATCTGTTCTTCATTTTTGCGGCTTATTTTCACTTTTTCACAACATTAATATCATATTCGTCTCCAAATTCATCTACTAAAAATAATGACGATGTGGTTAAGATGACATTACTAATCGACGTCACTAACTTGTTTTACTTTAAGTTCTTTTCTATTTCTGTCTCACTAGGCAATTACTGTAAAGTAAAAGAGAGACAGAAACTACAGATTATCAGAAACCAAATTCAATACCTAATGATTCAATGCTATACTAGAAGTCTATGTTCAATGCCTCAATGGTATGTATTTGACAGGTCACCAATGTCACCATTTCTATGGTCCAGGCAGGCCACAGAGTACATTGAACATATGTCCAGGCGACAGTACATCAAGCTAAAATAGTTTTATTCAATTTTCAACCATATTATTAGGGAGTTAAGACTTTATTTGGGAGCAGGGAGCTTGACATGCAGTCGTCCGTACATTCAGTAGAATTGTTCCATATTCGCCCACAGTGTTCCTATAAAATATAATATAGGATTTTTTTAAACTTTTGTGGAATTCTATCAAAACCCTCAGACCCTCAGATTATGATTGATAGTGTGAAAGACAATTAGCGTGCTGGTTATTTTATTTTTCTAGCACAGGCAACGTGTTTAATTTATTTTTCGTAATAAGTATTCTTCATTGCCTTACATATATAACCTTCACAGCCTTTCATATTTTCAGTTTCATTTCTTTTTCAGGGAATTTGGAGTCATATTGTTCAAGTTCTCAAACGAATTGTCTAATGTCACAAATAGGGATTCTGTGATCTGTCAATGTCAAATCAGCATGTTCTTCGGCTTGCTTGTAGGCAGCAACACAAAGTAAAATTATCCGGATTTATAAGAAAAGTACATGTAATTTTCCACAATGGTAGGTGACAATACTGATTTAAAAGATTTCAAGTTAAGGCCGATGAAATGCGAGTGCAACTTCCTCAGTAAATCGGACGGGTCAGCAATTTTATCTCAAGGTATAATAACTACTATTTTATCTCTTTTTTGCATTTAAAATAAGGATCTTACTTCCTATATTAAATGACCTTAATTACATACATTATTTCATTACAATATAATCAGAAAAATAAAAAATTGCAATAAACAATTCTTAACCATATTTCAGGTCAAACTGTAGCCCTGGTGAGTGTGAACGGTCCACTAGACATCAAGATGCAAAGTCAGAGCATAGAGAAGGCCACCCTTGAGGTGCTCTTTAGCAGTAAAGGCGGGAAACCAGCTATTGGAGACAGGTAATCACAATGGTTATTTATTATTACTAATATTATAAATGAAAAAGTGAGTTTGTTTGTTCCGTTTTCACGCCGTAACTACTGAACCGATTGCTTTGAAATTTTGCAGACGTAAAGTTAAAAGCCCGGATTAAATAATAGGGTACTTTTTATCCTGGAAAAATTTGATATTCCTGAGGGAAATCCAAAAAAACATGATATAACCGAACTCCACGCGGGATAAGCCGCGGATGGAAAGTTTGTTTTGAATATGTTAGAACAATATTAAACTATCTATTTATAAATATTCAAAGGTACAGGTATATTGAAATGCTTAACTGTTATTTACAATATGCATATGAATATATTTACGGTATATAAACCAAAATAACATACTTTACAATTTGCTGTCTGTGTTTGTTCCGCCTATTCTCTGAAATGAATGGACCGATTTTGGCTGGACATTTTCTGGCAGGTAGCTGATGTAATAAAGAGTAACTTAGGCTACTTTGTGATGTGCTTTTTTTATCCTGATTATCCCTCCGGAACTCTATACTTACGCTGAAAAACAACAGGGTGGTAGTTATGAATGTAATGTTGATTTTACTTTTCTGTGGTCTCAGATAAACTTTCTAAGTCCATATTCACAACATCACACTGTGCTTCAAAACACATGACTGATATTGCTCAAAAAGCCACTATTTTGAAATGGGAATTTAATTTTTTTATCACATTTCAGGTACAAAGAGCATGTGATCAGGCAGACATGTGAGACGGCTATCTTAGGCAGTCTGTATCCTCGCACTGGCATCACAGTCACCATACAAGAGTTGGAGGACTATGGAGGTGTAAGTAGAAACTTTAATGAAGTGGAATTATTTTACATATTATAAACTAGTATCTGCGAGTAACCATCCTAATGAAATTTGCTGTCCCAGAGCATCATCACTATGCATCAACTGCTTGTGCTAGAATTTGGTTTTTGCTTAGCATTCTTACTGACGCTTTATTTCTTTTTGCTCAGCTCATATAAATTTATGTTAGCTGTTGCATATCTCATCTGATTTTTGTGTTTATCGGCAAATATTCATATTCATGCATACAAATATTTGCACTGCGCGGGGATTGAACACGCGCTTCCTTGCACAGCGGCCGCGTCCGCTACCGCTACGCCAAGGGAGGCTGTCAAATGTCATTATTGTACAATGGTATAAAGATCTAAACTAACCATGTTGGCTCTAAACATTATAATATAGAACGACTTTAAAATTTTTGAGGCTGAGTCTGAGCGATTGACTGGTGCGTTGCGTTTTGCGGGTTCGATCCCCATTCCCCGAACGGAACATAATTTTTTAACCGACTTCAAAAAGGAGGAGGTTATTTTTCACTTTGTAGTGTTTTTTTTTTGGAAGTCGGTTTTTTTTGGCAAAAACTTTTTATGTGACCTACAACAAACACTTGTTCTGGGTCTAACTATTTGTATACATAAGTTGAAATGTTTGTAAAGCGCAACACACACAGGGGACGGGTGCGGGTCGGGCGCTTGTCTATTCTGCTGTTTATTATATGGAAGTCACCCGACCCGCGCACGCGTTCCGTGTGTTGTTGTCCATATAATTATACAGAAAAGACCCGCGCCCGACCCGCACCCGTCCCCTGTGTGTGTTGCGCTTAAATGCAGAATGCTGTAGGTAGAAAAAAATTTTTTTTTTCATAATAAATAACAAATAATAACATATTCTTTTCCTCATTCCAGTTCTTAGCATGTTGTATAAACTGCTCTTGCCTCGCGCTGTTAAACGCCGGTCTATCGATGCGGTATACTTTCGCAGCTGTCTCCTGCGCTATCGACGAACACGGCAACATACAGCTTGACCCCGAGCCGACGCAGCTTGCCACAGCTCGAGCAACCATGACCTTCATCTTTGATAGCAGAGAGAAGACTTTAGTTAGTAGTAAGTTGCAGTTTTTTTTATACTATACTAGCGGCCGCCTGCGACTTCGTTAGCGTGGAGTTAGCTATTTGAACATTTTATTTTAACCCCAAAATATACAGCATACATTTTAAATTTTTGTTATGCTCCGCTCCTGTTGGTTGCAGCGTGATGTTATAGCGTGTTGCCTATAGCCTTCCTGGATTAATGAGCTATCCAACGCAAGAAGTATTTTTGAAATTGAACCAGTAGTTCCTGAGATTACCGCGTTCAAACAAACAAACAGACTCTTCAGCTTTATTTATTAAGTATAGATGTAAAGAAAACCCCGTCCGACCTATAAGGATAATAACGGTTAGGTAAACACATGACTAAATAAAATATGAAATTTTACATAATCATTATAGTAACAATATTAATTAATTTTGAAATAACCTTTTGTTCCGAGAGTTTAATTCCAAATTTCCCAAAATTTGGTATTAAAAAAAAGACAACACTATTTTTGACGGTATTAGGTATTATTATGAGCGAATAGCGATACGACCACGTGCCGCGTGCCTTGCCTCCTTCCCCCGCGAATGTATTGCCTACCGCACATGTATTAATTTACCTTCCTGTGCGAAATAATATTTTTTTTAGAGGATTTTTTTTTTTTAAGGATAGCCCGGCTTTGTAGGCATTAGTAGAATCAGTTATCGATACCTAACAATACCTTCATGGATCGGACAGGGTTTTTTTTACATATTGTATACAGTACTTGCATTTGTAGGCAATGTTACTTGCATTCATTGAAAAAAATGTAGGCATGATCCGTGATGCACTGTGTTGTTGGGTTTAACATTGCATCATCTCGCTTAACTGCCGTCTTCCTTTCTATTCACTCAGTTTTTTGAGTGAATAGGCTCTGAATAAACTAGCGCGCTTTACCATCAACATTTGCTGCACTGCTTACCATCAGGCGGGATTGCGGTCAAGCATTAAAAGCTTTACTGTTTATTTTTACAATAAAATTTGTTTACATATTTGGAAAATAAACTGCTAACGCGTAATAGGTCTATGGCTACATGCTTAACTCTGTCTCGAAAAGTACAGAGGTTTTTATTTCTTGAATTATTCAAATGATGAGTTAGGATAACTCGTTATTTCAAGAAATGGATGCTAAGCTACAAAACAATTAAGTGATCGTCACTAAACACAGCTGTTACGGTTGCCATCCGTAAAAAAAAAACCGTTTTTTTATGATAATGTGTATGATGATGAATGTGGTGATTTGAGGGTCTCAAATCAGTGGTTGATGGCAACACATAAACCATATACAATTTTATCATAATGAATCTGTCCAACAAGACATTTGCTTATTTTTTTGTGAAATTAAAATACATTTCTATCCTATCTACAGGTTTCACGGACGGTAGTTTCAGTGAAGATGCCTACAATGAAGCATTAGAACGAAGTCGCTCCGCCAGCCAGCTAGTGTTCGACTTCTATAAGGATATTGTTAGCAAGTATTCAAATGTAATAGGATGACATTAAATATTATTACTACAGAAACTGTTTTATTTTCCAAAAGGGCCACTTCTTCAGCCTATAGAGGTCCACAGCTGGACAAAGGCCTCCTCAAGGCTTTCCACGATGAACGGTCTTGTGCTGCTCGCATCCATTGGCTCCCCGTGACCTTCACCAGGTCATCGGTCCACATTGTTGGGGCCTCCCTACGCTGAGTCTTCCAGTACGTGGCCGTCACTCACCTTACTGCCCCATCGGCCATCGGTTCTGCGAGCACTGTGGCCCACCCACTGCCATTTAATTTTAGCGATTCGAAGACCTATGTCGGTGAGTTTGGTTCTGCAGATCTCCTCATTTCTGATTCGATCGCGCAGAGAAACTCCGTGCATAGCTCTTTCCATGGCCCTTTGTCAATCACTGGCAATACACAGTGGTCAAAGACCCTTCTTGAGACACTGCTGTCTTGGACGAATGGGACACTGGATATCTTTAATTACTATAAAATTCTTATTTTAATCTTAATATTTTTAACATAATAATTATACTTAAAATAACAAAGAAAAAGATATGAATTGTATTTAGGTACTTATAAAAATAAAATATGTGGGTAGTTACATGATAAATTATTTTTTATCGACTAGAGACCTGATTTTATCAAGAATTGCTTTCAGGCATTCCTCGATGGTTTTCTTGAGTTCCTGTAGTGCCTTCAATATGGTTTTTAAGGCCTCTCCTATAGCTTTCTTGCATTCTTCTATGACTTTCTTGTTTTCCTTTACGATATGTTGAATGCAAGACTTGACTTTCTCAATAGTTTGCATGACGCATATCTTGACCTTTTCTATGACATTTAAGATGATGGCTTTGGCTGCCTCTATGATTCTCAAGATGAAGTTCTTGATCTCTTCTACGGCTGTTACGAGGCAGTTTTTGGCCTGCTCTATAGCTTTCTTGGCATGGTCTATGGTTGCCACGATACATGTCTGGATGGTTTCTATGATTGTCGTTAAGCAATTTTTCTCTGCTTCTATGTTCTTGTTATTTATGTTTATACAGTCTTTCCCGGCCTCTTCTATGGTCTTGTTAGCTTCCATGTTGGCTACTTCTATGTTTTTGTGAACTTCCTCGTTGACTTGTTCTGTAAGACAGAAAATATATTTACTTGCGGTAAGCGTAAAAAAAACTTCTTTTAGCCTATACTGTGCCACTGTTGGGCAAAGGCCTCCCCAAATCCTTCTAGCAATTCTTCTCGCGCCACGTCGAACCATCCCTCGTAGTACACAGTCAGTCGTACTGCTAACCCTTTCTGCGCCGGCCTCGGAGGCGGTGTCCATTTTCAGACACCTATAGTATGAATTAAAAGTGTCCATGGAGTTTCTTGCCCGTTGTTCTCCATAGGTACTTACTCTTTGGAATGGGCGACTAGCTTCATCTTATTGACTGACCGACCTTCTGACAATTCAAAAGTGCCTGTAACGGGTTTATTTCAAATAAATGCTTTGATTTAGATTTTTTTTTTTTGATGGAGGTTTTTGCTCAGTGGTTATTGTGCATAAGGCACATTCCCATTTGAGCCTGTAACCTTCTTTCCTACATCCAATATGCCTGTTTTGGAATGCAGCGTAGTGTTCCAAATTCCGCTTTATCTTTTAACATCTATAATACTGCGCCTCATCACTCTTTGACAAACTCCAAGGTGGAATTAAAAAAACAATTAACAAGAATTAATAAGTTGTCCTTACGAACTTCCAGGACGACTTCTTCTATGTCCATGCAAGACGGCTTGGTATTTTCTGTGCTCTTGGAGGCTTCCATCATGGCTCTTACTATCCTGGGCTCCTATTCAGTTTGTTCTTAAGATTTATGTTGATGAAGACATGTGTTGTTTTCCTGAATCGCCGTCAATGATCGATGGCTGATCTAAAAAAAATCAGTAGTATTGAAGAATTCATCCAACGGTGCAACGTGTGCTAAGACTGATGTTCAGATAGACACTACACAATGCTACCGCTATATTGGTATTTGTACGAGAGAACTGCCAAGTAATAAAGTTACAAGCGTGGAGGGGCTAAATATTTCACCATCTGCTTAGCGTTTACCCAAGTGTCTGTTTGTGTATGTGAGTTTATAGGTATGTTAGTAAACGAACGGGAGAAATTCCTAGTTTGAAGCAAAGTTAAAAAAAAAGAATTCATCATCATCATCATCGTCGTTAGCGTTAATCCCAGTCGCGTCCGAAGCTCTTTTTTCAGCTTTGGAGTCTGGGGTCCGCTTTACCGGTCTAACTGCTGAATTTGGCTAAACTTCGATATTTTCCGTGAAACGACTGCCCTCTGACCCCCACAACCCGAAGGCGATATCGAAGCATTGCAGTTAGACCAATTGTTGGACTTTTAAGGGGTCCAACAACCCGTAACGACTGCCGTTATATGTTCGTATGGCAACCGGGACCAACGGCTTAACGTCCTTTGGGAGGCACGACCAGACCAGTGCAAATATTTATTTATTTATTAGAACTTTATACACAAAGAAAACATTGCACACTGGCGGACTTTATGCCTTAGGCATATTCTACCAGTCTACCTTAAGGTGATGCAGAGAAAAAACATGGTAGGTGCAAAGATATAAAAGAGAAGCTAAAAAAGAAACACACAAAAAAAATTATAATAAATACATACATACAAAATATAAACAGTAGAGAGAGAGAAAAAAATATAGATAGTGAAAAAGAATAAATTATATGATTGATGAATCTACCAATTTCTTGCGTACCTAAGTATTCCCGAGCTTTAATTTTAAAAGTGTACCGACTGGTCAACGTCCTGATATTCTGAAAAAAAGAAAACCGCCTGGACAAGAAATGAAGACTTAAGAAAACCAGAGCGGTGAGAAGGACATCGTAGAAGACGGTTATTGGAAGAACGAAGATTTATGCCCAGAGTATAAATATTGAAAATGTGAAGTAAGATGAGAAGGAGAACAGGGTTTGTGTAGGAGTGAAAACAAGGTCGTCAAATCTCTTAGAGCTCTGCGTTGCCTGATGGGTAGTCATTTCAAGATGAACCGGTGAGAAGATACATGATCGTACTTACGAAGATTAAATACGAATCGAATGCAATTATTTAGAAGTCGGTCAAGTTTATTGAGTAGATCTGCATTCAGGTCGTAATAACACACATCACCATAATGAATAATGGAGAATATAAGGGATTGAACAAGCATTGCCTTTATGTGAGATGGAAGAACATTTTTTAGCCTATAAAGCGACCGCAACGTCCCGGTGACTTTTTTGCTCACACTTGCAACCTGCTTACGCCAGTCCAGGCAAGTGTCAACATGCAGACCCAGATCCTTGACATCGGAGCTGAAGGGAATGACTTTGTCATCAAAGAAAACCGGTGGCACCACTAAGCCACTCAGCCTACGCTGATTAAAGGAACTTCCTATAATGATGGCCTGGCATTTTGTAGGGTTAACCGCTACCCCGAAACGATTAGACCAATCCCTCACCACTCCCAAATTCCGGTTCAGCTCCTCAATCGCATCCGATAAGTTTTCAACACTTGCCTGAGTATAGAGCTGTAAGTCATCAGCGTAAAGATGATACGCACACTGAAGTTCAGTAGTAATACGATCAATAAAGATTGAGAACAGAAGTGAGGATAATATACCGCCTTGAGGGACGCCAGAAACAAGCTCACACCAGTTAGAAGTCGTATACCTTCACTAGGAGTTACTTCCGTACCTTGGGTGCGTTTACAGACATTTAAACTCACATATACAAACAACCAGACCACCTGTACGCCATACAAATATTTGTTCTGTGCAGGAAACGAACTAGCAACACGCAGCGCAGCGGTCGATTGCTCAGCCATTGTGCCACATGAGTCGTCAATACTTATACTAAGGCCGATTTGCACTTTATAATAAAATGTATGAAACAATTTTAAATTAAAATTATAACTGACAAAGATTGCATGACTGGAAGTCCACTTACCCTCATACAAAGTTCGCGGTCTAGTAGTGCTTCTTTATAATTTATAATTTTATGGTGGTCCCAAATGGTACATAAATATCATTGGTGGTCTCTTCCAATTTGTTTATTCTGGGAGTGTCCTAAAAAAACTATAGGATATATTATGGACATGTTTTATTACTCAGGTAGCCTAATTTCTTGTAAAATAGGCGTATTAAGTAATTTTCCCCATGTTTCTGGTATTTATGCGTAAAATATTGCAAGAAATATAACTGAAATGAGTTTGAAAAGAGCGCGCCAGAGCGCGAATGACACTGAATTTTGACAGTTGATGTCTACTTGATGACGTCCATAATTTTTTTAAACAAAAAGCTTAGTCCAGTTTACTTTAAGGCAAAGGTCATCCAAAATAAGTCTTGTTGGTTAAAATAATTTCATGTAGTCTATAAAAGCTTTTACTCGCGAAGTAGCGATCGTAAAGTGTAGCGGTATCTACAAACGCCGCATACGGACAACGCGTCATACTGACGTCACACGGACTCTACATGTCGCAAGCAGAGTTTATCGTGCAATAAACCTATCATCATCATCCCAGCGTTAATCCCAGTCGCATCCGAAGCCTTTTCAGCTTTGGAGTCTGGGCTCCGCTTACCAGTCCAACTGCTGATATGGCTAAACTTCGACATTTTCCGTGAAGCGACTGCCGTCTGACCTCCACAACCCGAAGGCGACATCGAAGCATTGCAGTTAGACCAATTGTTGGACTTTTGAGGGCTCCAACGACCCGTAACGACTGCCATTAGATGTTCGTATGGCAACCGGGACCAACGGCTTATCGTGCTTTCCGAGGCACGACCAGACCAGTGCAAATATTCATATTCATGAACACAAATAAGTACTTGCACTGTGCGGGGATCGAAACCGCGCGGCCGCGCCACCTTGCGCAGCGGCCGCGTTCGCTACCGCTACGCCACGGAGGCTGTCGATCGTGCAACAAACCTATATACAATAGAATAGTCTCCATTATGTACGTCATATAGATTACAGAAACATAACTATAAAGATTTTACAAAGGGTGACACAATGGGCAGTCTTATCGCTAAGAGCAACAACTTACTAACATCAATCGTTGGGCTTTCTATCGAGGATGAGTGATCTTTACATCGTTCCTGAATTCCTCTAAATGAAGAGTGGTTTATCCAATTCATAAAGCAATTTTTTTATTTTTATGTAACATGAAAATGATCTAGGTACATTAAAAATATGTAATGAATGTTAAAAGTTTCTGTCTCTTTTCTCAGTCTTCTCTTTATTAGTTGCAGCTATAAACTTGACTGTTTTTGTTATGGCTTTTTTGGCCAACTCTATAGTTTTTTTGGCCTCTTTGATGGTTAACTTGGCGTCCTCTACAGTTTTCTTTGCCTCCTGTAAGGCTTTCGCTACGGTTTTCCTGGACTCCTTTACAGTTTTTTTTTGCCATCCTCCATGGCTCCCTGATTCTGAAGGTTTCTCATAAGATTTGATCTTTCGTCAGTTGCTGGTCTTCAATGCCTGCTTAAGTAGTCGATGCCCGATGGGTCATTTCTTTTAAGCATCTGAAAAAATAAATGTATAAGTACCTACCTAAGGTTACTGTTAGGCGCTTTCCAAAGCAGCCGGCCCGGGGGCATACGTCGGCTACATTTTGCCGGCGGGCTAGGTTGGCGGCTTCAGTCATTGCAAGTCGTAAAACTTTGCCGGCGGCATGTCGGCGGCTCGACATCAGAAACTTATTTGGCAGTTAAAATACTAGCACGTCACGCGCGGGCGAATACAGCGCTTGTGTTCGCCCGCGCGTGTTGTCCGCCGGCAACAGGTTGGCGACATGCTTCTTCAACATAAGCCGCCGAGTTGTGGCGGCGGGCTGTGCCGCCGGGCTTTGGTGTGTAGAGCGCTTTAAGCCTGCATCATCCCACTATTCCCACGACTGGACAAACGACGTGCAGCAATTTCGATTCAGGGCCAATGAGGACCACTACTCATTTTTGTCCAATTCGTCCCAGAATCTCTTTTGAGAACAGCCGCGAAGTCTTCAAAAATGCATGTGATAACTACCTGAATAAAGCACAGACGCACATCAAAGTACCTAAGGTCAACCGGGGCAATTGCGTCTTTGGGGCAATTGCGTCTAATCGAAATTATTTAAAATCTATTTGAAAACCTCCCTCTCCTACCATCTATATGTTATAGGTTTTTATTCAAAGTAAACAAAACAAGATGGCAGGAGAGTGGGTTTTCAAATAGATTTAAAATAATTTCGATTAGACGCAATTGCCCCAAAGACGCAATTGCCCCGGTTGACCTTATTACAATCTTACAAGTTTCTTGGTTAGACAGAAAGCCGATTTCAATATTTGGGAAAAAGCTACGAATTTATTGTTTGTGCTTACTTCAATTCAATCCTTGTTGTATTCTAACATTTTCATGGTACCTACGTGGTACACTTGGGTATCAAACAATCATAAGATCAAAAATCACAGATTTGTTTCATTCAACTACACACATCAAAAGTGTCTAGGGATCAACATATATTTTTGCAATAACTTTTCTCCTGATTGATATTAATTAAAATTTTCTTTAAGGATTCATCAAATAAAGTGTTTTCGTTTGTCACAGTAACGATAAACCAAGTCACCTTTGCATTAATAAAGAAATTTGCCATTTTCCTAATAAAGGGATATTTGACATTTGAACCACTAACACAAAAGTTCGAAAAAAAGACTGAAATAACAGTTTTCTCTAAAATTTTATTGGGTAACTTAAACAATTAATAATCCGTGTTTCTACCGCGAACACTAACAACACAAGAACATCGGTTTGGCATACTCAAAATGAGTTCATCCAAATCACGCTGTGGAATGGCCGCCCATGTTCGTTGCAACAACAAAAAAAGGTCTTCTTGCGACTGGATACCCTCCATATTCGGCAGAGCTCTTCTCTGTAGCATATCCCATGCATGCTCAATCGGGTTCAAGTCTGGCGACTGAGCAGGCCAGGGCAGGACATTGATGTTAGCTGCGGCGAGAGTCTGTCTTACAACTCTTGCGGTGTGCGGTCGTGCATTATCATGCATTAACTGAAATAAGGGACCGATTTGCACTTGTAGAGGAACGATGACGTCTGATACAATCGTTTCAGCATAAATTTGAGCGTTAAGGTTGCCTCTGATCCAAATCAACTCAGTTCTTCCGCCGATCCAAATACCCGCCCATACCATGATGGTTCCACCACTATAAGGATGGACTTCCTGGCAGGATTTTAATCGCTGTTGGCGTCCAGGGGTTCTCCAGTGTCGTATACGTCTTGTATCCGGTCTCATACCAAAACGAGACTCATCAGAAAAGCACACGAAACGCCATTGTTCTTCTGCCCAATTTCTGTGTTCAAGAGCCCATTGATATCGAATCCTACGATTGTGCATTGCTATAGGTGGTACCCGTAGCGGTCTTCGGGAATGAAGGTTCACTTCATGCAAGCGGTTTCTGACTGTTTGGTCGCTAATTAAGTTCCCTGAAGAGTGATGAAGCCTCACGGTTAACATCATGGCGGTTATTGTTGGAGCTCTTCGAGTTAAGATTTGAATGTATCGGTCTTGTCTCCGTGTGGTGCAGCGATACCGTCCTCCATGGCGCTCAGCCACGGTACCAGTGCTTCGGTAACGTGTCCAAAGTCGACTGATAACACTCTGACTTGTATTCAGAGCTAAAGCCACAGTACGTTGCCGGGAACCAGCTTCTATCATTCCCACGGCTCTGAGCATTTCTTCCCTGCTTAAATGACGTCGCCGCTCCATAATAACGTTGGTTTTAATCAGTAGTAGGGAAACAGTAGCACTAATAATGTCTTCAATGCGTTGTATGTTTTTATAGGGAAAATATTGACAGCTGATTTTCATCTTTTACTCGAATTTGATTCACAGTTCCTGATTCAAATTATGAAATGCACCAAAAAGGATCCACATAAATTTATAAAATCATAAATTTATTACAAAGCCACATCTCAATCTCAAGAAATCCGCATAAAAATGCTTGATCCCTAGACACTTTTGATGTGTGTATGTACTGACGCCATATTTTTGTTAGTATTGCAGTGAAAGTAGTTATAATCATAGATATATAACAAAAAAATCCTACATCTATGGTTATAATAGTACAGGACATGCAAATACAAATAGTGATATTTGGAAAGAGCGCGTAATTTTGACAGCAGTGACATTGGTTGACGTACTTGACATTTATTGGGTTATTCCATTCCAGCCACGTTTGAATCTTCTTCAAAAGAATAATTCATCACGCAGAGAAACTTCGAGCATAGCTTTTTCCATCGCCCTTTGTGTGATCTTAAGTCTTCCTATGAGGCCCATTGTGAGCGACCACGTTTTATGAGGAGATCCGCAGAAAAACCAAAGTCGCTTGACTTTGCTGTCGTTCGTACCGCATTTTCCACTACCCTAACTTCTAAAACGAATTTCCATACAACCTTCCCCTAAAACTCATTTAGGGCTTACGGCTAATTGTTTTTTTTTTTTTTTGAAGTATAATGTTCTTTATCGTCGTTGTGATTTGTAAGTCGACGAAGACAAGTCGAAGAGAAATGAGAAGTACGGACGACAGCAGGTCAAGCTACCCCAAACTGTCAGATATTCCCAATCAACCTTAATGCTTTAGAGATAAAGTTGAAAATCTAATAAAGAAACCTGTCAGTCGTCTGTAGAGTGTAGGTAGCTTAGGTTCGTAGGTTCTTTTAGTGCTCTCATTATACCACACCAAAGCCAGTCCAACTGCAGGCGTCGAACTAAGGTTAAGCAACGCTGGTCGCTTACAGACTCGCGCAATGCTGCAGTGCAATTCTGTTACAATTTTACCTTGAAAACTTAGACGAGGTGAGAATTGAGAGAGCTGTCATTCAAAAAAAGGATGCAAAAGGTGGATCACCATCAGCCTTTTTATCGTCCCATTGCTGGGCACAGGCCTCCTCTCATACAGAGAAGGATTGAGAGTAATCACCACGCTTGCTCAATGCGGGTTGGCGATTTCAGACTTCAAGTCCGGGGGCCCTAGTCAGCTATTTTAAATAAAAAATTGTCATTCCAACACGATTCCATTGTCATTGTGCTTAAAAGTTCGTAATCTGCTAAATTCATAATGATCGATCAATTATCTCAGTCATATCGTAATGGAATGGTGATAGAATGACAATGGCGCCGATTGTATTGTTCACAAATTAAACAAATTTTAATTTAACTGCATCTTTTTCTTTCCATTTCAATAAGAAAAGGACAGAAGATAAAATGTCAGTTTAGACCTGTCAAATTAGTGCACTCCTGACGTAAACTGGCGTATTTTTAGTCGCCATGTTTATAATCGCGTCTAAACTGTTTTTTTTTTCATATTATAAACCAGCGCTTGACCGCAATCCTGCCTGATGGTAAGCAGTGAAGCAATCGTTGATGGTAAAGCGCGCTAGTTTATTAAGAGCCTATTCACTCTAGCCTTGAAGACACTCAAATTGTAGTCCGACAGAAACACCGCCGCTGGCAAATTATTCCAGTCCCTCGATGTACGCGGTATAAAGGAGGAGGCGAAACGCTTCGTCCGGATCGTAGTGGTGTTAACAACGTAAGGGTGGAAACCAGCCGTACGACGGGTCGTCCGCTGGTGGAACGGAGATGGGGGAATTAAATCATGCAATTCCCTCGCACACTCCCCGAAATGCATCCTATAGAACACCGAAAGGCTGGCTACTCTACGCCTGTGCTCTAGGCTTTGGAGACCAACTCGAGTTAGATCAGGGTCACTAATCAGCCTCTTTGCACGTCTCTCCACTGAATCCAAAGTGGCCAGGTGACACTTGGCAGCACCAGCCCAAATGTGGCTGCAGTACTCCACACACGAACGGACCTGTGCTTTGTATAACATTAGAAGCTGCCCAGGTGTGAAGTACTGTCTATGGAGTATCTTAATTTGACAGGATTAAATTAAAATGTTATCTTCTATCCTTTTCTTAACGAAATGGAAAGAGAAAGATGCAAATAACTTAAAATTAGTTTAGTTTGTGAACAACAGAATCAGCGCCATTGCTATATTGAAATGAAATCGTTTATTAAGCAAGTAGGATCACTAATCACTTTTACACGTCATAACCTTTTTTTTTTTAAACTAGATGAAGCCGGCTTTTTGCCGTTTAACATACAGTATGTTAAATAACAGAGGGCGTTCCCTTAAACTCGTTAATATATATCATTAATAGATTAAAATAAAAATATCAGCATAGAAAAATAAGCATAAAAAAATCCGAATAAAAAAAAATTCTAATTGGAAATAAATTTGAAACCTCCTGTTTTAAATCAAAATAGTAGTCGTCATGTATAAATAAATTGCGACGTTGCCGTCTTTCATGTTCGCGTGTACAGTGTGTTTCTTTTACATGACAATTTAAAATTTTTATTGAATATTTTCATATTGGAAAAAATTTTAAAACATTTTGTTTTCGAATTGAAATATTTTTTTAGCATGTATGTACGCTATACTATTTCGGGTTAACGGGAACGCCCTTTAACATACTGTATATTAATATGGAGTGCAATGTCAGTGATTGACCACTGGAAACTTATAATTACGCCATTTTGTTAGTAGATTAAAAAACTTGTCAAAATCGATCATTATGAGATCACTGATCGACTATTCTGACACTACTGTCATAGCAGACTAGGGCCCAAGGTTTATGTTTTTCTTCACCTTGTAATCAGTCTTTGGTGTCCAAGATACACTTAGAAAGCACATATAACTTTCAAGTTACATTAGTACTTGCCTGACCTGGAATCGAACCCGCACACTCATACTTGAGAGGCTGATGTTTTAACCACATTATGCCACCACGACTTACTTAATTAAAGCTGGATAAAGAGCATAAGTAATGCAATAAAGAGGATTTACAATATTGACGACTCATTACTGACTATATTGAATCTAAGTTGAATGCATCCTTTACTATTTCAATATGAAAAGGACAGAAGATAAAATGTTAGATTCAATAAAATGAGATAAATTGTCAAATTGGATCGCTCCTGACACAAATTGACGTATTTTTGGTCCCCATATTTATAATCGCGCCTAAACTGTCTATCATCATTATCATCATTTCAGCTGAAAGACGTCCACTCTTGGACATAGGCCTCCCGCGACCTTCACCAGGTCGTCGGTCTACCTTGTCGGGGGCCTACCCACGCTGCGTCTTCCGGTGCGTGGTCGAGTGGCGACCACACTATGGTGCATTTTAATTTGACTGCATTAAACTAAAATATTGACTTCTATCCTTTTTCCTCACTTCACCTACGTTTTTACGGCGAGACGCGGATAAGTGACAAACAACTAATCTTTTTCGTCTTTTTCTTCTATCTTCTGCTGCCAATGTCCTACTTTATTTGTTTTAAGTTTAATTTCATAATTGTTAACTATGTCATGTATTGTTTAACCTTCTGTATTTTTTTATTATTTTTAATTGTGACTATGTATTTGATATTAGTTTTTTTCGCATGCCTTAAAATTATACAGGGTGGCGCAATAGAACGTGCATATTGCATCATCTTTTTTTGCGGGGTAGAAGGGGCGTGGGCGAGGGGAGACCGATATCGTTGGGTAGCGCGGTTCATGAAGTTTTAGGTGCGTATTACAGAAGGAAACTCAAGCATTGATCTCTGCTTAAGCATTACTTAAAACTAGTTTCAACCAATCAAATGGCTTGAAACGAGACTTAAGTAGAGCTTGAGTTTTGAATGATGTTCTGTAATACGGACCTTAGTCACTATGAGTCACTTCGATGGGAAGCGTCGCGCATTTTACGTGCGCGCATTTTACGAAAACTCTCGTTCGTACGTAGTTGTCAGGCGACTATTTTGTTCTGAGTATGGTGTACGGCAAATTAGGGAGGCTCCGAGTGCTAATTTAATTAAAATCTGGATAAAGCGGTTTGAAGAGACTGGATCGACGTTTAAACCACACGCAAAAGGTCGTCCACGCACATCTAGGACCGAAGACAATATTGAGAGTGTTAAGCAGTCGGTACGAGAAGATCCACAAATGTCTACTCGCAAGAGATCGTCTGTCCTAAACATATCGCGACGAAGTTTGCAACGAATTTTAAACTTGGATCTTAAATTGCATCCATACAAGCTGCAATTAACTCAAGAATTGAAAGACTCTGACTTCATAGCACGGCTCACATTTGCTAATGAAATGCTCAATCGGTTTTCAAATTTTGAAAACATCCTTTTCTCTGATGAGGTACATTTTCATATGAATGGGTTCGTAAACCGCCAAAATTGTCGTTATTGGAATAGTGAGATTCCCAGACTCAAACATCAAAAACCGTTACATAGCCCTAAAGTGACAGTTTGGCCCGCAATCTCTGCCAAAGGAATAATTGGTCCTTATTTTTTTGAAAACGCACGGGGGCAAAACATCACTGTTAATACCGAAAGCTATGTTGCGATGTTGGAAGGTTTTTTGGCCCCAGAACTTGAAAATTCAAGAATAAAGAACTCTAGGACTTGGTTCCAACAAGACGGAGTTACCAGTCACACATCAAATGACTCCATGGCGGTTGTGAAGCAGATGTTCCCTGGCAAACTGATTTCGAAAAGAGGTGATATCCCATGGCCTCCGCGTAGTCCAGACTTGACGCCGCCTGACTTTTTTTTGTGGGGATACCTCAAACACAAAGTCTACACCAATAATCCGAGAAACATCAGTCAGCTCAAGGAGAATATTCGTGGTGAAATGGCAGCAATCACACCAGCACTACTTAAGAAAGTTTTCGGTAATTTCTGTTTGCGGTTAGAGGAGTGCCAACGTAGAGAGGGTCATCATTTAGATGATGTTATTTTTAAAAAATAAACTTCAGTTATCACTTAATAATTGCTTAGTTTTATTTTAACTATACCTTTTGTATTTATTTTTTAATAATTATTTTAAAAATGCACGTTCTATTGCGCCACCCTGTACATTCCAGTTACACAGGGAAACCTATAATTGGCCATAATATAATGTAATACTCATACTTGTATAATATATTATGTATCGCTGTTGGTTACCTAAATAAATAAAATATAAATATTGAATATCATTCAGGCCGTTAGTTGAACAGCGGTCGTTGGTAACAGGCTAGACGGTTAAGTAAACGGCTAAATGAACTCAATTACGCATTTTTTCCCACTTACGAAACGCGGCAAACATCTATCAGAGTAAAAACTTTGTAAGCTTTTTATGCTAGTTTTAAGTTCTACTTTTGTCTGCTGGACGCTTCCAATTAGCGAGGATGATGATAGGCATCACATACGACATTCGTACACCAGTTATAAACAAGAATAATACGAGTAAATAATTGAATGCGTCCCTTTGGTACGCCGCTACCGAATATAAAGATGCAAGAGAAAAACGAAACGTTGCGTGAGGTGAGCCGGGGCACACCGAGCGTAGATTGTAGGACGGAATAGTTTTATTAAAATAAAATTTTAAAGTCGCCGCCATAGCGCAGCGGATTAGCTCTTTGAAGTGGCAGTGGGCGGGGCTTTATTGGTTATTCCAGCCACGTTTAAATCTTCTTCAAAGAAAAAATTCATCGCGCAGGGAAATCCGAGAATAGCTCTTTCCATTGCCTTTTATGTGTGTGCCTTCTATGAGGCCAATTGTGAGCGACCACGTTTCAATCCCGTGTTATCATGAGGAGATCAGCAGAAGAACCGAAGTCACCGATATAGCTCTCTGAGTCGCTAAATTTAAGTGACAGTGAGCAGGGCATATAGCACGTAGAGCCGATGGCCGATGGGGCAGAAGGGCTCTTGAATGGCGACAACGTACCGGTGAGGGCAGGTCTAGGTATTCGGATGACCTGACTAAAATCGCAAGGAAGCGCTGGATAAAGGCCGTGTCCAACCGTTCTATTTGAAAATCCTTGGGGGGCCTATGTCCAGCAGTGGACTACATGCGGCTGAGATGATGATGATGACGACAATTTTGCAAATTGTTTTGTTTTGTTCTTGGAAACAATGAATCGCAATTGTAGTAATATTGTCAATGGCCTCAATTATCTTTGGTAGACGATGGGTTCCGCGTTAGCCATATTTAATCAATTCCTATTGATTTATTTGAGGTCTTTGAACTGCCTTCTAATCGGCGAACACATTTTTGTGTTCGCCGATTAGGGGGCTGGTCCTAACTATTAAAGTAGGATATATAGTATAGTAATATATTTATTTTTAAATTCCTATCATTTTTCTTCAATGTGTTAGTCTGCCTGTCGCCGTAAATAGATTTTTCTCTTAAACATTAAGGCTAAGGGTTGATTGGAAATATTTGACAGTTTTGAGTAGCTTGACCTGCAGTCATCCGTACCTAAACTCGTTAGAATTCTAGGAAACATTATAACTCATACGTATCTGAGGCACTACGCTGAGATTGAATTTAACAAAATATCCTTTTTGTAAAAAATATACGAGTACCTACTTATCGATTCTTTTTTGATGCTATCAAGAGCTATCCTCCAGGAGATTCGTGATGATATACAAAAGAACTGTGTTTGAATAATCAAGGCTAAACAGGAAACTGATAAACAAAAATAAATAAATCATACGATAACAAAAACTCTGTGTACACCAAGCATAAGCCAACGCGTTGGCGGCAAAAAAAAACGCAGCAAGATGGCCGATCAACGCGATCTCGGATGCAAATGGCGGGCCCAAAAGCGCCGCCAGCACATTTAAATGTCGCAAACTGATGCTGATTCCTCCTCGAATGATTTTTGTTCTATTTTAAAAGGCCCGACATTGTGCCCCTGTGAATCAAACAATTGTACTCCGTGGTGGAATGCCTGAATGGATGCCTCGGATATGTTGATAAGATTACTTGTGTTTGCGTCTTCTCTGTAATTTCGACTTAATTTGGTCATTGAAGTAAGTATCTAATTAAGTCTTTGTCGTGTTCCCAGTGAGAACATAGCTTAAAAAAAAATCTTAAAGATTTGTGCATGTAATTTGCAAAGTTATGTTAAAGATTTTTGGCTTTTGAATCGCTGCAGTGTTTGCAAAACTGGTTTATCTTACTCAACCTTGCGTTGATATCGGAAGGGCAGCGTGGTGGGAACAATAGCTCAGTATTTTAAACCGAGGTCTAGTAAGCGAAGTGTCGACGGTTTCGGGGGCATTGCACTGCTATTCCCCCTTTTTTTGCTAATGTTTGGCTATTAGGTACTTAAGCTGTTTCCTTAGTACCTACTTACCTACTTTCTTTCCTATTAACTGTAGCAAGTAAACTAGTATCTACATACGTGGTACACTTGATTAGTAATTAAATATCGTCGTTAGACCAACTGCAGACTTGTCCAGAAAACGCAAGCCATCTACAACACCAGAGAAGTCCTTAATACGTTGCCGACTTTATATAAATACCTAGTCTTCCTAATTCCTTGTCTTGTTCTTGTGTTCTTGGTTCGGGTCAAATGGCAGTTATCTACCCAATTGAACGGCAGAAGCTTTGGGTATAAGTTCATAAATCTACCAAATCACATTTCTTGCTGAACTCCTGCCGATTGCTTCTTTGAGCTTGGAATGAGGTGTTAATATTATCAATTGTTAGCAATAGTTGAAAGGGCACACTTCACCCAAGTTTTCGCGGAAAGATTTTTATAGAGTCGCACTGCTGAACATAAACCCCTAACTTTACATTAAGAGCAACCTTTTAAAAGTCAAACAATATTTTTGACTAAGTAAATCTTAAGGAACCTAAACTATACTACTACCTAACCTCTTATGTTCTAAAGCCGTAAAATCGAAGACATGTGTTTTACTCGGTAATAGGCCATAACATCGACTGGCGACAGAAGTTACCACCCACCAGACAGTCTTGCCGCCAAGCGATTCGTCGTGTTCCGGCATCATGTCTGGTGAAGCCGTACGGAGGACGGGTCTGAGTAGTTGTGTTGCGATGTATGCAGGGTACTATGCACCAAATGTTGTTGTGTCGGGAGTTTGGTCGTGAAGGGTCTCCAGGCGCCCTAGTCTGCTATTTTTATAAATTTGCCATTCCAACGCGATTCCATTGTCATTGTCCTTTAAAAGTTCGTAATCTGCTAAATTCATAACGATCGATCAATTATCTCAGTCGGCTCGTAATGTAATGGTGATAGAATGACATTACCGTATTGCCGTTATTATAAAACCCGTTAATAGCAATGAGTTTCTAAAAACCAATACTCGATTTGAACATTTATTAATATGGAGTGCAGTGGCAGTGATTGTCCACTGGAATGTCATAATGACGCCATTTTGTTAGTAGATTACGAAACTTGTCAAAATCCGTCATTATGACATCACTGATCGACTATTCTGGTACAATTGTAATAGCAGACTAGGGCCCCAGATCAATCTCCCACTGGGATTATCATTCCATCACCTCGCTCAACTGCCGCCTTCCTTCATATTCATCACTCAGTTTTTCTGAGTGAATAGGCTATTTATAAAGTAGCGCTCTTTACCATCAACGATTGCATCACTGCTTACCATCAGGTGGGACTGCGATCAAGCGCTAGGTTATAACTTATAAAAAAAAAAGAATGAGTGTGCGGGTTCGATTACAAGTCAGGCAAGTACCAATGTAACTTTTCTAAGTTATATGTTCTTTATAAGTAGGTATATCTTGATATCAATGACTGAGTGAAGAAAAACAACAACAAAACCTGGACTTGGAGAAGGGATTGCGCTCAAGCTCTAGTTTATAATTATAAAAAAAAAGACATCTACCAACCCGCACTAGCCCAGCGTGGTAGATTACGGCCCAGTCTCTCTCACCGAGAGGAGTCCTGTGTCCCAACAGTGAGAACATTACAGGCTGATTATGTATGTATCATCATCATCATCATCATCAACCTTTTTACTGTCCCACTGCTGGGCATAGGCCTCCTCTCATACAGAGAAGAATTGAGCATAATCACCACGCTTGCTATGTATGTATGTAAGTAAATCTTATCAATAGCTAAACAGCCCATTCATCTAATTCAATACGTGAACGCGACATAAACAGCGCGCGAGGAGAACGCGCCCGTTGCGGATAAAATATGGCCGGCGATGTGACATTCATCCTTTCCCGCGCAATTTACGTAGTTTATTTAGCATTTTGCTGCTCCGTGCGACATTCCCACGGTCAAATACGTCTTAATTTAATGCTTAATGCCTATAAGTTTATGAATTGTTTAAGGATGTAGGGAAGTTTGATGAGTTACGTTACGAGTTAGCCTAAGAGTAAAAAACCCAAAGCGCCAATGGTGCCGATTCGTTATTCTTTTGTCGCTTTCTTATAAAAAAAAATAAAAAGAGAAAGAGAAAGATGCATTCAACTAAAATTGAATTCCGTTATTATATAGGAATCTGACTATACTAAACGATGACGTCATCTAGTTTTAGAATAATATTGACATGTAAAATGTTTGAACATAAAAAAAAAAATCAAAACAATGTTCGGCGGAGTCCGATACTAGATGGTACTTTGAGGAAAGAACCATGTGGTTCGCAACAACGCAATAACGCAAGAATGTTGTTGAACCTTCAAAATGAAACCCATTGCTACTAATAGTGTGTTACGCAATTACCCTGCTGGTCTTCTCAATCTATGTAGATTATTTGCGTTGTTGAGCAAACACATTTTCGGACAGCTGGAGTAATGGATTAGCAATTGGCTCGGCTTCGGAAATTATGTCTGCTCAATAACGTAAATAACGCAATGAATGTTGTTGAACTGTCAAAATGAAACCCATTGCTACTAATGGTGTGTTACGTACCTAATTACCCTGTAGGTTTAGTCGGTGAACGAATCTGTCACAAATTGTGCAGCTCTAACTCAAAACTTATGACTACATGTCCAAAAAATTTAGATACCTAGGTATCCGAGATTCTTGTCAATCAGATTACAGAATACCCAACCTTTTCACACATACCTGCCCTCATGCCTTTGCATGGGTACATCACCTTATCATTTATGACCAGGGACTCTAGTCTGCAATTTTTATAAAGTAACTCCAACACGATTCCACTGTCTTTGTGTTTAAAAGTTCGTAATCTACTAAATTCATAATGATCAATCAATTATAATCTCTTCTTCTTCTTTTTTGAAGGTGAGATTCAACCTCAACTCTTGATCAATGGCTTCTGTGGAATAGATACCACAATTTTGCGAATAAAACGTGTAAAAAATTACATACTTATAGAAATTCTTTGAAAATTTTATTTCACAATAATGGCGGATATCACCAATGACAGTTGAAAAAGACGGCCGCATGAACCGTCTATGAGGGAGGAGGGAGGTTTGAGGCAAAGTCATGATGTGGTCACTATGCTGCGATATTTGTTTGTGAATTATTTAGGTACTGAACGCACTTTTTGCTACATAAATCACGCGCTTTTATTTAGTAAATGACACTATATAATTTTAAAAATCCAATGAAAAATGCGCGTGACACATATCTTAGCTTTCCCGTCAAAACTTTCGATCAATTATCTCAGTCGCCTCGTAATGGAATGGTGATAGAAAGACATTGCCGTATTATCATTATTATAAAAAGCGTTAGCAGAAATGATTTTCTAAACCCTACTACCTACTTAAGTTGAAAAAAGAATATTGAGTGGAGTGTCAGTGATTGACCACTGGAAAGTCATGATGACGACATTTTGTTAGTAGATTACGTCCTTGAACTTGTCAAAATCCATCATTATGAGATCTCTGCTTGAACATTCTAACACTATATTTATATATAAGAAATGAGATTCTATGTCATCTAGGATACATTTCAACGTCTGCCATTCCTCAATCAATCTAAACTGGAGATATGTCGTGCTGAACTGATGCTTCGTGTCCAATCCGACAGGTGGAGCCATTTTATCGATGTGTTGTGTCATGAGATAACTTTGAGAGTTAAAATAACTATGTGGAATGATTTCTCGACCATGGTTTGACTTATCCTGATAATAGTTAATAGTTTATACATTTCAACAAAGTATTCATCACGCTATCCATACATGTTTCGAGGATTTCGTTTAGTATTATTTTTTTGTTTGTTTTATAGTGTTGCCCTACACTTATCAATACATAACACACAATAACTTAACGTGGGTGCATTTATAAACATGTTTAAATGTTTGTGTATGTTTGTCAAATACACATACAACTACCAAGGACATGGGCGTACCCAGGGTGGGGGGTGACTTGCCCTCCCCTAGGCCTGACTTGCGCCCGCCCCCAGGCCTGACTTGCGCCCCCCCCAGGCCTGACTTGTCCCCCCCCTTGGCCTGACTTGTCCCCCCCCCTTGGCCTGACTTGTCCCCCCCCTAGGCCTGACTTGTTCCCCCCCCCTCCCTAGGCCTGACTTGTCCCACCCCCCTAGACCTGACTTGCCCCCCCACCAGAAGCTGGATACGCCCATGACCAGGTGGCCTAGTCTGTTATTAAAATGGTGTCAAAATGGTCAATCAGGAATCTCATATGGCGTAATAATGACTTTCCAATGGTCAATCACTGACACTCCACTCTATCATTCTATATATTCTATATCACCATTTCATAACGAGACGAGTGACCAATAATTACTTACTTTTAGTATAATGACAATGGAATCGTGTTGAAATGACAAATTTATAAAAATATCAGACTAGGGCCCCTGTAGGCCATACAAATAATTGTTCCGTGCGGGAATCGAAGCCGCGATACCCAACGTAACAGTCGATCGCTCATCCACCGTGTCATCGCCCCTTTCTCAACAATATTTATGGAAAACGTCCTCGACTTCTGCAAACCTTTACTAGAACGAAATGGGGACTGGTTCGTGGCCTAGTGGACGTTTAATGCTGAAGAAAAGAAAGAAAGAAAGAAAGAAAAAATCTTTTTTCCGCACAAACAAAACGCACCTTACAACTAAATACCATAAAATTACAATAACAAACAAATTAAAAAAAAAAATAATAATAATAAAATAATATCACCAAAAGGGAAAGGAAGAGGAAGGAGGGGGAAGGGTCTGTGTACCAAAGACCATTGGCTTTTTCCTATCCGAAATTTCTCAATAGAAGTCTAGATTCTAGATTTCAGCCGGGTGGTTGGCAATAGGCTCGACTCCAATTAAATGAACTCAACAATACTGTAAGTACCCTAAATGTGTAACACACTATTAGTCAATTGGGTTGTATCCTAAAAAATAATTTAATGTCCATCAGATAGATTTATAAAAAATATTAAACACGTATTTTTTATTTCATTCAAATACTTAGGAAGATATATGTATTGATTTGAAATGTCGCATGACGTCACGCTGTGGTACAAAATATACCACGGGGTAACGTAATTAGCCCCCATTCCGTAACTTTAATACGCTATATCTCAGTAGTTTTTTTAATTTCGACAAAATAAAAAATACGGTCTTAATTTTTTTTATTATCTGTAAGACGGACTAACAATTTTTTTGCATACCTTGGATACATCCCTATTTGAGCCATTTAGAAGTATATTGCTAATTAATTGTTCAATAAGTTCGAAAAATATGTCTCTTGAACAATGTAAATAACGCAATGAATGTTGTTGAACTGTCAAAATGAAACCCATTACTAAGTCTGACAGTGTTACGAAATTACCTTGCTAGACATAACTGACGAAATGTAGGTATACTATCAATGGTATACTATATATATATATATATATATACTATATATATGTTACACCCTTGCCAACCTCTTTGGGAATTCCAGGCATGATGTTGTATGTGTATGTCAATTAATCACAGGGTTGATGAGAAAAAACAGAAGATCAATCTGCGTTTTTTTATTCGCGTTGATCCCAATCGCCTCTACATCTGACCAAGAAACACTGAAACGTAATATCAACCACATCTCTATAAGGCATCCCGCCTTATCTACATGGATGTATCTGTATATTACAATTGCAAATATCTATAAAACGTAATTTGCAAATGTGACCTATAAGAAAATTACATTGTTGTTATTATGTGGCAAAAACTGCACTATACTCATGTCCAAGACCTTTTTTATACTTTAAAGTCCCCAAGATGACATCTATCAGCATGACATCCTTGACAGATGTCAAAATGTGTGTCAGTATTTGAATTTTTCATACAACTCAGCAAGGCTGAGGACACGCAACGTAAAGCCTCGTGATCACATACCCAACAGGTGGGTCCCTATCAAGTTTCTGTCGCTGCAGACTAAATTAAATATATTAATGAGTCTTGCTATTAATAGCAGGGTATAATCAGATGCCACGTGCTCATAACTACAGATGTGCGTGCAGGATCTTAAACTAGGTACTAACTTGTTTTTGAGCTTTGAAGTATTACAGTCCTTGTGTCCCATGTATCTACTGGGTGTAATTAATAGATCGATTGATTCTGCGTCTAGTTCCTGTCGAAATAATACTCTTAACAACATCTGCTGGCACCTGTTCTTAAGAAGTTTCTTTCATTGCACTTCTTTATACTTTATTTATTTTTTGTAGTTTAAACTTCTTTAGTGCCAATGTAACTTTTCCAAAGTTTCAAGATATACTTGCTAAGTATATCTTGCACACCAATAACTGAAGGTAAAGGAAAACATCTTGAGGAAACCTGGACTTTTAAGTCTGAAATTGCCAACCCGCATAGAGCAAGCGTGGTGATTACGCTCAATCCTTCTTTGTATGAGAGGAGACCTGTGCCCAGCAGTGGGACGATTACTAGGTTGATGATGATGAAACTTCTTTATTGCATTTTTTGAGATGAATAAAAAATTTTAGACTCCCGTCAGGACACGTGACCTGATCGAAAATTCGTAAGACGGAGGAAAAGTAGACCGCCGCCGGTGCGGCGAAAAGGAAATAATATCCTCCCCTAATTCTACCGCACGGCAAAAATGTATGATACTAACTCCTGTTTCGTGTATAAGTGTTTGTACTACAGCCTATTACGCGCATCCACGGATGGGTTAATGCTGATGGCTCGACAGATATAAAGACACATATAAAGTAATAAAGCAATTTAAAAAATTAAATTATTATAAACTAGTGCTTGACCGCAATCTCGTCTGATGGTAAACAGTGATGCAATGGTTGATGGTAAAGCGCGCGAGTTTATTAAGAGCTTATTCATTTAAAAAAAAAAACTGTGTAAATAGGAAGGGAGGCAATTGAGCGAGGTGATGCAATGTTAAACCCAACAACACGACCAACGATGGTGCGCCAGAGGGAGATTGATCTGTAGACCTCTACGACCAAACTCCCGCCACAATAACATATGGCGCAACGTACCCGGCACAGATCGCAACACAACTGCTCAGACTCGTCCTCCGTACGGCTTCACCAGACATCATGAATCGCTGGAACACAACGAATCGCTTGGCGGCAAGACTTAGTCTGATGGGTGGTAACTTCTATCGGCTGCCGAAGTTATGGCATAAAACAGAGAAACCGTGTTGTTTTTTTAACGTCCCGTGAAACACAGTAACAAACAATATACCATCAGTGATCGGTACAGTATCACATTTTGATAATGACGAGAATAGCAGGCTACCGAAGTACCGAGTGGCGGGCGATTGTCATAAAGTACCATCGGAACAGCGCTACACGGCGCGGTAGCACGATATTAGCATGAGAAATTACAAGGTGCATGATACAATATGCGCGGGCGACTGTACCGTCCGCAAAACCGAAAAAGTGGCTTTCTGTTTTGTGGACAGTGAATTGCACTAATTAGAACTATTAGTCAATGGAAATATTATCTCAGCGACAGTGGCAAGAACTTGTTAAAAATAATATAAGGATTTTTTTTTTATTTTTGAAGAATTTTTGACAGCTTAGAATGAAAACGTTGTCAAAAATACGCAGTTTTCACTCAGAAAAACTAATTTTTACGCATATAAACTCACATACACAAACATCCAGACCCGGAAAAACTACTTATAGGTCCTACAAATATTTGTTCCGTGCGGGAATAGAACCCACGACACGCAGCGCTCAGTCACGCTAATCTTTGGTACTATCTATCCATCGAATTAAAAAAAAAAAAAAATGCATTTGATACCTCAATGATTGAGTAAGGCTTTTGGTTATATAACGTCACGCGATGACCCTTAGGAGTTGGGCAAAAATAAATAAATAAGTCTGACAGAACGTTACGCGATGGGAGCCTATGGAAACATTCTATGTAGGTAATAAGTTTGCGTTCATGATGAGAAAAACTATATCGCCTAACTGTGTGGAGTGATAGAACAATTATACCACTTATTGATGGACGGTTTCCGGCAAGAGTCTGGTAGAAATTATTTGTTTAGGGTCTTGAGGCTGAACAGACTTGAAATAGGCACGTTTCATAAAATCCTGGCTCAACCAAATGGAGATTAAGCAAAGAGTCTGTTCAGGTTCATGACCCAGATATGTGTATTTAGGGTATGATGGGACTGACATACGCATTGCGTTTATAAATGTCTCTAAACATAAACCCTCTTATTTATAAACGTTGCTTCTTCTTCTTCAGCCTATAGATGTCCACTGCTGGACAAAGGCCTCCCTCAAGACTTTCCACGCCCACCAGTCTAGTGCTGCCCGCATCCATCGGTTTCCCGCGACCTTCACCAGGTCATCGGTCCACCTTGTTGGGGGCCTCCCTACGCTGCGTCTTTCAGTACGTTGCTTAAAGTTAACTAATGATTAGCGATCTCCCAGTTGCAATAATGTCACTTTGTGCCGGATGGCCTAGTTCTGTTCTGTCTCCTGCTTGTTATGGAGGGAAGTTGAAAAATTTTTTTTTCTTACTCCTCCGCTATTCTTTTCTGATTAATTTCGTTGCGGGACCCAAGACAGTTGAATCGTTTCTCCGGGACTCGTCGAGCTTCATTGCTCGGCGTTTTTCTGGCGGTCTCCACTGTTGATTCTGACTTTCAGGAGTTGCAGTGGGTGGGATAATGTGTGGCAAGTTTCGTCCCAAAAAAAAAAAGGTTAGCGATTGCTTAGTCATGCATTTTAGACGTTTGCTCCTCACTTAACTGTAATCATCGTTTATGAATAAACCCCTTAAACACTGTGGTGTTTATTCATAAACGATGATCAAAGTTAAGTGACATTAAAAAGTCAAAATGTGTGGTTAAAAAATCGCTAAGTAAGGCTGAATGCTGAATGAAAGCTGATTAAGGGGGAAAAAGATTAAAAAAAAAAAGAAAAGAAACACGTTTCCGTATGTTCTTTTTTATTTTTTAATCTGTTTTTCTTCTCGTTGAACGTAAGGTTTTCTATACATTAGAACAAGATTACTTACTTTTATTTACGTGGCTATCTAAAAACCAGGTCCTAAGTCGTAACCACCGAGCTTTAACTCCGGATATGCTGTCTCTACAGATCGTAGGGAAGGGCCGCACAGCAGAGTTACGGGCAGAACGCATTCGACAATTAAAAGCTAAGAGCCACCCGCAGACACGGCCCGCGGGACACCCGTGATGGATAGCACGGAAGACAACCAGCATTTGTGCTTGTTATGTACCTGTGTGTAAAAATGTGAGCGAAATTACTAATGGTAGCTCTTTGAATAATAGGGTAGTGGTATCGATTACTTTGTCCATGAACTGAACTCAAGTTTTAGTTCCGTGCGTCTTTTATTTTTTACTAGCGACCCGCCCAGGCTTCGCATGTGGGCAAATGATATAGGTACCTATCCTACCTCAAGAAACGGTGGCCCTTCAATAAAAATAATGTCTACTGTGCCGCCCATCAGCCAATATCTGACTCTGCAACATACATCGACCTTATTATCCATGGATAGCCAGTTCCACCACCTTCAAACAGAATGAAAGCCTACTGGGGTAGCAAGTTTGTTTGAAATAATGTTCCCCCGCTCCGGCCCACTCCCTCCGCGGTTTAGGCAGAGAAACACTCAAGTAGCGGGCGGCCGGCACGGGCGCGTGCTGCACGCGGATTGTTTCTGGTGTTTAGTTTTGAATAAATCGTGATATCTGCTGAATGAAACACCCAATTCGAATAATTAAAAAAAGGGATCTGCTGATACTGAAATTACCTCTGATCTGACGTAATTTATTTGGATAAGGATTAATAATAAGGAACAAAAGTGGGGTCTGATTTCGATTGGCACTGTAATTAACTTTTCAAACATAAAAATGTAGTCATAATGAAGAAACTATAGTAGGTAGACACATGGGAGTCGCAGACTTTTTTAGGCATTTTTATGGTCTACAATACTGTAGTATTTTGTTCTATCTCCTAGGGTTCAGCCAGCGTTTGCAATGTAAGCTTAAAAAAATGGGTTTATTTTGCGACATGTGATAAAAAACTCAAAAATAAAAGTATTTCTCCATTATTTCATGAATGTTATCTATACTAATATATAAAGCTGAAGAGTTTGTTTGTATGTTTGTTTGTTTGTTCGCGCTAATCTCGGGAACTCCTGGTCCGATTTGAAAAATTCTTTTTGCGTTGGATAGCCCATTAATCCAGGAAGGTTTTAGGCTATATATCATCACGCTGCGACCAATAGGAGCGGAGCATAACTAACTCAACGCGAACGAAGTCGCTGGCGACCGCTAGTTATACTTATAATCCGTTGCGTAGTTTTAAAGATTGAATCATACAAAGCGACATAGTGAAAGTAAAAGTGACTTTGTTTAATAATATGTAGTGATTAACGATAGAAAATAAAAATAAATATTTGCAATGGTAGTAGTAGAAGTTTTGTGCCCATGAACAGCATAAAACAAACTCGTAAACTGTTTGGCAACAGCATAACGTGGGTGACAAACTTTCTAAGATAAACTCTTTTAATGCAAGCCTAGTAGGTAGGGTACCTACCTATACCGAACGCAGGATCATTATTAACCACCTACGTAAAATAAATAAGACAAAAAACCTCTCATAAAACAGACCACTTTCCTGTAATTGGTTGTAATTTTCAAAGAAATTTGAAACGACCAATCAGCGTCGAGCAAGTTTAGTTTTTGTTTACGGTAATCAAGGGTGCATGTTTATATCAACATATTTTTAGGTAAATGGTTTTAAACTTTAGCGAGTTGTGATAAGGTATTTTATTAAGTGATTTATTTGTATTTTTGCATCGCAGTCGCCATTTTCTTAAAGGTTTTTCAAATAATCGATGTAGCTGTTTGCATGTTGCTTATCTTTTTAAGTATATTTTTTGCAAAGCTTGCCATTTTACATTCTTTTTTTAAACGTATGAACATTTTGCAATTTTTCGATAAAAGCGAGCACCTGCTTATCAGTGACGTGAAGTTATAACCGAGTGTGTTCTGATTACGGACTCATTAAACAATAAATTAAAACGTGATGAAGTGGCCCGTTTTAATGGCGTTATAAATGGTTAATTTCTACATTTGCGGATAGTTAATTATGACTTATTGTACCCACTTTAAAACTTACAAACACGATACATGTACCTATGTACGGACGACAGCAGATCAAGCTATCCCAAACTGTCAGATATCCCCAATCAACCTTGAGCCTTAATGCTTTAGAGATAAAGTTGAAAATGTAATAAGAATATCTGACATATTGTAGTAGCTTGATGTGCTGTAGTCTCTACCTATCTACAATTTATATTTTGGTAAGGATTTAAGTAAGATCCAAATACGTAGATATCCGTTAGTATGAAACTGACATATCTATATACGTCAGTTTCATACTAACGGATATCTATGTGTTTTGCCAATTTAATCTTGATTAGGCTACAAGAGTTGTGAATTGACAGATGTCAGAGCCCCATTCTCTCGTGAGCTGCACTGGAATTTCTAGTGAAACCGATGTCTTTATAATATAATCACATGATTGTTATTATTCCTCGGATATCGAGTCTTCGACCTCACTGCAAGAAGCTGGATGCATGTCGGATGGCCATACTTGCTATGTCTACCTTTTTACAAGAAAGTCTTTTAATCTTTAAAATAGGCCAAGCACAAGTCTGACTTGCACACAAAGGGTGCCGAACTATATGTCATCTTCATCATTATCTCAACGTTTAGTCCCGGTTGCACCCGCGGCTTTCGCGTTGGATCCCGGGGTCCGCTCTCCTACTCATTTTCCTGCATTTCGCGCGATCTTTAGCATCCTGTGGTGTGAGATTGTTTTCACGCATGTCATCTTTTACTACGTCACGCCAGCATTTCTTTGGTCTACTCCGCTTGTTCCGGTTTGGCGGAGACGCCATCGCAAAACATTTGTTACCCACGTAACATCGGTGTCCACCGGTTTTCGTAAGACGTGACCGTACCAGAGTAGGTGACCCTCCTGCAGTTTGTCTTCTATGTCACGGATACAAACACCGCCGCGAATGCGGGAGTTCCTGATGCGCTCTTTCCACGTAACTCCGCACATCCACCATAGCATATTCATCTTCGTGACATGCAGCTCCAGCTTGTGTCGCTCAAGCATAGGCCACGGCCCACTGCCATTTAGGAGAATAGGTCTAATAATGGTCTTATAGACCGATCCCATAAGCTTAACCGGCATTTTAGGGTCACAAACTTACCATATCACGCCATTATACAAAGGGTGCCGTATCATTATTTAAACAATAAAAAAAAAACTGTTTTTAGTATTACTTGTGATTGTGGCAACAGAAATAAACCTTCTTCTTTTTCAGCCTATAGAGGTCCACTGCTCGACAAAATCCTCCCCCAAGATACCCCGCAGTAATTTGATATTCCACAGAAGAAGCGCTGCTACCCGGTTCCCTGGTGAGAGTTCGCTTAGTCGCCTCCTACAACACCCACCAGAGGAGATAAGGGTTGGTACTATTCTAAGCTCGCTACCACACGGAGGAAATAAACCATCTGTGAACATTTTAACGGTCTAGCTTTCACGGTTCATGAGCCACAGCCGGTGACAGGCAGACAAACAGTGGCGACTTAATAATAGGGTCTGGTTTTTTCTCTTCGGGTATGGGAATATAAACAGGACCAGTGTTGCTATAGGTTTTTCACCTTTACTGGTGTTATCTTGACGGACGTTTTATTTTTTTTAAACGTTGTCCCACACCAGCAATTTATCCTGTTTCGTGGTTGCGTTTGCAAACATATAAACTCACATACACGAACATCCAGACCTGGTACAACTACTTGTAGGTCACATAAATATTTGTTCCGTGCGGGAATCGAACCCGCGACACGCAGCGCTGCAGTCAATAGCGCTAACCGTACTGCTAATAATAACACAAGTACACGAGTTTGCCGACCCTAATTGAAAAATAATTAATTATAATAAATAATAATATTAATTAATTATTTTTCAACTAGGGTCGGCAAATGTTGACCTAACACACCAACGTTAAAGTGTGAAACAGCCTTATAAAAACATTTTAATTACCACAAATAGACTTAATTAATTTGTAAATAATTATTTCTAAAGCTACCTTTACGCAATTAACCTTTTCAAAGTATAGATAGTATGACCACCATTAATATTTAATTAACATTAAAACTCTTATCCAAATCTATTTACGAATCAAGATAACATTTGTTTTTATTGATGTTTATAACGCGTAGGGAAATCATAAATTAAATATATTTATTTATGTTTTATTAAAAAAGCTACACCTAATACAGGGGACCGCTGCTATTGACGCTATTGTGGCACTAAGTTGTGACAATCTCAGTCTCAATGTCGCCATAAGTCAAATCCTCACCATAATTTCAGGCCGGAATCATCCACTGCTGGGTGAGGTCTGTAATCGGTCATTTTGTCTGCCATATTTACCGTTTCTGTGCGTCTCTCATCCAGGTGTTTCCGGCTACTTTGACATTATCTAAGTACACTAATACCTAAACCTAATTCATCACAGAAAAACATCGTGTCCAATTTTTATTTTAAAACATCGCAGAAATGCCAATCCGCAACAAACTATATTCGAAATAACGCGTTCTAATGTTTTATTCATTATGTGCAGATTTATTTCTATCTAATAGCCACCCGTGTTGGAAGTTTTGGTAAAAAGTTGGCGGGCTAATAGCGGGGCGTGGCTGAGCGCCTACTGGCGTGCGCGGCCGTAAATCGAACGCGGCCTGTTCCAATTTTATAATTATGTTCCAAATACAAAATTGTATGGTTTCTTTGGGGTGTGTGTGTATGCAAGAACAACTCTACTTGATTCATCATGATTATTGGGACTGCAATGATCTTTATAGGAGGTAGGGAGGTTTATACTGAAAAAAAAAAACACTTTTTTCGGACAACCATTTGATTTCGCAGCAGATTTTTCTCTACTGTCAAAATACAAATGAAATAATATTAGTAAAATAGACCGAGCCCAGCTGTTCTTCAAAATCGCATTGTGCAAACTGAGGTGAACGAGTTTGAAGTGAGAGCTGCACAAGTGGTAATCCCTAATCTCGGTGGTAGGCAACAACATCAGCCGCCGGCATAAGTTTCCACCCACCAGACAAAGTCTTGCCGCCAAGCGATTCGTCGTGTTCCGGCATGATGTCTGGTGAAGCCGTACGGAGGACGGGTCTGAGCAGTTGTATTGCGATGTGTACCGGGTACGATGTGCCTAATGTTGTTGTATCGGGAGTTTGGTCGTGGAGGGTCTCCAGATCATCCTCTGGCACAGCATCGTTGGTCGTGTTGTTGGATTAAACATTGCATCACCTCGCTCAACTGCCGTTTTCCTTCCTATTGACTCAGTTTTTTTGAGTGTATAGGCTTAATAAGCTAGTGCGTTTTACCATCAACGATTGCATCACTGCTTACCATCAGGCGGGATTGCAGTCAAGCACTAGTTTATAACTAATAAAAAAAAAAAAAATCTAAGGTCCGCATTCCAGAAGGAAACTCAAGCATTGATCTCTGCTTATGGATTACTTAAAACTAGTTTCAACCAATCAAATGGCTTGAAACGAGACTTAAGTAGAGCTTGAGTTTTGAGTGACGTTCTGTAATACGCACCTAAAACGTTCAAAATCAACGCAGTCTCTTAAATTCTGAGCCATAAACGAAAACTTGTCAAAAACGTAGGGAAACTAAAGGTAAATAAAGGGTCTTAAATCTTAGTGTGAATGTGTGTGATGAGCATTGTTCCTCGGGTGACAGGAAAGTTCATCTTTTCTCGATGAGATTTTTGCAAAATACGTACATTGGCAGATCAGAAACGGAAAGGAAAAATGGAGAATGAAATGTCATAAACGTTGCGTTGTGAATTATTTTACCGTTGCCCGATGGGGCCGACAGGTTCTCGAGTCGCGACCACGCACCGGAAAACGCAGCGTGGGTAGTCTCCCAACAAGGTGGACCGACGACCTGGTGGACGTCGTAGAGATCCTTGGGTTAGGTCTTTGTCCAGCAGTGGACGTCTTTCGGCTGAAATGATGATGATAGAACTAAAAATACTAGAAATAATAATAGGTAGTTACTTGAAAATTTTCTCACAATATAGTATTCCTATAATAATTGCAGAACGAGCTACGGTCTCGATTATACGTCGATAAATTCTTACATTTTACAACAACGATAAAATCCGGTATAAGTATGTTGCGCGGGTGAACGCAGCATGAGGCCGACTGTACCTACAACCGATTACCTGGCCCTACAGTCTCATTAATCCTTGCTATTCTAAGGAATTCAATTGCATTTTTTAACGATTCAAATAACATTAGTTAGTACCCAGTTCTCATTAAGATATCTGATCGCTTACCAAAGCCATTTTTTTTTGGAAATTAAAAAAAATCTAGCTTATCTATTTCCACAGATGAACACAAAAGTCTTTGTTGGGTATATTCATCGACATAATTATACTAATAGACATGCCTTAGAGATCTCTCTCAAAATCATCTATGAGGAAAGACCAGGCTAGACCAAAAGCATAGACCATCTCTCTCATTATTTTCAAACCAAAAAAATACTGCGGATTATACGCGTACGGCATGTCCATTAGTATATGTGTATGGGTGATTACTATATGTATAGGTTATTAATAAAATGTTAAAATGATTCTTTCATGCATTTGATTTTAAAAAAAAAGTTACTTCATTGTTAAAAAAAAAGTTTTTAAATCAATTACTTATCTACTATCTCAATAAAAACCAACGTTACCTACCATAGTTTATAAGGCTATTTTTTAATGACGGAATAATACTTGCATCTCCATTTTCCTTTCGCATGTGCTCCAGCAGTGTAATTATTACGAAACCGGCGGCGATTAAACCCTTAACATAATAATATGGTGCACTTTTTTAATTACGGCAACATTGAGCTCTGTTTTGAATTTGGAATTGGATAGTGCGAGTTCTCTACCCCGGGTACCTATTACGTAATTTTGTGTTTAGGTAATTATAATGTTTTTAGAGAATTTTTTTGGGGGTCAGTAGTCAACTAGAAACCCTTATAGTTTCGCCAAGTCTGTCTGTCTGTTAGCATTAGAAGGCTGTATTCTGGCACCAATATGTAAATCAATCACGCCGACAGAGTGATTAAATGACAAATTCAAAAAAATTGTTTTATTAGGGGGTCCCATACACGTAAAGCGGGGAGAGATTCTTTTTTACTTTTCTACCGTAATGAGTAATGTTGTAAGATAGATATTTAAAAATGAAAAGGGGTTTACTACAATAACTTTTTCATAATATTAATATTTTGAGAAATAATCACTCCAAAATTTAAAAAAAAATGCGCCTCTAACTGTTGAAGTTTATAAAATACCACAAAAGTTGAACTTACGACTTTTCAGTAAAACTATTTTACTTAACTTGATAGGTTAAATACTTTTTGAAAAAACCGTAAAAAATAAGTTTGTAATTTAACCGCATGTATTTTGCTACCTTAGTTTACATATTTTATTATCCTGAACGTATATGCTTTAAAAAAAATATTAAAATCGGTTCACTCAGTCCAAAATTAGGTACCACCGAAAATGCAGCATACGGTATAGACTATTCTGCTTTATATAAATTAGTAACCAGAGATTTTTGCTGAATTCCATATCCGTCTTGACCGAGGTTTATAATTGCCGTAATGTTAGGTTGGCCTTTCGTTATCATGGAGATTTTTGTTCATTGTAGGTACATAACGTACAATATTAACGTAAACACTTACAGGATATGCATAGCAACTGATCCGCAGACAAAGCGCGCATGCGACATTTATTTAGCCGTAGAAACTTGGAGTTGCCTTGCCTGGCTGTTTTTTTTTTTAATATAAATTGTAAACTAGCGCTTGACCGCAATCCCGCCTGATGGTAAGCAGTGACGGAATCATTGATGGTAAAGCGCACTAGTTTATTAAGAGCCTATTTACTCTAGCCTTGAAGACACTCAAATTGTAGTCCGATGGAAACACCGCCGCTGGCATGTACACGGTATAAAGGAGGAGGCGAAACGCTTCGTCCGGATCGTAGTGCTGTTAACAACGTAAGGGTGGAAACTAGCCGATATCACCGATATAGCCGGTTATCACGCCATGTTACAACCCCTTTCCACTACTCGTGGTGGGACTCAAATGGCAACATTTTTTAGAACTTTCATTTGTGTAGTTGTAATCAATATCTCTTTCTTTAGTTATCACCGTCCTTCGTGGGCCCGTTTTAGGACTCTGCACTTAGTATATTACTCAATGTAATAAATAGCCCATTTTTACATGCTTTTTACATGCTTTTTATTAGCTTCACTTGTATGTTTGCTTGCTTGTTTGTTTGTTTTTCCGTCTCTAACTCTTCGGACTACGAGTGAGCGGCTCATTAGGTACTGTAAAATGTCCCACCGTTTTCAATACGTTCGTCCGTTCGGTTTTTTAAAACAAGAATATCGAACTAAAAAGTTGAAAATGAATATACTTACTTAGTTTAAAAAACTAAAAAAACATGCTCTTAATTCAAAAATTATGGCACAATGGCGCCTCACGCTTTTTTAAAAATTATTTTTAACTTTTTAGTTTGATATTTTTTAAAAGCATGTTTTTTTAAACTATATTTATTATTAGCTTCTCTTGCTTGTTTGTTTGTCCGTCTCTAACTCTTTGGACTACGAGTGAGCGGCTCATTCCTGTAAAATATCTCACCGTTTTCAAAACATTCGGCCGTTCGTTTTTTTTTTAAAGAATATGGAACTAAAAAGTTGAAAATAAATATAGTTTAAAAAACTAAAAAAACATGCTTTTAAAAAATGTCGAACTAAAAAGTTAAAAATAATTAAAAAGAAAGCATGAGGCGTTTAATATACAAAAATTATGGCACAAAAAGCCATAATTTTTGTCAGATGCCAGAGTTTTTTGAACTAAGTATATTTTTTAACTCTTAAGTGCTAACACTTATTGTGACGGACTCAACAACTCGGAAACTACGGAACTGTACCCTGAACGTGGCCCGACACACACTTGGCCGGTTTTTAGTTTAGTTATAGATGATTTAATAAATTAAAAAACTTTAATTTAGGGGTAGGAGAGATAGTTTCAGCTGTTTAATTATTATGTAAGTTGTATCTAGCGTTGCCTACTGACTGTGTAGGTTTCCACTTTTTTTAATTTTAATCTAGTGTTTGACCGAAATCTCTCCTGATGGTAAGCAGTGATGCAACCGTTGATGGTAAAGGTGTAACTAAACTAAACCAATTTATTTGTATTTGACTCTTTGAGGTCCATTATGATCTCACATCACGGGATGCCAGAGATCGTGCGAAATAGAGGCGTCTATGTAGCGGACCCCAGGCTCAAACGCGAAAGCCGCTGTTGCAACCGGGATTACCTATACGCTGAGATGATGATTATGCGTAACTAGCAGTGCTATTCAGCCACTATTCCACCGAGATGACTAAGTGATAGTGGAATGAACTGCCATTCCAACTAATGCTGCAGGCTTTTTTTGGGACAAAACCCGCCTCACGTTATCCCACCCACTGCAACTCCTGAAAGCCAGAATCAACAGTGGAGACCGCCAGAAAAACCACGAGCAATGAAGCTCGATGAGTCCCGGGGAAACGATTCAACTGTCTTGGGTCCTGCAATGAAATTAATCAGAAAAGAATACATAGCGGAGGAGTAAGAAAAAAATGCTACAGGCTTGACATTATTTACAGCTCACTCTTAGTCCCTTCACCTTATATACCTACGTTTATATTTTTACAGAATCGATCGACAGCGCTGCTACTAGTCCGCTTTTATTTTGTTTCCGGGGTGGAAAATCCTCATGGATGTCCGCCGCCCTGGGGCTCACGACGGAGTCTGTCAGACTCTTACTGACTAAGAACCACTCCAGTGTTCCATCTCACACCTACACCGGGGGTTGCGAGAACAAACACTGCTTCCGCAACCTCCGATTAGGCTAAGAGAGGCTAAGAGTGTCGTGCGTGGAACACTTCGTACCACCACCTCGGGTCCTGATGTTTGGGGGGCGACAGATGTCCTCGAGTCTGTCGCCCCTGGACCCATTTAGGGGGGTTGGAAGAGGGCGTTATCCACCCTCCGCCGACGCCCGGTGCGGCTGCTTCGGGCCGGGTGAGAGAACGAGATCTCCCTCCTCCTCCTCTGTGGTTTCCTTCAGCGAAAAAGTCGTCTCGGAGAAGGAATCTACCGCATTGCTATAAGTACGCTAAGCTAACTAAGCTCTAGCTCAGCTTCGCTAGACTGTGTGGATTGACATCTGCATAGGCTCCCTCGTCTGCTTTTACAATAGTATCAGAATGGTCGATCGGTGATCTTATAATGACCGATGTTGACAAGTTTCGTAACCTACTAACAAAATGACATCATTTTGACTTTCCAGTGGTCAATCACTAACACTCCAATAATTAATAAATGTTCAAATTGAACAGTAAGTAGGTAGTTTTTTAGAAAATCATTTCTACCAACAGGTTTTATAATAATGGCAATACTGCAATGTAATGACATTGCCGTATTGCCATTCCATTACGTGACGCGATGGACTATCACCATTCCATTACGAGACGCGATGGAATTGATCGATCATTATGAATATAGCAAATTAGGAACTTTTAGCACAGTGACAATGGAATCGTGTTGGAATGATAAATTTTTAAAAATAGCTGACTAGCGACATCTGGATATAAAAATAACAATGTTAACAAAAGTAGGTACTTGTTTTCTTAGCTGACCAGACTCACTTGTAGAAAGTGTTCTCAATAAAAGGCTATCATTTAGTTATATTTAGTAGGTAGTCTTTTAACTTTTAGGTTCTCTTTTAGGGGGATTTCCACCCCGACCTACTGAACCGATTTTTGTTCCGAATAGAACTGAACTGTGTATTTGTTCCAATCGAATAAACTATTTAGTAGGTAGTCTTTTAACTTTTAGGTTCTCTTTTAGGGGGATTTCCACTCCGACCTACTGAACCGATTTTTGTTCCGAATGGAACTGAACTGTGTATTTGTTCCAATCGAATAAACTAGTTGTTCGGAATCGAATGCCTAATTTAATGCTCTTTAATTCCTAACGATAGAACAGAGCTTCATATTAAAAACTAGAAATCATCATCATCATCTCAGCGTTTATCCCAGTCGCATCCGAAGCTTTTTTAGCTTTGGAGTCTGAGGTCCGCTTTTACCAGTCTAACTGCTGATATGGCTAAACTTCGACATTTTCCGTGAAGCGAATGCCGTCTGACCTCCACAACCCGAAGGCGACATCGAAGCATTGCAGCTGACCAGTTGTTGGACTTTTTGAGGGCTCCAATAACCCTTCTGCCACTAGATGTTCGTATGGCAACCGGGACCAACGGGTTTAACGTGCTTTCCGAGGCACGACCAGACCAGTGCAAATATTCATATTTATGCATACAAACATTTGCACTGTGTGGGGATCGAACCTGCGCCACCTTGCGCAGCGGCCGCGTCCGCTACCGCTACGCCACGGAGGCTGTCAATATTAAAAACTAGAAATACCTCCTACTATAAAATTTTGGACCTTGCTTTCTGACAAAGACAGCAAACGTCTCATTCTACACTAATGACAGATTATACGTTTAATAAACGTCTCATTCTCCACTAATGACAGATTATACGTTTAATAAACGTCTCATTCTCCACTAATGACAGATTATACGTTTAATAAACGTCTCATTCTCCACTAATGACAGATTATACGTTTAATAAACGTCTCATTCTCCACTAATGACAGATTATACGTTTAATAAACGTCTCATTCTCCACTAATGACAGATTATACGTATAATAAACGTAATAATCTAACAACTTTATTTAAAACTTCATTCAATGAAGAATGATAGGACTCCAAAACATTATTAGTTCTATGTCGAAGACCAAACCAGAAGTTTTTAAACTTAGCCAGAAGCTATGGATACCTACTCCTTTTTGTATTTTTAAATTGAAGTTGAATGTTTGAGTAAATCTTACTAAAACTGAAATTTCAACTTTCAAGCCTCTTTTGAGTAACTTTAAGTACATAATTTCAGAAAGCTAAATGATTTTTTTATTAAAACAACATTCAAGAAAATTATGACACAACAAAAAACCTGCAAAATATCTACTACAAAAAAAGGAATGAATTTATGAAACCTCGCTGGGAGAAACCAGTAAAAATACACAAAAAGAAAATATAACTCGAAAACTAAGAAAAATCACAGAACATAGGTACATAGGGTATTTTCGGATACTCCCAGTTGCGAGGAATCTAGGAAAAAATTGTTAACGTCACTAGTTGGACCACCCTGTATAAATACGTAATAATAACATAAAGTCGTCTTCAAAAGGCCAAGTGATGCTTGTTATAGTTTCGATTCATTTCAATAATAAATGCATTTTTAATTTATGGCGGCAAACTGACAATTATTACATCCTCGCACTGCAATTATATTGTAACGACATTTGCAATTATGATCGAGTCGACACATCGTAAATTATAAGCAATCGGTAAGAATAGAGTCGTATTGAATGAAGGTGCATCTGTCAGTTTGACGTTTTAAATTATTGCATGTTTTTCAATATTTAAAACAACTGTACACCTGCAACGCTGTTCTATAATCATATCACCGTTATAACTTGACAAATAAATAATAGTAGGAGTTAGTTGATGTGAGCGTAGTAAGTTGTTATCCAACCTCATGGCTTGTCCGATGAAGGCCAGCCCGCGCCCCGAGCTGAGCCAGTAAATATAAATTCCCGACTATGATCTCTGAGTTTGTTTCGGCCGTTTCTTCTCAGAGCTAGTATTAGGAAACGACGCGGTCATCAAACCGAAATAAAAATAAAATTTCGATCCAGCCGTCCCTTGTTGTTCTCCCAAGCGACACCCTAAGCCGAGGTCCGTACCCCACAGGGCAGGGGGTGCCCTTAGCGTGTAGTTTTTAGTAGCCCTGGCTGGAGGCTTTAAATTCATTTAAGGCAGCCACAGGATAGTCCGGTTAAGTAGTCACGACATCTCAGGGTCAACTACGAAATGAAATATTAAAAAAAGAAAAACAACCTCCTGTTAAGAACGTTTACTACGCACAACTGGCAACGACACAATTTAGTGTCATATTTCGTGGTTTTCAATTATTATTATTTAATCGGAGCTATACGATTAAAGCTCCAGCTCCTTCTCTGCATGAGAGGAGACCTGTGCCTAGCAGTGGGACGATAAAAGGTTGATGTTGAATCGGAGGTATATTTTAAAACCCCGTACCCCGTTTGGTACCAGGCTACCCGTGTGGTACCGGTCTTAGAATATTACCAAACCATATCCTACCGTAGGTGCCGTAAGAGGCGACTAAGGTAACTCTCACCAGAGAAGCGGGCAGCAGCGCTTCTCCTGTGGAATATTAAATTACTGCGATCCCCAACCCACCTGCCAAGCGTGGGTGGGGATTATGGTAAATCCCTCCAATGCAATGAAAGCCTCGGGGAAGACCTTGTCCAGCAGTGGACCTTTATAGGCTGGAGAAGATATTTCAAAAATGTGTTCTACTATTTAGAATTAGATGAAAAGTGTGCAAAGGCAATAAATCATTGCGTTTATTGTTCTATTTACATGCAAATAAGGTGAGGTGGGGTAAGTCAAACATAGTTTTCTGTTAGACAGCATAAATTGGATTTTATGACTAAACTGTTAACCGTATCTTTGAGTTGGCAATGACGCACATACGAAAAAATCTTATGCTTTTATAAAATGATGAATAAATTCCAATTGATGTCTTCTGAACATGTATTTTAAACAAAAAGTGTAGGTAGGTAAAACTGTTAGTCTTCCCCCAGGTCTGGGGTAAGACTAACAATTGCAAATTTATTAAAATAATATGGACTTTATGCACTTTCCGAAACGAAATTACATTCCTTCAAATATATTCAAATAAATTTCAACTTTATTACCTTGGAATACAGTTTATATTTGCAGTATTTTTTGATTATAACAATTTGGGGCAAGACTAACGTACTATCGCAATCAGATGTACAAAACCTTTGGTTGTTAATTTAGTAAGTATGTTAGTCTTGCCCCAAATTGTTATAATAAAAAATACTGGAAGACTGTATTCCAAGGACTTTATAGTCCAGTTTCGTTTTAGGACATTTATAAAATAAATAAACAGAATTAAGGAAAAACTATGCATTCTTTATTAATTTTCTTAAAATTATTAAAAAAAAAACTGTTTTCTTCTTTTCATTAAGTATGGCACTAACTCAATTCAATTTTGTATGCCAGAGAAGCTCTATAAGCAGACAACTCGCCGTTATTAACTTTTTCCACTGCTTCTACTAATTGTTCTCTGCTATAGGAAGCCGCTCGGTCAGTTTTTCTTACGTAATTTCGTACCATTTTGCATTATTCTGTAATGAAAATATGTTAATTAAAGTAGATAAGTTGCGTTTATATCGTAAAAGGATAATCGATTGCATTGAATTGAAAAACCGGGCAAGTACCACTTGGAGTCGCTGTATGTTGTTAATTAACATCCTTATTTTCAGCCAATGAAAAACAAGAATTGAATCGGAGCAATTTTATTTTTCATTTCAATTGGCTTCCGTCGTCACTTTCATTTTATTTAACCTTAAAATTATTTCTACTAGAGGTAGGAGATCTAGATACCTACCACAATAAAAAAAACATCAACTGAAAAGGTTTATTACATCTGATTTGGGGGAAGACTAGCATACGTTAGTCTTCCCCCAAAAAAACTGTTTGTCTTGCCCCACTTGGATGTATAAAGGTTAAGTTTTTGTTTTCTAGAAAATTCAAGTAAATCATTTGTTTTGCGGTAAATTAATATAGTCTGTTAGAAGAGAGTATTAATATTATGGTACTTACATTCAGAACACTTCAATTTAATCACTTTTTCATGGCAAAATGTAAGCACATGTAGGCACTCAACCGCCTTCCGAAAAGTTTGACGCTACTGACAGATTTAATTTTGTTTTGTTGGCACTACTATCGAGTGTCAGCGACATCTATGAGCTGAGCTGAGAACTTTTACGACTTTACTATTGCACCAACATCATGGCATTGGGAATTACGCTAAACATTTCGAGATATTTTTGAGTGTTATTCTTGCCCCAGTGATAGTCTTACCCTACCCCACCTTACTGCATTGGAAACTTGTAAGGCGCTATTTTCATAGTAAAATAACTGTAAATATTACGTTTACTTACTTTTTATCCACTATTCATTTAATTCTAAAAATATAGTAGAACACATTTTTAAAACATAGCTAAAAAATAACGAAAACCCCGAATTATGACACTAAAATACGAAGTTGCCATTTGTGCGTAGTACCTAAACGCTCTAAGGTCCGTTTTACAGCACGTTATTCAAAACTCAAGCTCTACTCAAGTCTCTTTTCAAGCCATTTCATTGGTTGAAACTAGTTTTAAGTAATGTTTAAGCAGAGATCAATGCTTGAGTTTCCTTCTGGAATACGCACCTAAGGGATTGCCACTATTGGCATCTCACTGTAAAATAACCTCATTTCACCTAACTTTTCCTGATGATATTTTTAAGCTTTGTCTTTACGTAGTCGATCGTCTGTATTTCTTGAAGGATTGGTACCTATAGAGAACCCTAACTTCACTAGTTAATTCTATTCACGCTAGTGCCGCTTCTCTTATTTACTTTTTATGCCATTCGCGGTAACTGTATCATTAGGTACGCAGGCCTTGTACGGCTTGGCACTAGTAATCGTTACCGACCTAATTCAATAAATAAAAACTAAACTAAACTTGGAAAATACATTTTTTAAATTTATTTTACAAGAACAAGGAAATCACTGGCCGTTAACTTTGGAGCGCCAATATAAAAGTGCGTTCGTTTTTCGAAATGTCAGCGGAAGTGACATGCGACCCTGATAATGGGCGATGCGTGCGCGGGAAACGATCCTGCGTTCGGATACACGCTGTAATGATTCGCCCTAATCGTTGACTTGACATTTTAAAATGCGAGGGAAAAATATTATGTTGATTTATTTTTAGTGTTAAATAATAATGTTTTTTTTTTGAAAGGGCTAGTATATTTATTTTAGTAAATTTGTATTACGCAACATAATTCTTAATACCGCTAAGAAAATGTAATAAAAGCTTTATAAAAATACAAGCAACTCAACAATGACATATATCCACAATTTAAATAACGACATATGTTGGCGAAACGTCGCATAATCCCTTCAAAAAGTCCATAGAGTCCCGGAGTTGGCATCGCAAAGGTAACTTTAATCAGGTTCGCAGCGGGGCATCGGCAATAACAGTGTCTTGTGGGACTCGGCCGATGCTTGCACTTGATGTACAGCTAATGTGTGCTGTACAATATGGTGGTTTCATGTAATTAAATATTGCAGTCTCACACTGCCTGACTATTCGTTTTTGTCTATCTATTCTAAGGTCCGTATTATAGAACCTCACTCAAAACTCAAGCTTTACTCGTTTGAAGCTATTTGATTGGTTGAAACTAAATTGGTAAATGTTGGTTTTTCGTGCACGCGGGTAGGTTTACATCAAGCTATTTATTGCTAGTTTCCTCTTTATCGTTCAGATTATAGATAAAATATTATTGCGATTATGACTATAATTAGTGTAAAAAATATAAAACTATCGAATGGTAGGTAGAAATAAAACACCATATGATCGATATTTAATAGAAAAGGTTGGCGCAGTGGCTGAGCAATCGACTACTGCGTTGCGTGTCGCGAGTTCGATTTCTGTACAGAACAAAATATTCATATGGCCGCCAGGAAGCTGCTTTGGGTCAAGACTAGGTATTTGGTTATGTAAGTTTAAACGCACCCACGCTAAAGGAGTATTCGTAGAGTGGGCAAAGATAAATCTAGTACATGTCATATTCACGTTATAACATACGGCCGAGTCTATGACACAGCCACTTCCCACTTTATAGCTCAATTTTTGAGGAAGGCTTTTTTTTAATAATTATAAACTACCTAGTGCTTGACCGCAATCCCGCCTGATGGCAACCAGTGACGCAATCGTTGATGGTAAAGCGCGCTAGCTTATTAAGCCTATTCACTAAAAAAAAAAACTGAGTGGATAGGAAGGAAGATGGCAGTTGAGTGAGGTGATGCGATGTTAAACCCAACAACACGACCAACGATGCTGCGCCAGAGAGAGATTGATCTGGAGACCCTCCACGATCAAACTCCCGACACAACAACATTTGGCGCATCATACATCGCAACACAACTGCTCAGACCCATTCTCCGTACGGCTTCACAAGACATCATGCCGGAACACGACGAATCGCTGGGCGGCATGACCTGTCTGGTGGGTGGTAACTTCTGCCGGCAGCCGATGTTATGGCCAACCACCAAATCTAATAAATAAATCTGACAGATTGTACACTAAAACCTCTTTAGAAAATAACGCTGGCATTTCTTTTTCGAAACGGGTGACGTTTTTAATCATAACCTATTTTACTTATTGTCATCCAGTAGTTACCTAGTCCTGTGAATTATTTAATTTTATAATGTTTTCACCAAAATTGTTAATAAATGTTCCACAAACTTCATTTGGTCTTACGGAAAGGAGTATCTGCTGTCTGCCGCAGATATTGTTGCAAAAGAAAATTAAATTAAAGCGAATTCCAAGATTTGAATGTAACGGAAAGCGGAGCTATTCTCATTATTTTCGGGATATGAGTACAAAGAGGCCGGCTAGGAATTTTGAGAGGTTTGGGCATCTTGTTAATTTTTCATCTTATCTATGCGTTGACCAACTATGAAAACTGCATAAGGTGCGTTGGGGTAAGATCGACGCTGGGGTAAGAACGTACAAATCAAATAAAAGCTAAATGTAGCAAGCATTAAAAAATAAAGTCATGCTAGCTAGCATTAAAAAATTAAGTGTTAAAAATGGGATATATGATTTGTACGTTCTTACCCCAGCGCCGATCTTACCCCAATGAACCTTACGCTACGCTATGCTACGCTACGCTACGCTACGCTATTGAGACTAATTTAGGTACGGACAACAGCAGGTCAAGCTACCCGAAACTGTGAATTATTCCCAATCAACCAGGATGGGAAATCATCAAATGATCTCTCTGGCTCAGGAGGCATCGGTCTTCGTGGACCCCGTCACGATGTGCCGACATCTCTTTGAGGCGAGCCTGAAACACAACGCGCCGTCGACCCGGGCCTGGTCCTTGCCGGACAGCGAGCGATGGGCAGCAAGCCCGCGCCTTCGGTGGCCGGGAGTTCGATGTTGTCTCCCGACCAGGGCGTCTCCTGCGGCGGCTAGAGGCGTGAGGGCGCTGGGATTCCCGCTCCCTCACGCGCTCCGCCTCCTCCTTTGCCAGCATCACTGCTTCGCAGAAGGAGGTGATGGCCTGCCATGCACTCCGTCCGACACTGGTCCAGGCCATAGTTCGGAACAACCATGGCCTGAACCAGTGTCGGACGCGAGAGAGCGCCGCCACGAAGACACGGCGGTGCTCTATTCATGCCGGGTATGCTCCACCGAATTCACATTTGGAACAATCCGGACCGAATACGATACGGATGCAGCGATGATCGCGGGACTGAAACAATTTGCCTGCGGTGGTCTTCCCAAACATAATAAGCGTGAATAAGCTCTTAATAAAATAATGCTTACCATCAATGATTGCATCACTGTTTACTATCAGGCACGATGGCGGTCAAGCAATAGTTTAAAGATATTATTTTTTTATTATTATGTTTAATCTATATGTGGTCTCACTGCAAGGGAAAAGACCCCAAAAGACCTCCCTTACCATTTCACTTCCTTCTTCCTTGAGCTAGTGTGGAGAAATCCCGTCTGTAGGCGTCGCTCGACCCACCATAATAAGTAGTCCAGAAAATGTTTCACTTATTCTATATTTCTGTTGCATTTTAGCCCATGTCGCATGTACTCCAACGGCCTGGGTCTGGGCCGCCAGGAGGAGATAGACTGGCGTGACGTCATCACAGAGGCGGAGCAGATCGTCGGTTACCCGACGTCCTTCCTCAACCTTCGCTGGCTGTTCAACGATGAAATTGCCAGCTCTGCCATACATCTTCGGAAGCTGGTCAGTTCAACTTGCTAGTAGACCACCAAAACGACTCTCAACTTGAATTGTCCGTTTATACAAATCAATAGAATAGAATACTCTTTATTGTGTAGGTACACCATATAGATTACAGAACATAATTATAAAGATTTTACAAAGGGTGACACAATGGGCGGTCTTATCGCTAAGAACGATCTTTTACAGACAACCTTTGGAGGGAATACTAAGGGGGGAAGGAGAGAGAGAAATAGTGTAGGTAGTCTACAGTGTACTATTTACATAGATTAGGTATAAAATAAATATATACGTTAAGTGTATCATACTAGTTTAACTAAATATTATATACATCTAATTAATAAACATCATACAAACAAAAAAAAAAAAAAAAAAAGAAATGATATGTTTAAAGAGAAAGGAAGTGCTTTTTTATCATAGTTTTAAGAGTGGACAGAGTTTGAGCACGCCTTACGGACACGTGCAAGTCATTCCATAGCCGAACTGCTGTTTTCTTTCATTGTTAATTTTACAAGACGAAATATTGTAATTTACATAGTGTGTTTACTGCGGTACATAACCTTTACATATTATTATATTCTTTTGCACCTTAGGTGGGCAGTAACCACCCAGTCCTCAAATCAGCCAAGAACCTCCTTGTAGGATCGAAGAGCAACCTTCAATCTGTAGGCCTGATCATCCTGCTGGCTTCTAAAGCCGCTGGCTTCGACCCCTTAGTGTTTAGCAGAGATCACTACGATTCTGGAGTGCTACACTCACAAAGGGGGCTGGCAGAGATAGTGGAGATGAAGAGGACGGGGCACATGATACATAAAGCGATGGTGAACCTGCAGCATAAGAAGGGCCATGGAGACAAGTACAAAGACCTGCTGTATGGGAATAAGATTGTGTTATTAACAGGTAAGATATCTATTAACTTCTTCAGTGACGTTGAGCATTTTGCTGGATGAGGAATAAGCATGAATTCGCGTGAGCGTCACCGACCCGTGATCGTTGTGTTTTTTACTTTTTGTATTTTCAATGATTGTTTTCACTACTGTCGGCCAGTCCCAACTTCCAAGCCTGTATTTTTTTTTAGTTTTGCTTACTACGTCCCACTGTTAAACAAAGGCACCCCCCAAATTCTTCATAACATCCTTCTCTAGAGCTACCAGCGGTACGGGACTAGGATGTCACACTTGTCACCTTCACCTGGGTATGCCACGGCAGTGCCGTCCCCCGTCTCTCTGCATGAAGCGTTGTTCTAAACTATGCCTCGGATTGTAATGCGATTTCCATGCATAAAACTCAATGTACCAAAGTCCAGATTCTGGATACTGTATTGGTTAACCAAATGCAAATATTTCAGTTAGCTTCACAGCATATTCAATGTGACAGGCGACTTTCTCCTGGCGACGTGTTTGCAACATCTTGGGGGTCTTCGCAATAACGAGGTGACGGAGCTGATCTCCACCGGCCTCCGGGACCTGGTGGAAGGAGACGCCTTTGGACTACATGATGATGGCCACAATCCATTGCCATCGAAACCCAAAGGTAAAGACTGGGACTTTCAATTGATTCAGATTGCAAGGTTCTTCATGAATACGTACTCCCATGTTATGATTTATGAATATGCTGAGGAAGTATTAATTAGGTTTGACAGCTGATCATGGATATTAGTTAAACATATTGTCAGGAAATGCGGATATACCTGGATTGTGTGGCTATTACGTAATCACATATTTTAAATATTAATATCTACACCATTTTAAATTTTAATATTCGAAAACTTGTGATTAATAATATGATAAACTTTGTGCTAAATTTAGTTGAAAATAAGAATATTTATTTGCCATAAAAGTCACAGACGACACCGCATCGGCTTTTCAACTTTATCGCTAAAGTATTAAGGATTGGAATATCTGGAAGAATTGGGAATATTTGACAATTTCGGGGAGCTTGACCTGTTGTCGTCCGTACCATAAGAACCTAAGCAATGCTTATATTGACAGCCTCCTTGGCGTAGCGGTAACGGACGCGGCCGCTGCGCAAGGTGGCGCGGGTTCGATCCCCGCACAGTGCATGTATTTGTATGCATGAATATGAATATTTGCACTGGTCTGGTCGTGCCTCGGAAAGCACGTTAAGCCGTTGGTCCTGGTTGCCATACGAACATCTAGTGGCAGTCGTTACGGATTGTTGGAGCCCTCAAAAGTCCAACAATTGGTCTAACTGCAATGCTTCGATGTCGCCTTCGGGTTGTGGAGGTCAGACGGCAGTCGCTTCACGGAAAATGTCGAAGTTTAGCCATATCAGCAGTTGGACTGGTAAAGCAGACACCAGACTCCAAAGCTGAAAAGGCTTCGGATGCGACTGGGATTAACGCAGGGATGATGATGATGATGAATGCTTATATAATTTCAGGTGACGACAGTCAACCAGTTACCTACGACTGGGAAAATGAAGATAACTTAAAGAAACTTGGCTCAGAATACTACCTCGGTCGTGGTATAGCTGAGTGGAAGTTACGGACCATGCTGATGTCTGGCAGCATTCTTGGAAAGGGCTGCCAAGGTGCCATGAAGCTTGCACACCGGGGCCCAGAGATGGAAAAAAACGCCTACATCCTCGGCGGCCATTTAGCTTTATTATGGCAACTCTATTTAGACGTCAAAGACTTTTTCACGCATCCATACTCCTTCTCCTTGGTTGGCGCGCCAACAACTATAGCGTTATGGGAGTATCCTCAGATTTATGGCCACATTTGGGAGTCTAAAGTAGAAAAATCGCCCTTAGAGTACCAGCAACTGTACTATGCTGTGCGAAGTACGAGATCCATGGACTATTTCATGAAGGTCTTGGATGATGAGCTGGCCGCAGTCCTGGAGTACAGCAACAGGTTTCCCGTCGAGGACGCGAGGACAGCGCTGCAGAAGATGGCCCTTACTATACACGGGGAAGCTCTTCAATATATCGAGAAATAAATAAAGGTATTTATGAACCTAATACCATTATTTCATTTGTTTGCTTTTTTTCTACGTTTCTTGAATTAAGGGTACCTAATATACTTAAAATATCTAAGACCTATTGTGGTAGGTATTTGGGTAGATATAGCGTCGTGCCTCGGAAATCACGTTAAGCCGTTGGTCCCGGATGCCATACAAACATCTAGTGGCAGTCGTTACGGGTTGTTGGAGCCCTCAAAAGTCCAACAATTGGTCTAACTGCAATGCTTCGACGTCGCCTTCGGGTTGTGGAGGTCAGACGGCAGTCGCTTCACGGAAAATGTCGAAGTTTAGCCATTTCAGCAGTTGGACAGGTAAAGCGGACCCCAGACTCCAAAGCTGAAAAGGCTTCGGATGCGACTAGGATTAACGCTATGATGATGATGATGATTTGTGGTAGATATTTGCTTGGGGCTTGAATACAGGCTGTGGTAAAAAATACCGACACAAGTTTCTTAGGGATAGAAAGTTTCGTATATTCCAGTTTTCACAGGTAACACCTGTCGGTATAAATACCTTCACAATAGGTAATTGAGATAATAATATTTTTCATTTTAATCACCCGAAATTTTTTCGCACAATATTTTGCTTGTGACAGGGCGCAATAAGTTTTCCAGCAAATAATTTGGGTGCTTCCAAACTCATATAATTGTGATAAAAACGAAAATTTCTATTTTAAAATTTCCTGATAAAAACTAAAAAGAATAAAAAAAAAATTGTACCTATACCCCATTGATAAAATATTAAACTAAGGTAGATATGTCACTAGCGCACTAAAAATGAAGCGTACAAAAAGAGGTAAGTCCTGTATCTCGCTTTAGTCACTCTCGATACACTCGTAAAAACAAACGACAAACCTAACAGCGCAAACGACAAACACTAGCCATCTTTTTCTTCTCTATGCTTTAGATTGCGCCACATCTCACTCACACTGTACCAATGTATGCCGAATAAAAATATGCGTGTGCTGCTGCTGTGTTCGGCACATTTTTTTTGGTCAGTTTGTTAGAGTATATCGTATCTGTTTAATATTTTATCAATGCTATGCCCCATTGCCACAAAAAATTCGATCTTTTCCAAACATACCCTCTGAACCAGACAGCCCGTTCGCAAAATTGTCCCGCGGCAAAATAGAGTCTGATATTTATAGAAATGATTATTTTATTAACAACATTAGCGCACGTCATTCAAATGTCAAATGTGAGCTTCCCGATCGGCGCGATATTGCAGAATTAAATTACTATTATCGCGCAAATATTGCAGAATGTGCTCCGTATTATGGCGCTGACGCGGAATTTACTATTGGCGAAAATGTGATGCATTTTTTAACCGACTTCAAAAAGGAGGAGATTACTCCTCAATTAGACTGTATATAAATGCTATTTTTTGTGTTTGTTCGCGAATAACTTCGTCGTTTATGAACCGATTTTGATCATTCTTTTTCTGTTGGAAAGAAGACATTCCCAAGGTGGCCAAAACCAATATACAAAAACCAAAGACATCATGATCGTGAACACGTGTATTCGTTTTTGCCACCGACTTCTGAAATTAGTTATTTTGTAGTGTTTTCACTTTGTAGTGTTTTTGTTTTTGGAAATAGGTTTTTTTTTTTTTGAAAAAAAAAGTTTTTATTTCTTCTCCAAGTCACTGTTGACATTGGCAGAATAGTCTACATCGGCTTCAGTTGCCATAAATAAAAATGAATAGTGATGCAGTTGCCGCCATGTCAATTATTTATGATTTAAAAAAAGAGTTGTGATATTTTGGCGTGGTTATTTATAACAAAAGTTATTATACAATATGTAAAGAAAACCCTGTCCGATCCGTGAAGGTATTGTTAGGAATCGATAACTGATTCTACTAATGCCGACAAAGCCGGACTAAAGTTTAAAAAAAAATCCCCCTAAAAATAAATATTATTTTGCAAAAAGAGGTAACATGTGCGGTAGGATACCCTTCCGCGGGCGACGGGGGGCAGGGCACGTGACGCGTAGTCGAATCGCATAAGCGTACCGTCAAAATGGTGTCGTCACTTTTTTAAAAATTACCCAATTTCGGGGAAGTTGGAATTAATTCGCGGGAAAAAAAGATTATTTTAAAATTCATTAGTATTGTTACTATAATCATTACGTAAAATTTTATATCATATTTGGTCATGTGTTTACCTAACCTTTATTATCCTTATGGGTCGGACAGGGTTTTCTTTACATATTGTATAATTTTTAACGAGACGAAATTATTGTGGACGTCTGCAGGATGACGATGATACGGACAATGATCCATTACTGTTGGAAGCTGTTCTGATTACTTTCCACAATACCAGGATTTATTAGGTACTCATCCACATCATCAGCTTATAGGCACAGCTCTCAACTTTAGCAAAGTCTCGACGACGTAGTGACATCTCAGCGTTGGGAACTGTACCTACGCATGTTGGATGGTAATAATTATGTACTTTTACCATCTAAACAGAATACTTTCTAATACAATAAAACTTACAATTTCATTGTATCAACAATCTTCATTATGAGTTTTTCATAACGCTTTTTATTACGTCGTCATGACAACCATTTCTTTCAAATTGTTGATGGTTTGTTATTTTTTAACTGGACAATGACGTTATGTAAAACAAAGTTATAAAAAATTTAAAATCCATTTACTTCTCGCAAAACATAACAACTATAGGTAACATTCTTTATTCAATTCGTCGTACAAATGACAGCACATCAAGCTACTAGAAATTGTCTGATTTTCAGCTTTATCACTTAAGCATTAAGGGTCAATATTAATTGGGAATATTTGACGGTTTCGGGAAGTTTGACCTGCTGTTGTCCGTACAGCTAACATTTAAAACAATTACGATGCAACAATTAACTAGAAAACTTAACATAACATAAATATAACCACGCGCCTGCAATCCTTCATGGGAGGGTAGGCAGAGGGTTACCAGTACAAACAAATTCCGCTTTATGCTGTGGCTACATTAGCGGGAGAAGATTCGTATCGCATTGGCGCGCAAAATATCCGTTGTCGAACATACACGATGTTCTTGTCTACTTTCGCGGGCGAAGATTCAGGAAGCGGCCTACGGCGAATATTCGTTGTTTAGTTGCGCAGACGAGACGATGGAGGAAGCATTGGCTTTGCATTATATCTCAGTAAATTATTATTTATTACATGTGTACAAAACAAAAACAATGCAAAAAGAACGTCAGTCCCGCTTCAAAGTCTGGACGACACTGGAATGACGTAGGTGTGGCCACTCCAGCGAACATTGTCTCGACAAGTCCTTTGAAGCTTGAAGCGCGCCACTTTACCGACAGTGCCCCGATGCTACATCGTCTGCGCACGAATACATTGCATTGCAACGATGTATCCGTCCACATACATTGCCGTAGCCCGAATATTCGCCATAGCCCGCTAACGTAGCCCAGCAACATAAGTAAAGGTGTGTGTTGTTAACCCATTGTTGTAGGTTCGTACGGACGAGTTTATTGGTCCATTGGATTTGTTCGGCTACACCGCTCTCGGTGCAGCCGAACGACAATTCCTATGTTTAGAAACGTTCAAAATCTAGTCATTCATAATCATTATCATACCAGCGTTAATCCCAGTCGCATCCGAAGCCTTTTCAGCTTTGGAGTCTGGGGTCCGCTTTACGAGTCCCAACTGCTGATATGGTTAAACTTCGACATTTTCCGTGAAGCGACTGCCGTCTGATCTGACCTCCACAACCCGAAGGCGACATCAAAGCATTGCAGTTAGACCAATTGTTGGACTTTTGAGGGCTCCAACAACCCGTAACGACTGCCACTAGATGTTCGTATGGCAACCGGGACCAACGGCTTAACGTGCTTTCCGAGGCACGATCAGACCAGTGCAAATATTCATATTCATGCATACAAATACTTGCACTGTGCGGGGATCGAAGCCGCGCCACCTTGCGCAGCGGCCGCGTCTAGTCGCAATCAATGATGACATTAATTGCCGCTGAGATGAGATACTTGTCAAAAATGTAAGGATTTTAGGTGGTATTTTTGATAGATCATGACCGAGATCGTTCAGTGAACGTTGTTAAAATCACGAGAATTGCCATTTAGAGCATTGAGAATCCAACAAGAGTTTGGACTCGTCTTTCATATCGCTTACATCGAGGGACTGGAACAATTTGCCAACGGCCGTGTTTCCGTCCGACTACAATTTAAGTGTCTTCAAGGCGAGTGTGAATGCTCAAGGCTCTTAATAAGCCGGCGTGCTTTATCATCAACGATTGTATCAGTGCTTACCATCAGGCGGGATTGCAGTCGAGGACTAGTTTATAATATGTAAAAACAAAACTGCACCCCAGTGCGTCAAAAAACACGCTTTTGCATTTTCAACTCTCGTCGATAAGCTTAGATTTTGAAATAGGTAATCAAGTATACACAATGAACGGGCCATATTTTTAGTACAGAGAAATAATCTAAACGAGGAAAACAGTGAATTTTTTTTTTTTGCAGTCTACTGGCATTCAGGTTTCTCAATCTGACATTATTCTGAATAATTGACCTTCGTACATTATATGCAGGTTCATTATTTATAATTTTTATTGTGTGTTTATATACAGGGTCAAATGAAATTGGCTAGCAAAACTCCGTAAAACAATACGTCTTTTAATCAATTGTTAGTTTATATAATATTTTTTGTTTTTTACATAGATTTTTTTAAGTGGGTTAAGTACGTATTTGATCATTGGTAATGGTAGATATTATATCATTAGATAAATTAAAATTAATAAAAAATAGTCATGATGAAAATTTACCAATAGGTATTTCCTATTTTTGACAATTGAACGAGTTACGAATAGAAAAACGGCCTTTAGTGCATTGACTTGAAATATCAGTTTCAAAAACCAGTTTATTTTGTGTAAACTTCACAGAATACAAACAGCACAGTATTTAAACACGATAAAACCAGTAACAAGACTAGCAACGATCACTGACTATAAAAAAAAAAAAACTATTTTATCGTAATTTGATTTCGATACTCATAACGTATGCCGCTTCCATTTCACTCTGTATACGTTGTACAGACGACAGCACATCAAGCTACTTCAATCTGTCAAATTTATTTATTAGATTTTCAACTTTATCGCTAAAGCATTAAGGCTCAAGATTAATTAGGAATATTTGACGTTTCTGGCTAGCGTACCTCCTGTCGGCTGTACCTACGTTTGAAACAGTTTTGCAAAACAATACCTAAGTAGATTTAGCAAATATCTACAATATAATTTTTTGTTTCTGCGAAACTCGAAACGTGTCCAGTATTTTTAAGTAAAGAATCTATGTACAAAATTTCAAAAAGATATCATGAAAAACCACAAAGTTATGACCTTGTTCTCCCACTTGGTTGTCCCAACAAAAATATGGCCAAGCTCCGTTCAGGCGGGCGAGCCGAGGGCATTGACCTATGGCGTCAGCTGAGCGCGGGCATGCGATCGAGTAAACTGCGTAACGCGCTCAGTAACCACACCGCAACAACTTTTAAATGTATTTGTGAAAAAATATAACATGGTGTAAAACTGATTGGAGTCGATTCAGTTGCTTATTCTGAACAAACTATATTCAGGTTTCTCATAAACAAAAAATAACGTTGTATATACAAAATATTTGTTTAGTTCTCATTATACAGATTATATGAGATCTATTTAACAAGTATTTAAGTAACATATGATAATTTAAAAAAAAAACTTCTTTAAAGTAAACCAAAATTAACAATGTAAGCAGTTAAAAAAAACTGATAAATATACTTAATTTTAAATAAATAACGTAATTAAACGTAAATACTACTCGTTTTCTCACAGGTCTCGTTGGAAATATATTTAATCATCCTCTTCTTCTTCAGCCTTTAAAAGTCGACAGCTGGACAAAGGCCTCCCCAAGGCTTTCCACAATGACCGGTCTTGTGCTACCCGCATCCATCGGCCCGCGACCTTCATCTGGTCATCGGTTCACTTTGTTGGGGGCCACCCTACGTGTTCCGGTACGTGGCCGCCAAACCAGACCCTTACTGCCCATCGGACATCGGTTCTGTGCCCCGCCCACTGCCACTTAATTTTAGCGACTCAAAGAGCTACGGTGACTTTGGTTATTCTGCGGATCTCCTCATTTCTGATTTCAACGCCCTTTGTGTGGCCTTGAGCCTTCGTATGAGGCCCATTGTGAGTGACCACGTTTTAGTTCCGTAAGTCATCACTGGCAACACACATTGGTCAAAGACTTTTAGTCTTGATCATCCTCACCTGTTTGTATTTTGTGTATGCAAAATACATGGACTTGATTTTGTGGACACCATTATTACCTATTATTATTCTAAATACTTATTTAAATAGTTTTAACACAGACGAAATAAATTCCCAATGCAATATTTTATATCTGTGCATTTTCTAATGTTAAAAAAAATCTATAATAAGACATAATAAGACATAATATATTGTCAACCGCAGAAGGCTTTACCTCCCTTAAATATGTCTTATAATCCGCCTTATAAATTACCCACTGTTGGGAAATAGGCCTCCTGTGAAAGGAAATGGGCCTTAATTCACCACACGGGCCCAGTGTGGGTTGGTACTTTATTTGGCATTTTGGTCCTGGGATATCAGTTTCCTCACAATGTTTACAGTTTTTTGAAAGTAACAGTGATGAAATAAATTACATGATATATAAAGCGTCTGTCTGGGTTCGAACCCACGACTTACAATTCGTAAGTCAGTTCAGTTACCACTGTACCACCACTGTTCTCTGATTATCTCTAACACATCACTTAACAATAGTTTCAACTTTAGTAAAGTATTAATTTGTTCGGAATTGATAAGAAAACTGGTGAGATTGACTGTACTCACCAAACAGCTACTACAATGTATAAATCATCTGTTTTATAGTTGCTATAGACTCACAATCTCCAAATTCTTCAACATAACTTTTAGCTTTATTCGCATGCTCGGTATACAAAAACCGAGACTGCTCAATCGCATCAGTTTTCAAAATTTCTGCTTTTAATGATTCCGTATCTACCTCTGTGATATTCTGAACATTTCCAATTAGGTCGTATAAATGAGGATTCTCATTTAAAGCGAATAAAACAGGAGCACTGACTAATGAGTATGATTCATTGTCTGATGCCATTTTTTGTATTTCAGTTGCTGCTTGCCATGCTAAGCATAAATGGCAGCCGAATTTGTAGGCGTTTTCTTGCTTCTCTTGGCTATGGGAGCCTAGTAACAGTGCTCCTTGACAGCCTCGACCAAACAATGTGCCACCATTGTACATTGACCGTAAAGTCCATTCTCTTACGGGGGAACCTGCCACATCTTTCACTTCTAAGGGTAAAGTGTCACTGCAAATGTCATAAATATCTGATTTATTTTCTACTGGTTTGCCAGGTATTGGCATGTTTTGCGCATCACGGTGCCCATAAAACTCTCCCTCGCTTATATCTCTTAGAGCTGTTGATATTAAGTATGATAGATCTTGATTTTTCAATCTGGCTAGCATTCCGTTTGCTGTCACTAGTAAATAGTCTCCAATAAGGATAGCAATTTTGTTAGCAAATATAGCCATGTCATGATTTTTGTCTCGGTCACTCGGTAGTATGTTGAGTAAGCCTCTGTGGACATAGTGTCCTGTTCTGATCATTTCTGTGAGTTCGGCGAGTATTCGTTGGTTTTGTGTTACCGTACTGGTTAGCAGTGATGTTGGTGGGTTGGCTGCTTTAGACAGTAGTAAGATCACAAGGCCCCATGGTTGCAGGTTGTTGTGCTCGTTGTGTAGAAGCATTTTAGCTGTCTTTACAATGGGGTGGTTCATACCTACCTGGTGAAAAATATTTTGTTTAGTCATAAACATGCTGCTTTCTTTATCAAATTGATTATAATAAAAAAGTCCTTATTTAATATTTTTTATATTGCTACTTTACAACTTTCAATTATCTTATAATTTCACTTTCTATCTATCTGCTTTTTGCTTTATCTGATAAAATATTTTATACAGATACTGTAATAGAACACCCAGAAGTAATATTAAATATACACAAAAGTGGCTTGATTAAATCTTGAGTTCAAACTTTTGACTTATTACAAGGTTAATCTTTACACCCATGTTGAGCAATTTTTAACTTTAATCCAATACAATTAAAGTTCTTATTACAAATGCTGGTGTCAAACAAGAGTCGAATTCATTGTTAATTTTGTAATCAAAGTCTATTGTTAATTTTGCATTAAGAAATTTAAGTTCGTCCAGATAAAGTTTAAAATACAGTAACTGTGTATCGCAGGTTTAGGCTAGGTCACAGATTAGAACTTGTTTTATAATAAGACTGATAAAGTCATATATGGGGGTTGACACTGATCGAGGTCATTACATGTCTCGACACAGGAACTAAATCATCACTGAGACCTCAAGAACATGTCTAATTCATTAATGCATTTAATAACTGGTTCTAACAGGAAATAACCTTCGCGCATCACATGGTCAAACACAAAACACTAACATTGTTACATAATATTTAATTTTATGACATAAAGCTTTATTCTTTAAGCTTTTCATACAATAACACAATATTTTTTCACTCATTAGGGCTTTTTAAACATAGTAAAACATATTTATATTCAATATCTTAGGTATAATAACAGTTAATTGATACTTACAACAGTCCGCAAATGCATGGCCAAATTGGCGAATTCATCGCTCAACAACCATCGCAAGTTCATGAAAGAGGTCGGGTATCCAACTATTTTCTCTGCTTCTCTTATAACTTTGCTCCATTGAGCAACAGGAGGCCGAAATACGATATCCTCTGGAGTCAAACTCGTCATGGTGGATTCAAGGCGAATTTGTTGCGATAATAGCGCCGTGCGACGTAAATGACGGATAAGGGCATACGACATGATCACTGAATTTATTGATATATTAATTTAAATTACTCTTATACACAATTCAATGTAAAATATAATATAAAACACTCCACCTCGCGCCCTACACAGTGGTTATGTCATTCTTTATTTTGACATTAGTCTCATAATTAGAGGTGGTTAATATAGCGCATAGCGCCATTCTATAGCACGCTATTTTTTCATAGCGCATAGCGCACGCTATGTAGGTGGACGTTAAGACGCTATGACGCTATAACGCTATTTACGCTATGAATGAAATTGATCTAACGACTCGCACAGCGCGCGCCTGCTCTCCGCGGGCGCTGGCCGCTATCTGCGCTATGCGCTATGAAAAAATAGCGTGCTATAGAATGGCGCTATGCGCTATACGGGCAGTCAGTAATCGCGTGAGCGCTGTGGACTATAAATGTATGTTTGTTGTCGGAGCACGCTATTTTCATCGCGCGCGATCTTAATTGTTAGTGTAAATATTAGTATAAAGTTCTGTTGAAAAACGAACTAGTGACGATTATTTAGTGGCTGCAAAGGTATTATTAGTGTGTGTAAATATTAATATAATTCTGTTGCAAAACGAACTAGTGGATATTATTTAGTGTGTACTCTATGTAAAAATGTCTAATCGCAAAGGTGGTGGTTTGCCAATCTGGAACTTTTTTGAAAAATCTGCAGACGGCAGCAAGACTGCTATTTGTAATTATTGTCACTGACAGTTGTCCTTTAAATTTATTTTTTCGAAATCAGGATATATTATCAGTAATCGAGGAACACGGTTGTCTACTACAAAAGTAGTTCAACTAATGTTTTTAAATGTAAATAAAATATAAATTAAAGAAGAACTACTGTATATATCTGTGTGTGTCCTTTCTTATTTATAGCGCGCTATAACATAGCGCATTTAATAGCGCGCTATAAATTAATAGTTTATAGTCTATAGCGTGCTATTTTTTTATAGCCGTTTTGAACAACTCTACTCATAATCTCATTGCCTTGAATCGTTCAGAAACTACAGGAATTTCTTAACTCCAAGGTGCATATAATCAAAACAAAAAAAAAAATGTTTTTCAGCATTATTAAAAAACTTTTCATAGTTTTCAAGAATTATTATGTACAATTTACCTTAATTTATATTAATTTACCTTAAATTTAGTTTGAATTCTCAATTTTATCATTTCATAATAATTTAGTTTTCATTTCAGAACGACATAGAATTAGATTGTTGAATGTATATGCCACCCACCTGCCTCGCAGACCGGAAAGAAATTAAAGTTGAGTAATTTAAAAGTTAAGTAATAATATTCCATATATACTTGTTAAGTTATTGTAAAAATTGCGACATTGTTCTAAATTAAAGACCTAACGTTGTAAGCGTGACCGCTAAATAGAGATCTTTTTTCTGTTTCCAGATCCGGCTGTATTTTTGCCCCCTTGTTCATAAACGTTGCTTAAAGTTAAGTAGTGATTAGCGATTTTTTACCCATACATTTTTGAGCTTTTAACGTCACTTAACGACGACTACGAAGTGACGTGCAAACGTCTAAAATGTATGGTTAAACAATCGCTAATCACTAGATAACTTTAATGATTATTTAATTAACTACCTATTATTATTAATTATGACCAAGGGGGTTGGTTTGCAGGTAGGTTTACCTAAATGTATCTACTAGTACTAAGTCGGCGGTTTTATTGTGTACCTACTAGCTGCGCCACGCGGTATACCCGCGTTTTTTTTAATGCCCCTTAATCTTAATGCCCCTTTAATCTCCCATTATTCACAGCGTGATGTTATATAGCCTAAAGCCTTCCTGGATTAATGGGCTATCCAACGCAAAGATTTTTTCAAATCGGACCAGTAGTTCCCGAGATTAGCGCGAACAAACAAACAAACAAACTCTTCAGCTTTATATATTAGTATAGAGTATAGACTAGCTTTCCGCCCGCGGCTTCGCCCGCGTAGAGTTGGGTTACATCGCGCTTTTTAGGTTTCCCTCGGGAACATCAAATTTTTCCGGGATAAAAGGTACCCCATGTCCTTTCTCAGGCTCTAGACTATCTGCCTACCAAATTACATCACAATCGGTTCAGTAGTTTTGGCGTGAAAGCCGGACAGACAGATAGACAGACAGAGATACTTTCGCATTTATAATATTAGTATGGATTAGTATAGATTTGTAGTGAAGGGTGCAGGTCTAGAGTGCCCAAAAAGGGGGCAAGTAAAATTTTTAGAGTGGGTAATCTTTGTGCGTTTTCGCATAAACAAAAAATAACGTTGTATTTTGTTTGCCGCATATAAGTAATAAAAATACACACGTCTCTCCTCGCCACATGTCGCAGCGACACAGAAGTAAGGCCTAGGCCGCACTACGGTTAAACCGTTGCGGTTTTTTCCCCGCAACAGATTTTTTTGCTAAAAAATGCTCGCGGGAAAAAAACGCAGGTGCGGCCGTTTGCATTAGTCTTCTAGGGGCACAAATTCACGCGATTAAAAACCTATAACCTCAGCCTATTATGGGGGTGCAAATCAGTCGCCAAGGACTCGTTTCGACTAGTTTAAACATTGCTAGCTTCCACAGTTTCGGAAATACCTTGGTGGTCCAATGATTGCAACCTTCCCCCAATAGTGCGCAAATGCATAAATCGTTACTTTTTTTGCTATTTTTTTTCTAAATTATAAACTAGTGCTTGGCCGCCATCCTGCCTGATGGTAAGTAGTGATGCAATCGTTGATGGTACAGCGTATTAGTTTATTAAGAGCCTATTCACTCTAGCCTTGAAGACACTCAAATTGTAGTCCGACGGAAACTTCGTTCGGATCGTTGTGATGTCAACAAAGTAAGGGTGGAAACTCGCCGTACGATGGGTCGTCCGATGATCCTCTCGCACACTCTCCAAAATGCATCTAGAACACCGACAAGCTGGCTACTCTTCGCCTGTACTCCAGGCTTTGGAGACCGTTTTGACCTAAATCTGGGTCGCCAATTAGCGTCTTTGCATGCCTCTCCACTGAATCTAAAGTAGCCAGGTGGCAGTTTGGAGCACGTTGTAACAATGAGGTGTAATATTCAAAACTGTAAACATATCATGTGAGCATAAGGAAAAATAACTTTATTCCTACACAGTAAAGTTCAGCTTACACTATAACACTACAACTGGAAACCTTTCCTAATCACTCTGAAATCCACTAACTTAATTATCACTATCATCGTCATCAACCTTTTTATCGTCCCACTGCTGGGCACAGGTCTCCTCTCATATAGAAAAGGATTGAGCGTAATCACCACGCTTGCTCAATGCGGGTTGGTGATTTCAGACTTAAAGTCCAGGTTTCCTCAAGATGTTTTCCTTCACCTTCAGTCATTGGTGTCCAAGATATACTTAGAAAGTACATATAACTTTAGAAAAGTTGCATTGGTACTTGCCTGACCTGGAATCGAACCCGCGCACTCATACTTGAGAGGCTGGTGTTTTAACCATTAGGCCACCACGACACAATTATCACCATAATAAAGACATTTGCGAGTCCGATGTTTAGCATTAGAAACTTTTACTATGTAGTAGATGGTGGTTTGTGATTTCTACCCCCATGACCCTATGGGGACAAGATGTAAGTGTCTTGTGCCTACATTAGCGCGTAACTGGTTACCATGGATACAACATTTTTCGGAGTCCTCTGTGATAACATCCCTATTTTTTTTTCGAAGGTGATAAGTGTTTATGGACTATCCTCCGCTAGGGGACGCGGAGGGGTGTGTCGGACACTTACCGGTTAAAAAACCACTTATGTGTTCGTCATCTGCCTTTCCGGGGTACCGGGTTCTAACAATTCCACGGTACTGATAACATCCCTCTGCCCCCCAAGAATCTTCCATTAAAGAAATATCATAACACCTATCCTTGGCTACGGTAGTGGACAAGGGTATGTGCTAAGAGACCATGGTGGAGATTACGGCTACCGCAATCATACGGCCTTGTGAAGATCGTAACAAAGAAACAGTAAACGCAAGAAGTACAGAACCAGTCGACAACGTGGTGATGCTTGGAGCAGGGCTATGCCCAGCAGTGGGCGTTTTTTAGTTGAAACGATGAGATGATAATTAGGAGCGTCTATGTTGATAGTAAATCCAGAAACACAGTCAAACTTGTAAGACTAATCTAGGATGAACTAAATAATTAAAATTTAAACCCCGAGGCAAACTTAACAAAAGAAACTTAAAACCATTTAAATACACCGCAAATATATCAGCAAAATCGGTCACGAATCACGATCCGCTATAATGACGGCCACTGAATGACGCCATAATAAATACGGAGCAGCCAACTTTGAATGCAATTAGGTATTTCATTTTAGATTTTATCTCCACCCCCATATGAACGCATCGCTAATAAATACCAAGTACTGAACGAACGCTTCTACACCGACCAATCACGTGTCGGCGCGCCATAATTCAAAAATAGAAGGGTCAGGGAGGCCGCTGGCGAAGACGGTGGCTCGTCCGTAGCAATTAAAAATAAAAGCAATGTATAATTTGTTGGCAGTTTATGGAGGACCGTACCTGCGGCCGAAAAACGAATAAAATGAGCGCCATTTGCATTTTGATCGGTGCATTTCTGATTGAGTGAGGTTCGTACACTCGTTTGTTGTGGATTGTACGTGTGTTGCAGGTGATGGGCTCGCGTTATTTTTACATTTGCATTTTTGATGATGAATTTTCATCGTTCGAGGTCGACAGTGTACATCACCATCATCATTAAGGCCGCGGCGTCCTTGCGTAGCGGTAGCGAAAGCGGCCGCTACGCAAGGCGGCGCGGGTTCGACCCCCGCGCAGTGGAAATATTTGTATGCATGAATATGAATATTTGCACTGGTCTCGTCGTGCCTCGGAAAGCACGTTAAGCCGTTGGTCCCGGTTGCCATACGAACATCTAATGGAAGTCGTTACGGGTGGTTGAAGCCCTCAAATGTCCAACAATTGGTCTAACTGGAATGCTTCGATATCGCCTTCGGGTTGTGGAGGTCAGACGGCAGTCGCTTCACGGAAAATGTCGAAGTTTAGCCAAAATAAGCAGTTGGACTGGTAAAGCGGACCCCAGACTCCAAAGCTGAAAAAGCTTCGGATGCGACTGGGATTAACGCTGAGATGATGATGACTATCAGTAGGGGTTTCATTTATTGCTTTATTTACGTTGATATACAGACACATTATTTGAACATATGAAGCAGTGGATTACCAATAAGCTCCACAATCTGTTACACAAACAGGGTACGGATATTTAAATGTACTTAAGTATCACACAACACGTCCACAAAGTACATACATAGCTATCAAATGCTTACACAAAATCTTATAAATATGCATGGAGCAATTTCTATATTAATGCAGACGGTAATAACAAGGTTTCGACCCAGTAAATTGCTCTTTACGTTACCTTCCCCATCACCAATCCCATGCATTTAAAACCAATTTAGTTTTATTACATAGCTAGAAAGAGATAGAACACCTAATTGAAGGCGTTAGAAAAGGTCCGATGCGTATAACTATAGCAGCGATTTTGGGTTTCAACGCGTGAAAATTATTTGTAAAATTTGATCGAAAATTGGGGGACGATAATGAGAAAAGAATGCCGTTTTTTCTGTTAAATGGTTCATTAAACTAATAATTGGGGTCTTTATTATATCGTAAGTTTTAATATACTTTAGTAGGTAAGTAGATTATTTGTGTTGATGCCAGACTTATTTCATTCTTGGCTCAAATGTTTTAAAATAATTTTCTTTTATAAGAAAATATTTTTACTTTGCAACACTAGTGTTAACTTGCTTTTTTTAAATGCTCTATGATTCGGGCGCACTATTTTGATGCTTGGTTTTGAATGGTGGTTATAATGGACGTCTTCAAAAAAGTATCTAATATAAAATTAATACGAATTCTTATAATGAACACTTGGCTTCGGCCGGTTCTACAAGATTTGGGCGCTTTTGTTACTTAGTTGAACGACCCCGGTTTGTTATTAGTAATTAAAATTGCATTTCTTCTCTTGTTTTGACGGTTTAATGGACGGACCAATATTGGCTTTGAAAAAAAATTTGTATGAGTAATCGATGTTCGGAATTGAGTTAAAGTATGTTTCATAATATACCTACGTACCTACTTATAATAAGTAAATAAATTAGGTGGTTTAAACTCGAAGTAACTATTGTAGGTAATGTTTTAGGAGACCCGACTGAATTTTTCACTCATGATATACTTAGGTACGTACTCACCAATCTCAATCACCAGGATAGGTGATTGCGTAACACACCATCAGTGGCAATGGGTTTCATTTTGACAGTTCAATAATATTCATTGTGTTTTTTACGCTGTTGGGTAGACACATTTTTTTTTCTGTTTTAATAATTATAAACTAGTGCTTGACTGCAATCCCGCCTGATGGTAAGCAGTGATGCTATCGTTGTTGGTAAAGCGCACTAGTTTATTAAGCCTATTCACTTATAAAACTTAGGAATAAGAAGGATGACGGCAGTTGAGCGAGGTGATGCAATGTTAAACCCCAGACCAACACGACCAAACGATGCTGCGCTAGAGGGAGATTGATCTGGAGACTTTGCACGACCAAACTCCCGACACAACAACATTTGGCGCATCGTACCCGCCACACATCGCAACACAACTGCACAGACCCGTCCTCCGTACGGCTACACCAGACATCATGCCGGAACACGACGAATCGCTTGGCGGCAAGACTTTGTCTGGTGGGTGGTAACTTCTGCCGGCAGCCGATGTTATGGCCTACCACCGATTTCTCGAACTTATAGAGAAATGGATTAGCAATATGCTTTAAAATTATTTAAATTGCGATAAAGTTTTTTTTTTTTAGATATATTATAAACTAGCGCTTGACCGCAATCCTGCCTGATGGTAAGCAGTGACGCAATCGTTGATGGTAAAGCGCACTAGTTTATTAAGAGCCTATTCACTCTAGCCTTGAAGACACTCAAATTGTAGTCCGACGGAAACACCGCCGCTGGCAAACTATTCCAGTCCCTCGATGTACGCGGTATAAAGGAGGAGGCGAAACGCTTCGTCCGGATCGTAGTGGTGTTAACAACGTAAGGGTGGAAACCAGCCGTACGACGGGTCGTCCGCTGGTGGAACGGAGGTGGGGGAATTAAATCATGCAATTCCATCGCACACTCCCCGAAATGCATCCTATAGAACACCGAAAGGCTGGCTACTCTACGCCTGTGCTCTAGGCTTTGGAGACCGACTCGAGTTAGATCAGGGTCATCAATCAGCCTCTTTGCACGTCTCTCCACTGAATCCAAAGTGGCCAGGTGACACTTGGCAGCACCAGCCCAAATGTGGCTGCAGTACTCCACACACGAACGGACCTGTGCTTTGTATAACATTAGAAGCTGCCCAGGTGTGAAGTACTGCCGGACCTTTGTGAAGTACTGCGATAACGCCAAGTTTCTTGGCAGCCACCTTAGCCTTGGACTCAATGAACCGCCCAAAGTTAAGGTCCATTGAATGCTACAAGATTGGCATTGCCCCATTCGGAGACTGCCTGCAGTGCAACACTCGTTCGCTCAACCATGGCCTCTCTTTCGGACCGAATTGATTCCCTACTAGCCTGAGCACCCAGCAGGTATCTCTCTACAACTGTGCTGTCATCTGCATACCCATAGATACCGGGCATCAGCAGATCGTTAATATGCAGCAGGAACAGAGTTGCAGAGAGAACAGACCCCTGAGGAACACCGGCATTAGTTGACATGGGCTCAGAAGAGCATCCATCGACAACAACTCGGAGGGACCGTTCAGTCAGGAAGTCTTTTACCCAGCCAGTCAGGCTAGGGGAAATGCCGTACGCTGGAAGCTTACTCAAAAGGCCAGCGTGCCATACCCGGTCGAAGGCCTTCGAGACATCAAGGGAGACAGCAATCGCTTCCCCATTCTTCTCGAGGGCCTCGCCCCACAAGTGAGTGGCATACACTAGTAGGTCCCCAGTTGACCGATTGCGGCGAAACCCGTACTGTCGGTCACTGAGGAGATCGTTACCTTCCAGGTATGCCAAGAGGCGCGAGTTCAATACGCGCTCCATAATTTTGCAAAGTATGGAGGTGATCGAAATCGGCCGATAGTTGGCAGGATCGGCACGACTACCCTTCTTGGGCACGGGCTGCACGTTAGCAAGCTTCCAGGACTTGGGCACTATACCAGTTCTAAATGAGAGGCGATACAAGCGCGTCAATACAGGAGACAACTCGGGCGCACAAGCTTTAAGAACAACCGCTGGTATACCATCCGGACCACTAGCCTTATCCAAGTCCAGACGACACAGTACTCTCAGAACCTCCTTGTTCCTAATGCGAACCTCAGGCATTGAAGCTCCGCAATGAGGTAAATTAGGTGGAGTAGCACTGCCAGTATCAAGACGCGAATTATGGGCAAAGAGAGAAGCAAAGAGACCTGCTTTCTCTCTCGCCGTATGGGCCAGTGTTCCATCAGGCCTAACCAGCGGAGGCAGTGAGGACCAACAGAAGTTCGCCTCAACCGACTTGGCAAGGGACCAAAAAGATCTGCTACCGGATGGCTGCGCAGATAACTTGTTGCCAATATGGGTGATGCGGTCGAAGCGAGCCTTCTTGAGCGCTTTCTTGTAGGACTTGGCAGCACGGTTAAAGGCTCTCTTCTTTGAGCTTAGATCCGGAGCTCCGCGGTCACGAGCGTAAACCCAGGTGAGAAATGCCGTGTGCTTACGCTGTTCAGCTTTTACACAATCGGCATTGAACCATGGGCGAGCCGAGCCACCGACGGGCACGTCATTGAATGGGATAAAATACTCCATAGCTTAATTGACGCACCACATCGGTTATAGCGTCCGCACAGCTCGACGGATTGTCAGAAGAGAAGCAGACCTGCTGCCAAGGATAAGACGCAAAGAAGTGGCGCATCTCATCCCAATTCGCTGACCTGTATCGCCACAATCGCCGTTCACCACGAGAGTCGTGATCTGGTGGGGAGAAGGACGACACAGACTTCACCAGACAGTGGTCTGAAGTTCCCAACGGTGAGGAAACTGTTACTACACATCTGTCCGGATCAGTGGTCAGCAGAAGGTCCAAACAGTTGGCAGTGTGGCCAACTACATCAGGCACCCTAGTCGCTTGCTCTACCAGCTGGGAAAGGCCCATAGAAAGCGCGAAGTTTCGCGCTTCTCTCCCAGCGTGGTCGGTCCTCTGGTATGGGAAGAGCCAGTCCTGGTGGCAGGCGTTGAAGTCCCCCAGAGCGACGAAATGAGCGTCAGGGTGCCGATGTAGCGCATTGTCAGCAGCCTCATTGAGGTGGTCGAATAACCGAGTTGTCTCCTGATCACCGCTGTGCGATCGGTAGACACAGGTGTAGACAATTTTGTCCACACCAGTGTCAACCAACAGCCATAAGGACGAAAAATGAGAAATGATGAAAGAATGAAAAATGATGCTCCAAAGAGTATCCCGGGTAGCCGAGGTATGCCGCATCAGGCGGACATCTGATCTGGGTCTCCGTCAAGAAAAGTAGATGCGGCTTCTCAGTCTCAAGGTGATGGTGTACTGCTAAGAGATTGGAGTGCAGACCTCTAATGTTAGAGAGGTGCACTTTGAAAGAGAGGACGTGCGCCCGCTGTGCACACCTACTTTGCTTTTTGGACCTTTTCATAGATTTAAATGAGTGAATAGGAAGGAAGACGGCAGTTGAGTGAGGTGATGCAATGTTAAACCCAACAATGCGACCAACGATGCTGGGCCAGAGGGAGATTGATCTGGAGACTGCGGGGACGCCCGAACCCCTCCAGGGATCGCCATCGGGTCCTCTCGTCCGGTCGCCAACCGGCACGATGGGGCCACCCTGGGATTTTTCGCAGTTGGCGGGGCAGCCTTTCGTATGTGGCTGGCACACTACTTGGGCCCCCAACTACCTGCAGTCGGCCAGCGGAGCACCGTGCTTCGGATCCCGCTACCCTCCAGGACCAACCTCCCGACACAACAACATTTGGCGCATCGCACCCGGTACACATCGCAACACAACTGCTCAGACCCGTCCTTCGTACGGCTTCACCAGACATCATGCCGGAACACGACGAATCGCTTGGCGGCACGACTTTGTCTGGTGGGTGGTAACTTACGTCGGCGGCTGATGTTGAGGCCTACCACCGAGAATCGTAGTGGTGTTAACAACGTAAGGGTGGAAACCAGCCGTACGACGGGTCGTTCGCTGGTGGAACGGAGATGGGGAATTAAATCATGCAATTCCATCGCACACTCCCCGAAATGCATCCTATAGAATACCGAAAGGCTGGCTACTCTACGCCTGTGCTCTAGGCTTTGGAGACCAACTCGAGTTAGATCAGGGTCACCAATCAGCCTCATTGCACGTCTCTCCACTGAATCCAAAGTGGCCAGGTGACACTTGGCAGCACCAGCCCAAATGTGGCTGCAGTACTCCACATACGAACGGACCTGTGCTTTGTATAACATTAGAAGCTGCCCAGGTGTGAAGTACTACTATAAAGTGTTACACAATTAGGTTGCTAAATTATTTTGAAGGATATTTATTGTTATTGATTCATAAGTTTGAAAAATTAACTAGGTACCTACTTAACAATGTAAAAAACGCACAGATTGAACTGAATAAAACGCGAAGATTGAACTGACCAAATATAAGCTGTGTTACACAATAACCAGTTGCTTCATTTAAGGAAAAAGTGTGATGAGAAGCTGGGTCTCAAATCTCAATAGAATGTAAGTACCTAATGGAAAATGGTGCACTGACAAGAGTCGTAGCAGAAGAGAAAAAATGAAGAGTCGTAGCAGAAGAGAAAAAATGGTGCACTGACAAGAGTCTTAGCAGAAGAGAAAAAATCCAGCGTTTAGGTAAGTATCTACCAAATCCATACTAATATTATAAATGAGAAAGTAACTCTCTCTGTCTGTCTGTCTATTACGCTTTCCCGCCTAAACCTCTCAACCGATTTTGATGAAATTTGGCACAGAAAATCTTTAGACCCTGAGAAAGAACATAGGCTACCTTTTATCCCGGAAAAATTTGATGTTCCCGAGGGAAATTTAAGAGAGAATTTAATTTAAATAAAGCGCGATATAACCGAACTCCACGCGGGCGGAAAGCTAGTTAGTAAATGTTGTAAAACTATCAAAATTAAAGATATGGTTACTGATAGTGTGTAACACCAAAACATTTTTACCTTCTTAGGTACTGAAAGTGTGACTCAGAGCTGCGCCAGTTCAGCAAAAGTGCCAGACAGGAACATTAGTGCCTGACGCTGGTTTCCAACTGGATCAGCATTATTCCGTTTATGTTTTTACATATACATATTGATTTAAATAAAATTAAATGAAATATTTATATAAAAACATTTAAAAATATAAAAAACTAGCAGCCGCCGGCGACTTCGTTCGCGTGGAATTAATTATGCTCCGCTCCTCTTGGTCGCAGCGTGATGTTCTATAGCCTAAATCCTTCCTGGATTGATAGGCCATCCAACGCAAAAATAATTTTTCATATCGGACCAGTAGTTTCCAAGATTAGCGCGAACAAACAAACAAACAAACTCTTCGGCTTTATATATTAGTATAGATAGTGTTCCACCACTGACTGGAGCAGGGTCCAAGCTACCGGTGCTTAGGGCTCCAGAGACAGGAAAACCTCACGATGCGGGCCGTATCGAGGAGTACCTACCTACTGCCAATTGAATGAACCCCTTCGAGAGCCTCAATAGGTTTTGGTTGAAACTTTTGGCTATCAAACCATTGGTTGATATGATAATCGGTACAATGACAGCCGAGTTCACATTCCACATGTCAACAATCTCGTGCGCCAAGTCGAGATAGGTATTTAATTTGTTTCTCTTTCTCAGCTTTCACGAGATTCCCGTCATGTGGAATGGTAACATCGACAATTATTGCGAGGCGCGCTAATAGATCTATCACTATTCACTACTATATCAGGCTTATTTGCAACAATAGTCCAGTTAGTAGGTAATGATAGACCGATCCCAGTATAACGTGACATGGTCATTTTCAAGAACTGGGTTGGGCACATACTTCTACTACGGTGCCTAAATACCTCAGAATCCACAATTTTATATTTCAAAGCAAGTTTCAAGTTTCATCAGCATTTATTAATATTATATTACTGGATCACTAATTTCGTTTCGTTTTAAAAATGTGCATAAACAATAATAATCACATTTTTTGTTGACACTCAGAAATGGCGGTCGATAATTATAAAATAGCCCGCAGCCATTTTGTAATATGTTTAGAGGGCCGTTGCGAGTCGATCGAGCTATTTAAATTAAAAGTAAAATGATTGTTAGTGAAGCTTTTGTTTTGTTGTCTGGTAAGACATACTTGTTTATTTTTATATAATTATTTGGAATTAGGTACCTATAGCCAGGGGTGTGCAGAGCGATTTTGGGTAGGGTATGCATAGGTACATACACTACCGAAATCTCGGTGCTTATACATACTAACTTACGGTAAAACTTAAAAAACGTAAACTTACCTGTTTCAATTCAGCACTGTGTGTAACTTTTCTGCGTGTCAACATTGAATTGATGCTTGTGCGTAGCCACAATTAACATCCACATAATATCTATAAGTACCTATGTGATTGATGATAAGAACAAGCCACGGCCGGCTTGCAGCTATACCGTGTAGCTTCAAGCCGGCCTAGAAATATATTAGGTACTTAGTATTTTGTCTAAACGTCTTTCCGCGTTTCATTATGTCCATTTTCCCAGCCTCTTCCCAAATAAGTAGGTAGCTATGTCGAATTAAGTCTTCAGTTTAACCGGATTGAGCTTAAATTAGTCCTATAAATGGGGCCTATCTCACCACGCTTTGGTGTAAATCAGACACGGAAAAACTTTTTTTCTGAGACAATTAAAAAAATATTGGTGTATACCTTTTTTTTTGTTACAGCTGCTACCACCTGCAACCTCCTGGGTAACCCATACTTTGTAACCATATTATTTTTGATTTAAAAGAGTGTTAGAGTTCCTTGCCCTCCGGGTTCCCGGTACTACGCTCTGGAATGGTCACCTAGCTTCATCGTTCTGACTGACCGACCCATTGGCAATTCAAAATTGCCTGTAATTGGTTTATTTGAAATGAGTTTGACCACATTCCACATTTTAGAAACTTTTGTTGTGTCATCAGCCTTTCTATATATAGGTATTGTTAAAAGCAACCAGAAAAAAACTGATCGCAATTTCCCGTCGGTCCTGTATGCTCAGAGTGTCAGTAGGTACCTAGTAGTATGATTCACAATGAAATAGGTAGAGAGTTTCATTTTATTGTGAACCGTACTGTCATGTAATGAGATGGGAGCGTATATGATGAAAATTAAGAGTTTTGGAGCAAAGCCCAGCTTTCTAGCAAGGTAATTTACTATCATTAATTTTTCTACTATTTCTACTCCTCAAAATTCGTAATTTTTGGAAATAAATTTTGTTTTTTTTTATTGCGAAGTAGAACCTTTGACTTCGCTCACGCCTAATGGAAGGCGATGGATGAAGTTTATGATGAAATGAACGAGCCCAGAAGATGCCTTGTCATTCTTATTTCTGTATGCAGTTGATTCGAATACTACTTATACCTTATCTACTTAGCCCGAAAAGATATGAAAAAACCCATTGATATTTATTATAAAATAGTCTTTATAAGCCCCGCACGATGATATTGCGATGGAACCTTGTCACAATAACAGCGTTGTGACGTCATCTGTCACACAAAAGGACAGCTAGCAAAAGAATGTTAAATGCAAAATTAATATTAGGGTTAAGGGTTTATTTGTATTTTATAATTTTATTACACTCTTTATAAAGAGTATATGTATAATAAAATTCATATTAATTTTGCATTTAACATTCTTTCGTAGGTATACCTACTCACCCATATTCTGACAAATAAACTTTCATTATTAAAAATTTCAAGGAAATTATTTTTGAAGACGTAAGAAAAATATACTTATTCGTATATCTTTCTTAAATGTTTAAATGTATACTATTTTTTTCTAACTACATTTCTGTTAATTTGCGAGCGGGAATTGAACCAGAGTCCACTGTGTAGTAGTCATGTTTTAATTACTACCTACATCTATCAGCTTATAAATAAAACCAGGATAATATGTAAAAAATGTATATAGTCTTCCGAATCAGAACTGCTTTCTTTGTCTGTCGTTTCCGATTCACTGTCGTCGCCGTATTTATGACAAATAACTCGTCAGTTATTCGATCTTTATTCCAATATTCCTCTTCAAGCCGTTTAACATGATTGACTTCCTTTCGCCAGTCATCTGGAGTTATTGACGCCAACGCCTCCAACGTCAGAGCTTCAATGCGACTTTCCAACTGCTCCACATTCTTTTCTGACACCCTAATCTTTACCAGGTTCCAGATGTACTCAATGGGGTTGAGGTAGCAGTTGTAAGGTGGTAATCTAACGACTTCATGGCCATTGCCAGCTAATAAATTGTCAATTTTATAATTTTTCGGCGGTCTGTGCCGTTTAATTAATGCCGTTTAAGAAAGTCGATGTTGTGAGCTTGTAGCCACTCAACAATCAACTGTTTTTTATTGTTCATACTTGGTGGCCTATTCTCATCCCTACTGTGTTAAGGGGCGTTGTCCATCACAATTTTGGAGTTGCGTGGTGTGTTGGGTACTATTTTTTCTGTAAGCCACTTGGTGAAATTCTCAGCATTCATTTGATCATAGTAATCCCCCGTTTTGGTGTCTGCTTTAAACATTAAAAGGGCATTGTCAACAAAACCGCTTTAACTTCCCGCGTGAACTATTATCCATCGGCGGCCGGGGCTGTCGTTCCGTCTCACTCCATCTGTTGTTGTTTGCCAACATTTTTCTACCGTGTAGTGTGCGTGTATCCACGTTTCGTCGAGATAAATAACGGGTCTTTTGTTATTACCAAGCGAGTCATTTTCTTTCATACGTCGTAAATATTTAGCCCTCCACGCTTGAATTTGGGGTCTTTGAATTAGGGCCAGTCTTTTTTGGTAGCATCGTTTAAATTGGTAGCCTAAATCACATTTAATTATTTTTCTTAATGTAGTTTCACTACCAGTATAATTAAGGTCTAATTTTGAAGCCGCCAAGATTTTGCGCATTGTGGGTTCTCTCCTCACCGTACACATTGAATCTATAATATTTCTTAAAGCTGTTAGGAAAACCCGTCGAAATATTTCTTCTTTTGTCTTTTTCCTTTAGTAGGAGTTCTCATTTTGCTGCCACTGGCTGTTGCTGACTCATGCTCTCGTCTCAATTTCGTCACAGTATTTTTTGCAACGCCTGTGGCACATGCCACACACTCCGCGACTTTGATAGAATTTTGCAAAATATTTTTAATAACTGTAAGCAGTTGCTTCGGTATTAAAATGTCCGAAGCACTTTTTAAAGCACGGTTTATACTTTCAAGAACTAACTTACAATCCTCTTTCTCTTTAACAAAATAATTTTCCACTTTAATCACCAAGATGGCCGCCAATCGCAATATCATCGTGCGGGGCTTATAGTAAGAAAAAACGGCCAAACAATGAAATTTACAACGTTGGCTGACAATCGGGTCCATCCACGTCCATTCGACGGACCCAGACTTCGGGCATCGTCGGAGTTCCGTCGTCAATGCTCGCATTAGCGTACAATGTGCGGTGCGCACGCGCAAGAGGCGGCGCTTTGATCGTGCCGCCATTAAAAAGTACATGCATACTCACTTGTTGTTTTTTTTTGAGATGATAGCGTATTGACTTTGTTGTTCACGTGAGAGATGATTTTTTTTAAATGAGGTCGTTGGTTTTTTTTTGGTATGAAATGTCAAAGGTTGCAGAATCGATTGATGTCAAAGAGTTTATTCAAGGTGTCAGTAATTGTGACGCCATACGTGGTCCTAAGGTACTTTGCTTCACATTGCTTTCATACTGAAGCAGGGTTAGTTTGCTTTTAACTGAAGAGTACTTAGAGGGAACAGTTTAATTTTGTTATTCTAACGGTTTTAACTCTTAATCTCGTAGAGAAGAGTGGGGCTACATCGGTGGAACGGTATTGAGGGTGTAAAAGCCATGCCCCATCCTGCCTGTTGTACCTCAAACCCTGCAGCCAAGTTGGACTCTGCCCTGTTACCGACGACGCGCGACGCCGCGCCGTGGAAGTGACGAAGGATTGGGCCAACACGGTTTGAAATACAGCCGTGCCTTCAAGTCGATGAAGAGGAAGAATGAATCTACTCTCACCCATTCACCTATCGTGTATCAGCGTGAACTACGTATAGTGAGTACAACAGCTCATGCTGATGCCCTAGTACAAACATTAGACAGTTGGTAAAGTTTTAGCGGGGCCACTCACTGGTAAATGACTTCTTCCACAAGTGGGGGTTCATGGAAGTCTCAGATCTCCGATGCTTTGTTTCTCCACAGACTATTGCTCCCATCTTGCACCGCATGCCTTGTCATCTGCACACGTGAGTACCCAATGGCCGCGTCAGTAAATGGTATCCGCGTTGTCAAATTTAAAAAACCCTCTTTATTTTTAAAATGATTAGGTAGGTACCATTAACATCCTAATGGGGAAGAAAACGCAAAGCTATTTGCAGATGTCGCTGATAGCGTTTGACTCATTACAATTAGCTGTTAGTCGTATCACGTTTTATGTTGAGTTTTTTTTTTGTGTTTGATGAGTTTTTTTAGGTAAAGCAGAGCAATGTATTATACATGAACTGTATCAAGTTAAAAAAGGAGTTAAAAGTCTAGAGGAGCTTCAGTGAAAGGACGAAAAGCTGATCTAATTACCAGGCAAATAACAATGCCCAGACTTTAAACTAAATGCAGACTTATTAGTGTTTTAAGTTACATTAATTTTGTATTAGGTTTAATGGTCTGTAATTATATTTAAGTAAATATTGATGTACTTGTTATTGCCATATTTTGAAAGTTTCAACCCGATTAACCTAAAATTATTATCCAGACTTGAATCGTATGACCGGAATTTTAACTTCGAGGTAAGTACCTCAAACACAAGAAACTCAAGAGAAACAAATTGATTTACCGCCCCCAGAAAGCTATAGAGACATCAACATAATCTTTATTGAAATCTATTTATATATTATGTTCTAAATTGAAATGCATATCTATATGGAAAGAGTGATTTCCATTATTATTGCAACAAATTGCTACACAACGCGGTATATTTTTTACATTTTTATAAACAACGTAAACTCTAACAAATTACAATGGGTGTTGACAATTTAATTGGGGTCAAACGATATCAGCGCCTCTAGTGGCGAGATTTGTCAGTTTTCTTCCCATTAAAAACAAACTCAACGTCTTTTAAAAGCTAGAGACACAGGCCACACTGGCGCCGATTGCCACCGCCGATGTCCACGAACTAAACATTTAAGTTAATTGCATCTGTTTCTTTTATTTCATTAAGAAAAAGACAGAAGATAACATATTAGTTTAGTAGTGTCAAATTAAGATACTTCATAGACCACAACGGCAACGTACTGGAAGACGCAGCGTAGGGAGGCCCCCAACAAGGTGGACCGATAACCTGGTGAAAGTCGCGGGAAGCCGATGGATGCGAGCAACACAAGACCGGTCAGCGTGGAAAGCCTTGGGGAGGCCTTTGTCCAGCGGTGGACGTCTATAGGCTGAAGAAGAATATACAGGGAAACAAGAGGTTTGGGAGGTACGCACACCATAGAATAAGGAGTGAGTGATTTGCCAATCTATGGGTGTCATAATCGAACAGGCAGCGGCATCCAGCCTGTCGTCACCAAATTGGTCAGATACAAAGCCAGGTGGTATCTTAACGAGCGGCTAAACCTAAGAGTTAGTAGTTAACACAATGGATTTTTCTTATGAATGAGTTATTTTTTTTATAAATTTAATTACCATACTCCAATGTTTGAAGTCTAAAATCTTCAACAGCGCGTCCTACCCATCATGACTTACGCAGCCGAGACATAACTGAGAGGATTTGCAAGCTGAAGTGGCAATGGACTGGCCACATATACCGCAGGACTGACAACCGTTGGGGTAAACTAGTCCTCGAGTGGAGACCGCGTCTCGGCAAACGTAGCGTAGGACGCCCTTGGGCGAGTTGGAGCGACGACATCAAAAAGGTGGCTGGTAGTGGCTGGCGGAGTACTGCTCAGGATTGAGCTTGTTGACGTGCCATGGAAGAGGCCTATGTCCTGCAGTGGACGAGTAGAGGCTGATGATGATGATGAGTAGTGCTAGTGCTTGATTGCAATCCCGCCTGAAAGAAAACAGTGATGCGGTCGTTGATGGTAAAGCGCGATACCTTATTAAGAACGTATCCACTAAAAAAGCTGAGTGAATAGGATGGAAGAAGGCAGTTGAGCAAGGTGATGCAATGTTAAACCTAACAACACGACCATCGATGCTGCGCCAGAGAGAGATTGATCTGGAGACCCTCCACGACGGTTTAGCAATTGG